>OY998135.1:0-510539 GCA_963921915.1 Hyposoter dolosus
AAACCCAAACAAACCCAAACAAACCCAAACAAACCCAAACAAACCCAAACAAACCCAAACAAACCCAAACAAACCCAAACAAACCCAAACAAACCCAAACAAACCCAAACAAACCCAAACAAACCCAAACAAACCCAAACAAACCCAAACAAACCCAAACAAACCCAAACAAACCCAAACAAACCCAAACAAACCCAAACAAACCCAAACAAACCCAAACAAACCCAAACAAACCCAAACAAACCCAAACAAACCCAAACAAACCCAAACAAACCCAAACAAACCCAAACAAACCCAAACAAACCCAAACAAACCCAAACAAACCCAAACAAACCCAAACAAACCCAAACAAACCCAAACAAACCCAAACAAACCCAAACAAACCCAAACAAACCCAAACAAACCCAAACAAACCCAAACAAACCCAAACAAACCCAAACAAACCCAAACAAACCCAAACAAACCCAAACAAACCCAAACAAACCCAAACAAACCCAAACAAACCCAAACAAACCCAAACAAACCCAAACAAACCCAAACAAACCCAAACAAACCCAAACAAACCCAAACAAACCCAAACAAACCCAAACAAACCCAAACAAACCCAAACAAACCCAAACAAACCCAAACAAACCCAAACAAACCCAAACAAACCCAAACAAACCCAAACAAACCCAAACAAACCCAAACAAACCCAAACAAACCCAAACAAACCCAAACAAACCCAAACAAACCCAAACAAACCCAAACAAACCCAAACAAACCCAAACAAACCCAAACAAACCCAAACAAACCCAAACAAACCCAAACAAACCCAAACAAACCCAAACAAACCCAAACAAACCCAAACAAACCCAAACAAACCCAAACAAACCCAAACAAACCCAAACAAACCCAAACAAACCCAAACAAACCCAAACAAACCCAAACAAACCCAAACAAACCCAAACAAACCCAAACAAACCCAAACAAACCCAAACAAACCCAAACAACCCAAACAAACCCAAACAAACCCAAACAAACCCAAACAAACCCAAACAAACCCAAACAAACCCAAACAAACCCAAACAAACCCAAACAAACCCAAACAAACCCAAACAAACCCAAACAAACCCAAACAAACCCAAACAAACCCAAACAAACCCAAACAAACCCAAACAAACCCAAACAAACCCAAACAAACCCAAACAAACCCAAACAAACCCAAACAAACCCAAACAAACCCAAACAAACCCAAACAAACCCAAACAAACCCAAACAAACCCAAACAAACCCAAACAAACCCAAACAAACAAACCCAAACAAACCCAAACAAACAAACCCAAACAAACCCAAACAAACCCAAACAAACCCAAACAAACCCAAACAAACCCAAACAAACCCAAACAAACCCAAACAAACCCAAACAAACCCAAACAAACCCAAACAAACCCAAACAAACCCAAACAAACCCAAACAAACCCAAACAAACCCAAACAAACCCAAACAAACCCAAACAAACCCAAACAAACAAACCCAAACAAACCCAAACAAACCCAAACAAACCCAAACAAACCCAAACAAACCCAAACAAACCCAAACAAACAAACCAAACAAACCCAAACAAACCCAAACAAACCCAAACAAACCCAAACAAACCCAAACAAACCCAAACAAACCCAAACAAACCCAAACAAACCCAAACAAACCCAAACAAACCCAAACAAACCCAAACAAACCCAAACAAACCCAAACAAACCCAAACAAACCCAAACAAACCCAAACAAACCCAAACAAACCCAAACAAACCCAAACAAACCCAAACAAACCCAAACAAACCCAAACAAACCCAAACAAACCCAAACAAACCCAAACAAACCCAAACAAACCCAAACAAACAAACCCAAACAAACCCAAACAAACCCAAACAAACCCAAACAAACCCAAACAAACCCAAACAAACCCAAACAAACCCAAACAAACCCAAACAAACCCAAACAAACCCAAACAAACCCAAACAAACCCAAACAAACCCAAACAAACCCAAACAAACCCAAACAAACCCAAACAAACCCAAACAAACCCAAACAAACCCAAACAAACCCAAACAAACCCAAACAAACCCAAACAAACCCAAACAAACCCAAACAAACCCAAACAAACCCAAACAAACCCAAACAAACCCAAACAAACCCAAACAAACCCAAACAAACCCAAACAAACCCAAACAAACCCAAACAAACCCAAACAAACCCAAACAAACCCAAACAAACCCAAACAAACCCAAACAAACCCAAACAAACCCAAACAAACCCAAACAAACCCAAACAAACCCAAACAAACCCAAACAAACCCAAACAAACCCAAACAAACCCAAACAAACCCAAACAAACCCAAACAAACCCAAACAAACCCAAACAAACCCAAACAAACCCAAACAAACCCAAACAAACCCAAACAAACCCAAACAAACCCAAACAAACCCAAACAAACCCAAACAAACAAACCCAAACAAACCCAAACAAACCCAAACAAACCCAAACAAACCCAAACAAACCCAAACAAACCCAAACAAACCCAAACAAACCCAAACAAACCCAAACAAACCCAAACAAACCCAAACAAACCCAAACAAACCCAAACAAACCCAAACAAACCCAAACAAACCCAAACAAACCCAAACAAACCCAAACAAACCCAAACAAACCCAAACAAACCCAAACAAACCCAAACAAACCCAAACAAACCCAAACAAACCCAAACAAACAAACCCAAACATTTTTTTTTTTGGAAAAATGTGGTTTGAAATTTTTCCAGGGACTGCAATGACTAGAACTGTTCACGAGGACAAGCATGGAGACTTTCTCCATCACACGGAATCGCTAGATCAACGAAAACACGCGATGGAGCTTCAGCTTCGGGAATCAAACTTTTTTTTTTTTTTTTTTCAGAAACTGATGGATTAAAATTTTTCTAGAAACGCAAACGACTAGAACTCTTCACGAGGACTCGCGGGGAGACTTCCTCCATCACCCGGAATCGCTAGATCAACGAAAACACGCGATGGAGCTTCAGCTTCGGGAATCAAACTTTTTTTTTTTTTTTTTTCAGAAACTGATGGATTAAAATTTTTCTAGAAACGCAAACGACTAGAACTCTTCACGAGGACACGCGGGGAGACTTCCTCCATCACCCGGAATCGCTAGATCAACGAAAACACGCGATGGAGCTTCAGCTTCGGGAATCAAATTTTTTTTTTTTTTTTTTCAGAAAATGATGGATTAAAATTTTTCTAGAAACGCAAACGACTAGAACTCTTCACGAGGACTCGCGGGGAGACTTTCTCCATCACCCGGAATCGCTAGATCAACGAAAACACGCGATGGAGCCTCAGCTTCGGGAATCAAACGTTTTTTTTTATTTTTTTCAGAAAATGATGGATTAAAATTTTTCTAGAAACGCAAACGACTAGAACTCTTCACGAGGACACGCGGGGAGACTTTCTCCATCACCCGGAATCGCTAGATCAACGAAAACACGCGATGGAGCTTCAGCTTCGGGAATCAAATTTTTTTTTTTTTTTTCAGAAAATGATGGATTAAAATTTTTCTAGAAACGCAAACGACTAGAACTCTTCACGGGGACACGCGGGGAGACTTTCTCCATCACCCGGAATCGCTAGATCAACGAAAACACGCGATGGAGCTTCAGCTTCGGGAATCAAACTTTTTTTTTTTTTTTTTTTTCAGAAAATGATGGATTAAAATTTTTCTAGAAACGCAAACGACTAGAACTCTTCACGAGGGCACGCGGGGAGACTTTCTCCATCACCCGGAATCGCTAGATCAACGAAAACACGCGATGGAGCTTCAGCTTCGGGAATCAAACTTTTTTTTTTATTTTTTTTTAGAAAATGATGGATTAAAATTTTTCTAGAAACGCAAACGACTAGAACTCTTCACGAGGACACGCGGGGAGACTTTCTCCATCACCCGGAATCGCTAGATCAACGAAAACACGCGATGGAGCCTCAGCTTCGGGAATCAAACGTTTTTTTTTATTTTTTTCAGAAAATGATGGATTAAAATTTTTCTAGAAACGCAAACGACTAGAACTCTTCACGAGGACACGCGGGGAGACTTTCTCCATCACCCGGAATCGCTAGATCAACGAAAACACGCGATGGAGCCTCAGCTTCGGGAATCAAACGTTTTTTTTTATTTTTTTCAGAAAATGATGGATTAAAATTTTTCTAGAAACGCAAACGACTAGAACTCTTCACGAGGACACGCGGGGAGACTTTCTCCATCACCCGGAATCGCTAGATCAACGAAAACACGCGATGGAGCTTCAGCTTCGGGAATCAAATTTTTTTTTTTTTTTTTTCAGAAAATGATGGATTAAAATTTTTCTAGAAACGCAAACGACTAGAACTCTTCACGAGGACACGCGGGGAGACTTTCTCCATCACCCGGAATCGCTAGATCAACGAAAACACGCGATGGAGCCTCAGCTTCGGGAATCAAACGTTTTTTTTTATTTTTTTCAGAAAATGATGGATTAAAATTTTTCTAGAAACGCAAACGACTAGAACTCTTCACGAGGACTCGCGGGGAGACTGTCTCCATCACCCGGAATCGCTATATCAACGAAAACACGCGATGGAGCTTCAGCTTCGGGAACGAAACTTTTTATTTATTTTTTTTTTCAGAAAATGATGAGTAAAAATTATTCCCGAAACGCAACCGACTAGAACTCTTCACGAGAACACGCAGGGAGACTGTCTCCATCACCCGGAATCGCCCGATCTACGAAAACGCGTCATGGGAACTCGGCATGATGGGGTTGAAAGTTTTTATTTGATTGTTTGCTTTTTACACCGAGTTCCACGACACGATCACCTCGAAATAACTCTTTGAAGTAATTAACGTTTAAGTAAAAGAAACCAATGAGTCAGGAGGAAAAACGTTGATTTTTTCATATTTCGAATGCAGTCATTTGATCGGTGGACCTTTATCATTCAATTATTTCGTCGAAAGTTGGGCTTTCTCTTGTGTATAGTGACAAGAAAACGACACGAAACTTATGCTTTCCTTGGAACATCGAACGACCGAAGGTTACAATGTAAAAGTTGGTTGTGATTGTTTTTAGGATGGGACAGTAGAAGACAAACAACATTTTGATACAGCCAAATAAATTTGATTCGTTTACTCACTTTTTGATGCTCGTTCCAATGATCCAGCATAGTCCATCGTCATTCGTTACAAAACCTCTCGAGACTGCATTTTTTTCAACCGACTGCCGCCACAGAATAATCACTTTTCACTTCGTTTTATTAGATTCGCTGAGATTTAGCTTCAACATTATAACCGCCAATTCAATGTTTTATTTAAGGTATTACCATCATGAAACGACTTCATTTAGGCTTCTTTCAAAATTTAGTATAAACGTCTGGGCATCAGAACTAACAGTTTTCTCCTTTGAAGAAAAATTTTCTGACGCTGAGAATTTGAGATATTTAATTTGCAATTTGTTTATTTTTCCCATCTAAACGCGTGTAAATTCACGTCCCCTAATAAAAAGTTGGTGAGTAACGCCCGAAGTTGGCGACCAACGGGGGGCATTGTTGTCGTTTTATTCGTGCTGTAATTGGTCAATCGTGTTATACACGGTGTTTTGACTCGCCCGCTGTCAGTCTGACAGTTCCGGCAGTTTTTATTTCTGAAACTGTTTTTATTTCTTTTTTCCTAAAATGGTCGATAAAAATTTATCCGGAAACGCGATTGACTAGAACTCTTCACGAGGACACGCAGGGGGACTTTATCAATCACTGGGAATTGTCAGATCTACGAAAACATGTCAGGGAGCCTCAGCTTCGGGATTGAAACTTTTTTTATTCTTTTTTTCCGAAAATGGTACGTAAAAAATTTTCCAGAAACGCAATCGACTAGAACTCTTCACGAGGGCACGCAGGGAGACTTCCTCCATCACTGGGAATTGCCAGATCTACGAAAACGTGTCAGGGAGCCTCAGCTTCGGGATTGAAACTTTTTTTATTTTTTTTTTCCGAAAATGGTGGATAAAAAATTTTCCAGAAACGCAATCGACTAGAACTCTTCACAAGGACACGCAGGGAGACTTTCTCCATCACGCAGAATCGCCAGATCTACGAAAACTCGTCACGGAGCCACAGCTTCGGGGTTGAAATATATATATATTTTTATTTTTCAAAAATTGTGGATCAAATATGATCCAGGAACGCAAATGACTAGAAGAGACTTTCTCCATCACTCGCAATAAGAAAGAGCGGAGGTCCGACGAAAAATTATAATATAGAGCAAAAAAAGGTTGTGGCGGCGCCAACTTGAAAAAATTTGAGCCATGATTTTCACGAGGAAAAAGTGGAGGTCCGAATTCTGTTCCAAAATAAGTTGGTTTCAAGAAGCTGTCGCATATCTCGATAAGTTATTATAGATAAAAGGAGCGCTGCAGCGCTACCAGAAAACCGTTCGCGTAATGGACCCTAGTTTCGTTAAAAAGTTGCAAAAAAAAACAAAAGAAACGCAGCTTTAATTTATACGCGTTTAAATGAGCAAAATAAACAAATTGGAAATGAAATATCTCAGAATTCTAAACGTCAGAAAATTTTTCTTTAGAGGAGCAAACTTTTAGTTTTGATGACAAGAGTGTTTGTGCTAAATTTTGAAAGAATCTTAAATAAAGTCGTTTTGTGATGTAGTAATACGTGAACATTTCTACACGAAGAGCTCATTAAATTTTGGAAAATGAATATTTGCAATTTATGCCCATGAATTTTATTGCGATAGCAAGATTCATTCGATATTAACGGTTTAATGAAAAAATTTATAGAAAAACGATCGATATTGCTGCTCTCAGCAGGCAATGAAAATTCTTTTTTTGCGAAAAAAAATGTCTTGGCACAAAATAAAATGGACTTGGACCGATTCTAAGCGATAGCCAGTCAAACGAGAAAATAAAAACGGCAGAGTAGATTTGTAGCGTTTTCCCACATATTCATGCCGACAAACCTGCATAGGACGCCGCGAGTTACTGTTGGAGAGAAGAGCTTGCGTTTGCTCGAGGTAAAGTTGCATCAAGGCGTGCTTGCGAGTGGACACACGATTCTCGAAATCGTTGTACAAAGAGTCACTAAACTGGCCGTTGCTAATTATCGGCTTAGCCATTTATCTGTGCGAAAATTTATCGACAACGATTCGACATTTTCTCGAAAAAAAAATAATAATTTATTAATAATTTTATTTCAGACGAAATAAAGTTTATCGCCGTTCAAGAAATATAATAATAATAATATGAATATTATCGATTATTATCGCGTAATGTTTATATATTTAGTTAAACTTTTAATTCACTGATTTAATTTAAATCTTGAGTATGAATATTTATTCGATCGGAGAATAAATTGAAATCGAACGAAAGATTATTTATTCGCTGTATTATTCACCAGAGATCAAGTAGAATTCTTGTCATTTTAAGCACCCCGTTCAGTCAGCAGCCGCGCGTCGACGAACGATAAAGTGACGCATCGAGCTAGCCAAGGAACGCGCACGTGGCGCTCTCGATGCGGGCCGGCGCCCGACTGAACATTCTCATAAGCGACAAGCTCTGTCCCTCCCGCTCGCCCCTCTCTGCCGCGCGCGGCTACCAGCACGCCCCACCATCGCGCTTCTCCCGAACGGCGCACCAGTCCAGCCATCGCCCCGCAGACTACAAGCGATCGCGTCGAACACTCGAGACCGCGCAGAGAATGTAAAGAATTCAAACCTCCACTTTTTCTTAGTAAAAACCGTGGGTCAATTTTTTTCAAAGTTGGCGCCGCCACAACGATTTTTTGCTCTATTGAAATTTTATTAAGAGCTATTTAAGAGCTGTGCAAAAAAAGAATTCAAACCTCCACTTTTTCTTATTACGAGTATCTATGGAGCCGGCGACCTAGATAGCAAAAACTATGGAAACGTCCTGGACAATGAAATACCTAGACCTGGAAAAAAAGATTTTTCGAAAAAAAATGAATGGATTTCTGAAAATCAAATGTGGAGCAAACACATTCGGTATCATCTATTGTCCGAGAGAAACATTATTTTCCACGTGGAAAAGAAGACTTTTCAAGACCTCAAAGGACCTCAAGGACAAAACTTGTCCTCTCATTGATGTCAGAAATTTTAGTGCCGAACGTAAACGATTTTTTGTTGTATTTTTTAATATTCATTTCAGGGGTTTTGAATTTTTCAGGGAGATCTTTTGAGGGTCTTGAATTTTTTTTGGCGGCATTGGCCGGGGCTTTTTTTTTCCTAGATTTTTCTGTGAATAAGAAACTGCTTTGATGAATGGGAAAAGGACTTTTTTAAATAATCCGAGGGCAACTTTTATTCCAACTCGTGTATTAAACTTTATTACTATTTTACTTGTTTGTTTTATACACTCTTTTACTCTCTCGACAATAACTTGTGAATTTTAAATAGGAAAAGGCAGAGAGAACGAGTTTATTTGCTGCTGTTGAAGAGCCCGGGGACGGATTATGCGCTGACCCAGATGCCGTTCAACGACTCGACGAACACGCGTCGGAGGATTCTCTCGCAGGATGCAGCCAGGGATATTCCACCCTGCGATAAATATCGTAACCACCTGGTCGTGAGGCAGTAAAAGCTCGTTGGTAATAGCAACGTCGCAAGCGGCGCGAAAATGCTTTTATATTTATTCTACAAAAGCAGCTCCTTGTAATAACGTGCTTTCGAAAATATTAAACATCTAGTAAAATAGTGGATTCGTTGCATTTATATTTATCCATTTTGATTGAATAGAAAAAATGATTGGCGGTGTGCTGCCTATCAGGCGGCAAAGAGATTTATTATTTGTGTGAGTTTTGCTGCGGCGGTAACGCGCGCATGACAATATATCTTGTAATATAAATGATGGTGAATTGACAAGTTGGTCCGACATAATTTTGAATCGCGCGAGGTGGAAAGAGAATGTTTGACTGACAGACGCGCACGGAACAGGCACAGGATGTAATAATTCATCGTATATATATATATATATATATATATTATTACACACATATCGTTCAACGATATCGACCATTTTTTGTTTTTTTATTTACACATTGTCTCTCAACTGTATATATAGGTGCGCATACATGGACATGCGCGTATATGTCGAGTTTTTGAGTAAAGAGAGAGAGAGAGAGAGAGAGACAAGCCGCGCGGTGGAGGAGGAGGAGGAGGAGGAGGAGGAGGAGGAGGAGGCGGCGGCGGCGGCGGTGGTGTCGTTAATCGGAGCGCGAGTGCGAGGAAAACTCGCGAGGCCGTCGTTATTTTTTCGCGGCTATTGCCTGGAATCTCGGTAAGCAAAGTCCAAATTTCGTCTCGATGCCGGTAAATATCGGGAGAGCGACCTCGTATCCGCCAATGTGATCCGGATTGGTCGACTTGATCTCGTCGGCGACTCCCGTCGACGGTACCTTGAGCTCGGAGCCGGTGGGCCGTCTGTAAAGGAAGATGGTTGTCTCGGTAAGTATGAAACGCGCGAGCCGCCACATTTGGCGTGCGATAGGCGGGAGACGAAGTAACTCACGATCCTCCGAAATCGACGACGAATAGCCTCTGGAGTAGTTCGTACGTAAAGAGAGTAACACCAAACTGGGGCGATGATCTAAACACTCGAGCTTTTTTCGTCATGCGATGATGCGAAAAGAGGACGAGCGGGGCGTGAAATGGAAAGAAAAAGAGTTGAGGGCAGGGCTTGCAACGGCGCCAAGTCGGTTTCGTTGGTAGGTCAACTGGTCAACAACTGGTCAACAACTGGTCAACAACTGGTCAGTAACAACATGTTTGAAAAGAAACCATGTGTGCGCGGCCGCACACTCGATTAGCACAGATTCAACAATGACAGATGGAACGACGCGAAAACGTGACAGGATGAAAAAAAAAAATCAACGCCAAAGGGTTAGAAAATTGTTGAGAATAAGAAAAAAGGGTCGTCTACTTACTGACCAGTAACTCGCCGGGTCATATATAAGAAGGAAAAGACGGCATGGCCGAAACGAATGCGCCGCGAATTGGACGATTCGATCGCGACCATGACGGAATATATGTTGTATATCAATATAATTGTTTGGAATAAATGTGCTTTTGTCGGTATATGCGCGATCGTCTCTAAATAATATAATGACTCATACCGGTTGCTCCTTTCCAAAATGCTCGGGGGCCTTCTTCCTTGTAGATTTTTCTGGCGCAATCGACGAGCCCGTTGTAGGTTGTTTGTCCCTCTCGAGCAACCACCTGGAGCCTCGTTTTTATTACGTCCGCGGGGGTAACGAGAGCCGCCGCTGGAACTCCCGCGATCGCTCCCGACACGAGAAGCGAGAGGGGCGTATTGTAGCCACCCTCGTCGGCCATTCTCGCTTTAACGTGGGCATACATCGGAAAGTATATGGCGCTGAATGGTACGTCCCTCAAGAAGCAGGCTCTCGCACCCTGTGAAAAAATCAAAAGACGCGGGCGGAATTAAATTTGTTGCTACTATTGAAAGGAAAGCGGCGGCGGCGGCGGCGGCGGCTCGGGCCGCGTGTCTTGTTTTACCTTGTACAGACCAAAGAGACCCAATTCTTTGACGACCGTCCAGGCCCTGACCTTTTGTCCTCCGGCAATTTCACCAGCCACTTGCAAACGTATCTTTACGATCTCGAGGGGATTGGTGAAAATGACTTGAGATCCTCCTGCCTGTGAGCGGGGGCAGAAATTTATTGATCGCGATGTCAATGTTTGAGCCTCGGTTGTGCAACCGTAAGGCAAATATGCATGAGACGATTAAGGATTATTATTGTTGTTGTTGTGTCGAAAACTCACGCATGCACCCGATAATATTTCACCGGCGAGGGGAAGATTTCCATTCTTGTCCATAAACTTGTCGCGAACGAAATCGTTGACGGTGAGCTTGATGGCTTTTTCGGGGGCTACTCCCATCAATTGGGGTAACAGGCCGCGATAGAGACCAAATACGCCCTCGTGCCGTATCACCTGTCAAACGCCCGTGGCAAACTTTGTATCATTAACGATGCAGTCGTGATCAAGCGGGAGCAGAGACTTTTCGATTCCAACCTTTTTGAAGCAGTCGTAGCTATTTTTGTACATTAGCTCGCCGATGAACGATCCGGTTCTCTGATTCTGCATTCGAGTCTTGACGAGATCGATCGGATACACCGCCGTCGCTCCAACAGCTTTTTCATCCCATCAACAAGGCCCATATCCCATCAATTAATAATACACGTGTCACCGATAATACCGACCCCCACCACCCCCCTTTTGTCGCATGCGACGAGACGCATGCAAAATACGTACCTCCGCCGATGGAGCCCAGAACGAAACGATAACCGCTCTCGAGTATTTGAACGACGACGCCGCGGTCCTCGGGGCTCTGTAAAATTTCGAGACCGCAATCAGCCGCGAAGCTATAGCGGTCGACGCTCGTCTTTCGTCTTATTATCACGTACCGAAACGGCCTTGATCTCGGCGAGGCGTCGCGTAATATGCTTGAAATACTGTTCCGGCGTTATCGCGACGAGATCGTTGTAAATGATTTTTCCATTCTGATGAACGAGATCGCACAGATGAAAGAGAATGTCAACCTCCAGCGGTGTTATCTGCGACATCATTTGCGCCGAATGCAAAAATTCCTCTGCAACGATTTTCGACAATTGGATTATTGGTACGGGGGGCCCCCGTTGTACAACGAGACGAGAGACGGGGAAGCGATGAGCGATACGCGTTACCTTTGGTAACTTCTTGAAATTTATGGCCATTGGTGGCATTGAGATATATACGCTTGATGAGCTCCATATTGTTGAGGAGAGAATTGAACGCCATGAAATATGGAAAGGAAACTTTTCTACCGTTCTGTCCGGTGTTGACGACCTGCCGATTATTCGAGTTGCAATTTTAGTAGCGGTAGCGGCTGGGCTACTGCGTCTTTTCCACACATATAATATTTACCCCGATTAGATTGTCCTTGACTTTTTTCGTCAGCAGGTGACTCTTTATACTGAGCATTATATCTTGAAAATCAAGCGCCGATATAAATCCAGCCCCGTCCTTGTCAAATTTTTTAAACGCCTCGGTCGCGTACTCTTCGTGAAAGTCCTATAAAAACAAAAACAAACGCGGCAACGATGCGCGCGGTAAGAATTATTTCTTGGATATTTTTAAATGTCGCGCCGCCTAACGTACGTGCAAAAATTGACTAAATTCGCTATAATTGATGAGCCTCTTTTTGTCCTTGCCAAAGTACAGCTTGATGAAACTGCTCTCCATGTTGAAGGACATTTTTTGATGGAGAATCGTCTTTTTCATCACCTCGGCAAACTCGTCTGAAATGGCGGCCCAAGCCGCGTTTTTGTTATTGCTCGCATCAACATTTTCTGCGCTCTCTATACGGATATAGCTTTCTCAGTTTGGTGCCGGTTGAAAATACGCACCGAAGGCGACCATGCCATTTCCGTTGGTGTCGAACAATTGAAAGGCCGTTCTGTAGAGAGCGTCCGGTACGCACAAGAGGCCCTCGAAAGCCTGAAATTCTCCAAACGAGATGAGCCTGCGATCAACATACAACATATGGTTAATAAAAAACAAAAGTAACATTTTCGGATATTGTATGTACCGACCCATCTTTGCTGGTGTCGACGATGCCAGCGAGAAGAGCTACCGAGTCGGGATTGTAGTCGGTATCCGTGTACAGGCCGAGATAGCTCCGTACGAAATCCGTCGGGGTCATGAACCGCTCGCCATTGTTCTCCTGGCTCGCGTACTGTACGCGCCAAAAAAAAACAAAAAAAAAACCGAAAAATACTTTGAGAGACGAGAACGTGAGCCAAGGAAATAATTAAAAAGATGAAAATATCAAGTTATCGCCGGGATGACCTCGTCTTATCGCTGCAATTATCGCCTGCTTTCGTATCGCCTCGTGACGCACGAGTATCACGCGCTATATACGATCGAGTATTATAATACAGGACCAACCAATATTTCACATTACCTGGTCAAAGATTTCATGGAGGCGCTCGGTGCTGGCTCGCTTGAGATACCCGGAACCCTGCAACAACCAAACACACACATGAGGATGTACGTTTTGCGGTGATTGATCGATTGCCATTGCGACAAAAAAAAAATAGAGTAAAAACGGCGCGCGGTGACCTTGTCGCCAATAGCCGAGAGACGCGCGCGCGCGCGGGCGACACGTGAAACTACTACTACTATGAGACTCTTGTAACAAACAGCAGGATATAAACGAGCGCTTGCTCAATCACGTGGTCGACTCGTGTGTCGTCACTCGTCTTCTCCCCCTACCCCGTCGCTCTCTCGCTCCCGCGTAGGTCGACGCATCGCTCGCTCGCTCCTTCGTCTTCTTCGTCGTCTTCTTCCTCTTCTTCTTCCGTATATCGCAGCATAATTGTGCTACAGGTCGAGCGAGCGAGGGCGGGGGGAGAAGAGGCGAAGGACGAAGGACGAAGGACGGGTGCGAGTGCGAGGAATAATATATATATACGGCGAATGAGAACGTACTTTGGAGGTGGGCATTTCGCGTTTTGATCTTTCAAACGCGTTTCGATATTTTGTATTCCTGTAGGATCCTCCTCGCGCGATGACGTCGATCGTCGGCCGGAATAGCGGAAATGAGAGGGTGGAAGCGCGGCACCCCGCAAATAGAAAATATATAATACACGCTCGGAAAAGAATAAACTCGACGATGCACCGCAGCACTCGACGCGCGATCGATGATCCTTATCGTATCGAACGCTTATCGATCAAGCAGCGCGGCCGCCAATTTAGCAGGCACCGCGGTGTGCGCGTACGTGTACGAAAAATATAGAAATATGTGATATATGTATTTCGAAGGAAAAGGCGGTGATCCGCGATTTGCGGTCCGCTCGAGCCAAACGCCAAAACGAGACTGCTGACTAAACGCGCGCTGCACGCCACGGATGATGCTCGATCGGCGCCGCTGCTGCTGCTGCTGCTGCTGCTGCTGCTGCCGCTACTGCCACCGCGCCACCGCGCCACCACCGCCGCCGCTCCTCGTTACACCGGGTGGTGGTTCCCCGTCCTGCTCCCATCCTTCTCCGCGAGAGAGAGAGAGAGAGAGAGAGAGCGAGCGCCCGAGCAGGGCGAAATTGGTGCAAGTATTACGCTGCTCTCGCGGCTCAACGCATCATCGCCGCGCGCCTTTTTTCTCTTTTCGTTCTTTTTATCAAATCTGCGCTCGCTTTACGTAATTTATCACGCGCGCGCCGACATCGCGCAAAACAAATGGCACAGTCAACAACGCGGTGACGCGCGGGGGAGGGAGGGGGCAAGAATTTTTCCATCCTCGTATCGACGATATGAGAGACGGCGGCGCGACCTCGAAGATACGCGCGCGTGATTACGCAAAACGCGAAAAACAGGCGATGAAAACGTTTTTACATATGCGCACCCGACGTTTCTATTTAAATAATGCTCTCGCGATCCGGGATCGACGAGAATGTATACACATATATATTTTTTGTGTTTTTGAGATTGTCCGGCAATATATGTAATCGCACGGAACGATAGACTTTTTACCAAAACATTGAAGCTTTACACGCTTCAAGGTCGTTTGTTGGCGAGTTGACCCAAAAATATGAATGAAACACGTGTATTACTTTGTATTCGTAGGAGGGACACGAGCAGCAGGGACAATGAGTCAATGATGAGAGGGTTAAAGCACGGGGGCACGCTTGACTCGCGAGTTCCGGTGACCTCGAAATCGCTGCATGCGGCGCTGTTACCTCCGCCTTTCTCCCCGCGCTGCTTATTGTATATCCGCAGCAGCACGTGGTGTGCGTACGTACACGCGCCGCGCTCTCTCACCCCGACACTTGTGCTGCGCGTGTTGGCATAAGGGGTACGTGCGGACCCACCGCTGCTGCGTATAAGGTCGCGGCCTCTCTGTACGACGCGCGGCGATCGATATTCTCGCCATTATTCTCGCTCGCTATTCTGCCTTCTCCCCCCCCCATTCCCATGACAAGTATCCACATTTTTGTACATTTTTTCCTTCGATCGTCCAACTACATGAAATTTTCGCTACGAGTGCCATTTCGCGGTTCCTCCGCGCCGTTGCGCGGAGTGCGGAATGCGATTGGAATGAATAAACTTACCCACCTCTTGGCAGGAAGCTCGTCGAACGATGATGAACGAATCTTTCAACATTCCCCGCGACACGCAATGTGCTTATACGCGTGGGTGTGTATGTACAATTTGACAATTTGCGTTTTGAAAACGCAATAAATTATAGAAAAATTATATATTTTTCAAATTGGCAGTTGAACACGGGCGTGATCCTTTGGACGCGCGCGTTGACACGTACGCGATGAGCCGAGATAAAATCAAGTCTGATGTAAATATGCGCGGCGGTAAAAGGAATTGATATAGACGCACGGCGGCAACTGCGCGACTGCTCGAACGACGAAAAGCACTTTACAGCGGTACGAGAATTGCGACAAACAGCTGCACGGTACACATATGCACTCATCGCGCTCCACGTACGTTGCATGGGGGCTTGCGCGAGCGCATACAGCAGCGTTTTCGTATATACCAGCTCTTATTGGTGTATTATGAGGGCGCGCAAGCGTCACGTAGCAAGCGCTACGAGAGTCACGGAGACGGCATATGTGGATCCGCCTTGTCAAGTTTTGACCTGCTTTTTGTAACAAAATAACGAGAGCAGCCAGAGCGAGAACAATATAATAAGGGCCAGACTGGTATTCCAACTTTCGAATCAACCACGAAATCCCGCTCTTTTCGTGTCACAGCGCTGGTGCTGCCGCGCCCGGCATATATCGCGCGGCGGGATAACAAGAATATGAGAGGGACATCTATTTGATTAACGCTCCGCTCGTTGGTATACTCGATTGCAAGTTTTCTTTCGTTGACCGCTGCAATTTGACTAATAAAAATGTCATCATGCTTTCTTTTTTCAATTTTCCAAGCTTTATTTCTCGCATATGTCTCTCTCCCCCACCGCGGCTGCTGCTGCTGCTGCTGCTGCTGCTGCTGCTGCTGCTGCTGCTGCCTCCCTTTTGCCATTTCATTGTCGTTACGCGCCCGTGTGAAATATCCGATGGAGAGAAAATCGGAGAATGCGACGAGCGCATTAATTAGCGCCGAGCGAGTTTGACAATATTTGGAAATAAAGTGTCTTATTGCCAGCATATGTCCTGAATATTTCTCATGACGTGTCGAGATGAGTCGGCCCAAGGGGCGCATGCGCAATCGAGCCTTACGTGGCATCTGCGCATCCGCGACAGGCAGCGGCACTCGCCGTCTCGCAGCTAAAGAAATTTTACTCTCGATCGTACTCGAATTATTTTTATCGCGTAAACAATTGTCGATACATATTGTTTTGTTATGATTTAAGAAAAGCTATACGTCATCGTATATAACGTGAGTGCAGGCCGCAGTCGCCTCGTAAATCTTAATTCCGTTGTTGGCTCCTGCTGTCTCGACCGCCCGGCCGCCCGCGCCGCGAGACAAATTCTCGTCCCAGCGGTTTAGCAGCAGGCATATGCCTGCTGATCAAATTGGTGCCGTTTTTCCAGTCGGTCGTGCGAATAGACCCGCGCGATGTCGCGACGTTCGTGACGTTTCCTCTCCTGCGATCGCGCGCGTACAACGCTCCGCTCGATTCAGTGTCACAATAACTCGACGAGTTTTTTCCAGACGCGATTCTCCCGACCGCAACCCCGTCTTGTTGGCTCGTGCGTGCGCGAGTTATCTCTGCTCGAGCTTGTTTCATTTGTTTGGTAAAAGCGCAATCTTGGTCCGCTCGTAAGTTGCGTTGGGTATATGGCCAGTGGTTGCCACCACGGCTGCCACGCACGACCGTACGCAACCTTTTTACGTCTCGTCGAGTTTAATTGGAAATCTAATTGTCGTTTACCAAATCCGTTGTCCGATTCCCTTCTTCCCCTGTTTCTTCGAAAATTCGGGCGATCGTTTGTTCGTTCTTTGCCACGACATAACCAAAATCGACAATATGTTACAATTTTCAATTTATTTTTTTTTTCTCGCAGCAGAGGAGTAATAAGCAATGAATCATCAATATATGCAGCAGCAGCCGCCGCCGCAGCAGCAGCAGCAGCAGCAGCAGCAGCCGCCGCCGCCGCCGCCGCAGCAGCAGCAGCAGCAACAGCAACAGCAACGACATCAGCAGGCTGGCTATCGTACGGGACATCCGGGGGCGCCGACGTTTCAAGCCGCCCCTTCCGATATCCCTCGTAATGCCTCCAAACAACAAGCCGCGCCGCCGTCTACGTTGCCAAACTATCCCTCGCAAAAACCAGTTCAGGGACCTTTGCCCCCGACGGCCGACTCTCAACCGCCGCCCGTCCAACCTCCTTATTACAATAACAACAACAACAACAACAACAACAACAACGGCGCCGCTCTCGGTGAGTAAACGCCGGACCTCTTTTGCTCGGGCGTCGCTTTTTTTCTGTTTAACATTTTATTTCTATCCGAGTTGGCAATATCCAAACGGGAGGACCGCCCCCGCCGCCGCCGCAGCCTCGGTCGCAGCCGCCTCAAAGTTCCGACGGAGCGACGTTGACCCATAGAATGGCGGACATGTCGCTGATGAATCGTCCCCCAACCACGGTCGGTACAATCGTTATTATATTTTCGATGAAAATTTTTCCGCGGCCTCTCTTGTGACGTTGTTGACGCTCATTGCGACAGAATTTCGGTGCTCCTCCCACGGGGATGCAAGCCGCCGGGAACAACAGTAATTACACGCTCGGAGCAACGCGGCCCAATGTCAACGGATATGACGCTCCGTCGGATCGTTCACCCCTGGGTAAATAGTCGTACGGAGAATCCTTTCGTAATGCTCGTTGTTTTTACCATTTGTTGGCCGCGACATTGTATCTAAATTTATTGTCCAATTTAAAGATTCGACGAGTCAGAGCGAGCAGCAGCAGCAGCAGCAGCAGCAGCAGCAGGTAGCACCGCCGTCGATCCTCGGTGGCCCGCAAATGCCCGGACAACCCGGAATTCGGGGCCCCTGGACGAATCAACAAATACCCCCGCAAATGTCTCAACAACCGGATAATTCGTCTCTGCAGCAGCAATATCCAACGGCGGGAATTTATCCGCCGCCACCGCCACCGACGGGAGGATATTCGTCGTCCGGTATGGGTCAACAACCGGCCGGACCGCCGATGCAGAGGCCGCCGCTGTCGCAGCAGCAATACATGTCCGGACCACCTATGATGCTCGGTTCGTCACCCCTCAATCGACAGCAGCAGCAGCAGCAGCAGCAGCCGCCTCCTCTCCTCGGTTCGCCACCACCGGGTTATCCGCAACCGCACCAGCAGCCGCCATATCCGGTAAGAGTGTTGTTGCCAATATGGTGGCAAAGTGGAAAAAAAAAAAAAATTGTGACAAATGCTATTGATTTGGATTTTTAGGATCCGTATATGGGTCAACAAAGGAGCGCGACGATGAGCGGTGGTCCGTATCAGGGTGGGCAACAGCCGCCGTTGCCGCCGCAGCAGCAGCAGCAGCAACAAGCGAGGAGGCTCGATCCGGATCAAATGCCGAGCCCGATACAAGTGATGCAGGACGACGAACGAAGCCGCGGCGGTGTTTTCGTAACGAATCAAAAGGGTCTGGTGCCGCCGCTGGTTACGACGAAATACACGGTACAGGATCAGGGCAACTCGTCGCCTCGTTTCATCAGATCGACCATGTACACGGTACCGACCAACAACGACATGATGAAACAAACGGGCGTACCTTTCGGCCTGATTCTGAGCCCGATGGCTCAAGTCGCCGAGGGCGAGTACGAGCCTCCGATCGTCGACATGGGCGAAATTGGTCCGGTTCGTTGTATACGATGCAAGGCATACATGAGCCCCTTTATGCAATTTATCGACGCCGGTAGACGCTTTCAGTGCGCCTTTTGTCGAGCCACGAGCCAAGTACCGCAAGAGTATTTCCAACATCTCGATCACACCGGTCAACGTATGGATCTTCACGAGAGGCCCGAACTCGTTCTCGGCACTTACGAGTATACCGCAACCGCCGATTATTGCCGAAACAACGTTCTACCAAAACCACCGGCGATAATATTTATCATCGACGTTTCGTACAACAACGTCAAATCGGGTCTGGTCGGTCTCGTTTGCGCCGAAATGAAAAGAATCGTTGGCAAATTGCCGATCGACGCCGGCCACGAACGTACGGGAATGAAGATTGGATTCATAACTTACAACACGACCGTACATTTTTACAACGTCAACGCGTGTCTGACGCAACCGCAGATGATGGTAGTCGGTGACGTCAAAGACGTATTTATGCCGCTTCTCGATGGTTTCCTCTGCGATCCCAACGAGAGCGAGATCGTTATCGACGCTCTCATGGCTCAGATACCTGCCATGTTTGCCGATACCCGGGAAACCGAGACGATACTCGCCCCCGCCATCCAAGCCGGCCTCGAGGCTCTCAAGGTCATCATCATCATCATCATCATTATTATTATTACTTGGTTGCTGCTGCTGCTTTCGTTTACGAAAGGCATCATTAAATTTGCGAATCTGTCTCCGCAGGCGTCCGATCGTGCCGGAAAGCTCATGGTGTTTCATTCGTCTCTTCCGATCGCGGAAGCGCCGGGTAAATTGAAAAATCGAGACGATCGCAAGGTACTCGGAACGGAAAAGGAAAAAACGGTTCTCGGTAAGTATATGGCGTCGCGCATGGTCTTGGGGGGGGGCGGTTGCCTCTGTGCGATGTAAGAACGTTTATTGTGCCTCTCGCAGCTCCCCAGACAAACGTGTACAACAATCTCGGACAGGAATGCGTCGCGGCCGGATGCAGCGTTGATCTTTTCCTCTTTAACAATTCGTACATCGACGTTGCGACCATCAGCCAGATTTGTCGTTTGACCGGTGGTGAGGTTTACAAATACACGTACTTTCAGGCAAGTATCGGTACCGAAGATGGCGCATGGCCTATAATCGGCGGCATAAATGATTTGATTGATTGATTGTTGGAAAGGCAGGCGGATACGGAGGGTGAACGACTGATTACGGACATAGTAAACAACATTAGCAGGCCGATAGCGTTTGACGCGGTAATGCGAGTTCGCACGTCCACCGGAGTACGGGCGACCGATTTTTACGGTCACTTTTTCATGTCAAACACGACCGACATGGAATTGGCGAGCATAGACTGCAACAAAGCGGTCGCGATACAGGTCAAGCACGACGACAAGCTCAACGAGGACGAGGGAGTGTACGTACAGGCCGCTCTATTGTACACTTCCTGCGGCGGAGTACGAAGGCTTCGAATAATTAATCTGAGCCTCAGAACCTCCTCTCAGATGGCCGAGTTGTACAGAGCTTGCGATCTCGACGCCATTATTAATTTTTTTTCAAAGCAGAGCGTCGTCAAGCTCATCGAATCTTCGCCAAAGAGCGTCAAGGATGCGTTGGTCGCCCGATGCGCCACCATACTCGCAGCTTACAGAAAACATTGCGCCTCGCCCTCGAGCGCCGGCCAGCTCATACTACCGGAATGTATGAAATTGTTGCCCCTCTACGTCAATTGTTTGCTCAAGAGCGACGCTCTATCGGGCGGTAAGTCTCCCTTCGGACCTCCCCAATTTTCCATATTATTTTCATCCTACTACAATTTGTACAATTTATCATTTTTGAAAAATTTTTCAGGCCCCGACATGACGATCGACGATCGCTCGTACGTGATGCAGGCCGTATCAACGATGCCGCTCTACACCTCGGTCATTTACTTTTATCCTCGATTGTTGCCGCTGCACAACATCGATCCCCGCTCCAACAACAAACTGCCTCAACAGCTCCGATGCTCCTTTGACAAGTTTACCGACGACGGAGCCTATCTCCTGGGTATGTCTTTCTCACTCGGTCGCCTCGGACGCGCCTCCTTTCGCTTCAACTCGTTTCCACTTGCCTTTTTTTTGTTTTTTTCCTCCGCCCTGCAGAAAATGGAATACACATGTTCCTCTGGCTGGGTCTGGCTCTCTCCTCGGAATGGCTCAATCAGGTATTTGGCGTTGGCCTCGTTGATACCGATCGCACTAGCATTCCCGTACTCGATACTCCGTTGAACAAACGCGTGAGAGAAACGATCGCCCGTGTGAGGGCCGAACGGCATCACTGTATGAGGGTAAGTATCGCTCTCCTTTGAATTATCTCGGACGATACGGAACGGCCCTCTTTCCAACTTTATTTTTTTTTTTCCGACTGTTTGCAGCTGACGATTGTCCGTCAACGAGAAAAATTGGAGATGGTTCTGCGACAATTTTTGGTCGAGGACAGAGGAAACGACGGCAGTCCCAGCTACGTCGATTTTCTTTGTCACATGCACAAGGAGATCAAGACGCTTCTCAGTCAATAAAGAGTCGAAAAAGAAAAAATCTTCCGGAATAACGCCGCCGCGGCGATAGAAAAACAAATGGCAATACCCAATTGCGAATTATGTATATTAATAAATAAGGAGAAAAAGACGGGGGGGGGGGGATCCATGAATTAAATATTAAGATGGAATTGCAATCACCCCGACCGACGCCACATCTTTACACGCAACGATACGGAATATATACGCAAATAATTGTAAACGTAAAAAAGAGAGGAAGAATTATTGTACCATGATAAACATATATATATTATTTTACTCGATTCTTTTTGTTATTGCTGAAAAAAAAAAAAAAAAAAAAAAAAAACGAATGAAAAAAAATGAAATTAACAGGAATAAGGAGGAGGCGATGAGAAGAGAAAACTGTGTATCGTCGAACGACGAGGGTGGAAACGAATGATGAAATACATATTGGGTGAAAGCGGTACTGCTTTTACCACTTTCTCTTAGCCGCCGCCGCCGCCGCATCAGGCAGGGCCCGGATGATTTACACGCTTTTCGGTGTGGCCGAGCAGAATCATTATTATTATTATTTTACGTTGGCGGCGCTGGCCCGCTTATCGTGTTTATTTGCAAAATTCTTTTCTCTATATCTTGCAAAAATGCGACGCACCCCCCGCCCGCGCTCGGCCAGTTGAAAGTCGTCGCGTATGGCGTTGTGACTTTCGCAATCGCGTATATAAGCACGCGGTGGTGATTGGACGCGGCGGCTGCTTATTTTCCTTGACCAAATTTCACTCGCGGTGACTCGAGTGGCGCGTCCTATAAAATGGCGTGAAACACCCGTTTGATCGAGGTGAGGCGCGGCTCGCCAACGGTCCACCAACATGGAACGAACGACGAGAGCAGCAGCGTACAACAATATCCAACAGCTGGGAATGGACGAAGCTTGGCTAATTCTCTCGAGCAGCCCCGAACAGAACGTGACGCTGCTGCTCTATTCTCTCTCTTCCGACTGCATCTTGGTATCGTGTATACTGCTTAATTCGCGCGTCTCAATATATGATGGCTTGTCGCGCCGGCGTTTATACAATCTGCTGCGACCATTTTCGACAGTGTCCGTACTCGAGAGTCACGAGGCTCGAACCAGCTGGAACAAATGCGAGCGTCAGAGTAAACACGGCTGGATCAACCACGTGGAGAGTATACAAAGAAGAGTTGGCGGAATCGCAACCGCCGCCGGATTACCGATCGCTCGGGGACGAGAGGTGTGCGCGTGTGTGTGTGTGTGATGTTTTTTTTTTCATTTCCAATAACGCATCATTTTGAAAAAAAATTTTTTGCAGCGGTTTGATCTGCCAGTTGCGGCCGAATCTCGGCGAGTATGGAATTTACGAATTGTCCACCGGAGGAGGTTGCAACTTTCGAACGATTCTCGAGCCGCGGAATCCCTACGCCCGTAAATGCCATATTTATCGCTTTTGTTTGTTGGGCCTTGTAAATGTTGTATAATAACGAGACTGCGGTATTTGAAATTTTCTACACATTAGCGCTTGCTGCTGCACTCGGCGTCGTTCTCTCACTACTTTTGGCTCTCTGGCTGGTAAAAAAGAGCCTGAGGCGTATAGCAGCGGCTTACCGGCGGAGAAGCACGAGCGAGCGGACGAGGACGGCGGAAAACGACGGCGGCGTAGAGATGGGAACGACGCCGAATGAGATTGCCGGCAGGAGGGATCCTCCGGATCCTCGTCGTCGTCAATCTC
This sequence comes from Hyposoter dolosus, assembly GCA_963921915.1. Lineage (NCBI taxonomy): Eukaryota > Metazoa > Arthropoda > Insecta > Hymenoptera > Ichneumonidae > Hyposoter > Hyposoter dolosus. The sequence continues at coordinate 23,186 of OY998135.1, forward strand.
GCCGTATTCTCTCGATAGACACCTTCAGAGGGTATACGTCGTATCGACGCGCGCGAATACCTCCGCAGTTTATATGCATATGCTGTTTTGCGTATTTTTTTAACAGGATAAGCATCCTCACAATGATATTTGTGAATAACGGTGCCGGTGGTTACGTACTTTTGGAGCACGCTACCTGGGACGGTTTGTTTATCGGTGATTTGGTGTTTCCCTCTTTCATCTGGATAATGGGACTCTGTATTCCCATAGCCCTCTCGTCTCAGCTGGCCCGAGGCGCCTCTAGATTCTCAATCGCTCGGGCTATTCTCAAGGCAAGCCACATATATATCATTATTATTATTATCATCATCTCAAATAATACGCGCGATTGATTTGTGAAATATGCACGCGCAGCGAAGCCTTCTTCTCTTTCTCATTGACCTGTCGACCAATTCGATCGGAACCGATGCCGATTTAACGAGGATAAGAGTGTTTGGAGTATTACAACGTTTCGCGGTCGCTTATGCCTTTGTCGGCGTCTCGTACGTATATCTCAGCCCGAGAGAGGAGCATCAGCCGCGGCCGGATGAAAAAGCCCCGGGCAAACTGGCGGACGTTGGCTCTTTGTGGGCTCAATGGATCGTAATATTGGCGGTAACCGGTCTTCACACGGCCATCACCTTTTGTCTGCCCGTGCCCGGTTGCCCGACGTGAGTATATAGCAGCGACAGCAGGCGATATCGCGTCGGGAATATTTAGAAAAAAAAAAACAATTTTTGATCGGCCAGCGGTTACCTCGGACCTGGCGGGAGACACGCCGAGGGACGGTACGCCAATTGTACAGGAGGAGCGACCGGTTACGTCGATCGAATGATTTTAGGAAGGAATCACTTGTACGAGGGAGCGACGATCGAGCTGGTTTACGGCTCGGGGCCTTTCGAGCCCGAGGGAATTCTCGGTAAGCGGGGATGATGAGCAGCGTTGCGGTGAGAAACTGATAATGCTAAATGGATATATTATACCGGCTGCTATATATTTATTCGCAGGCTGCCTGACGACGATACTCGCGACGTTCCTCGGGCTCCAGACCGGCAAGACGTTGCGTACTTTCGACGAATGGAAGAGCCGAGTCTCGAGATGCCTGGTACTCGCGATCATCTGCGGTACACTCGGTTGCGGGCTTCATTTCACCGATACCATACCGATAAACAAAAATTTGTGGTCCCTCTCGTTCGTTCTCTCGACGACCTCGTTCGCTCTGAGCCTCTTTATCTCGTTGTACCTGTTGATCGACGTCGGCCGATTCTGGTCCGGCGGTCCCTTTCGGATACCGGGTATGAACGCCCTCGTTATGTACGTCGGTCACCGAATGTGCGATCGAATATTTCCGTTTCACTGGAAGTACGGAGAAAGCCCGATTACGAGCCACGAGGAGCGAATCATCGCCGCTGTGTGGGACGTTGCCGCCTGGACCATCCTCGCCTACCTTCTTCATCGAAAACGAATTTACATTTCTCTCTAAAATTAGTTATAAATATATAATATATATATATATATTTTTTTTTTTCCAACATTTATTATACAAGCTTGTTATGATGACGTGTCGTGTCGAGACGCGGTGCATGAGAGGGCGGAGCGAAACGCGGGCGCGCGACAAATGAGACTGAGAGCCGGCGCCGGCCGGTATCGTCGCGTTGGCATCGTCAGTAATCGGTCTGATCGGGACCTGAAAAAGAAGAAACAAAAATGGCATGGCATGAGGCAATTATTATTAGCAACCGCGCGGCGGCACAACAAAAGCCAAAAATTTATGATGGTACGAAACCGCCCTTGTTGGCTCCGCGTTGACGTTCCGTCGTTCGATAAATGCGAGAACGACGAAAGAGATTATAATAGCGAGGCGATCGAAGCGCGGCTCGATCCTCTCACGCGCGCGCAGAGTCACAACAATTTGTTGCTGTTTCCGGAGGCTGCTCGCACGACCGCAGTCTATATATACCCGCGCGGGACCACGTAGCAGGTATATAGAAACGCGGCGCGCGGCGCGTAGGCAAATATGGATGTGGTAATATATAACAGTAAAACGGCAAAAACTTTTCAAAATGAGGAAATGCAGAACAAGAAGAAGAAGAAGAAGAAGAAGAAGAAGAAGAAGAAACAACAACAATAACAAAAACTCATATGTACCCCGGTGGTGGAAAAAAAACGGTCGCGCAGATTCCGGGCGTCCCGCGTCGCAGCGTGGAGAACTCGCCTTCGAAATTTCTTACGGCGATGAAAATAGTCTCTCGTCGTCGACGACGACGACGACGGTTCATCATCCGCTATTATTTTTATCTCGCAAGTGTATTTCTCTCCGGCAGCGGCCCCGTGCTGGTTGCGTCATCGCGCGCCGCCTATTTTTCGTTGCGGTGCGAAAAGTTGTAGAGGAAAAAAAAAAAAAAAAAAAAAAACAAAAAAAAAACAAACGTACGAAAATGAATGAAAAATATGGAACGAGAGATGGTTGATCGAGGCGTGGAGCAGCAGGTTGGATGCGTCAGCAACGTCCGTACTCTCGAGGGAAAGACGCGGCCGACTCGTTGTTGTTGCCGTTGTTGCCGTTGTTGCCGTTGGCGCCGTTGGCGATGGAAGAATCCTTTTCGCCGCCAATGATGGCGGTTGCTCTCGGCAGGTTTTTCCAACTTTTGATTCTCGGACACGAGACGGGTCGTCGAAAGTTCCAATTGGGCAATCTCGGAGTACGAGCGCCGTTATCCCCGCCGCCGCCGCACCCATATTGTTTACGACTTGGAACAAAGTCGTTTCTTCTCGAATTATCATAATTTTGACCGCTCGAAGCACGATGATCCGGTGATACTCGGAGAGGATTATAAATTCCTCGAACGCCGCCGTTCTCCTCGATTGACCCGTTGCTCAGCAGTTTGAACAAACGCGAGTGCGTTTGGGTACGTTTGTAACGGTTTATGGCGGTACGTTTGGCCCTAGTTTGTCCACTGCCGCACTCGGAATCTGTATCAATTTCGGATATCAATCTGCTCGTGTCCGAGGTTACTCCGCTGTCGTCGTCGTCGTCGTCGTCGCTCCGGGAATCCTCCTCGTGTCGATGATAGTCTCGATCGTGCGGTGCCTCGGTTATTTCAATCGGTATGGGTGGTGTCAACGTTTCGACCATCGCTCTCGATTCCTCCGTTTCCGGTGCCTCTTTCTCTTGTTTCCCGACTTTGAGATTGGTCGTCGCACGAGCCTTTGGCGAATCATCCTCATCGCCGCGAGACATTGTTATCTCTTTCCAAAAGTCTATCGAGTCGTCGTCGTCGTCGTCGTTCTCGCTCGACGGGCTCGACGATTTTGACCGGACTGAGAGGTTACCGGAGCGAATAGAAATGTTAAATTCGACGCAAACGTCGTTACCGAAATGCTGAATTTTTGGCGATTCGATGCCGTCGTCCATGATCGGCGGCTTGCCCCGTCGATGCCCCGTCGAATATGCCAGATACGAGTCCGAGTCGCTGTCGTCGCTCGTTTCGTCATCGTCCTTACCGCTTCCGCCGTCCTCGACAATAACGGCCGCCATCGCCTCCTCCTGGCACGATATTGCGTTGATCGTGACGAATAAATCCTGTCCGTGCTCCTCGCTGCTGATGATGGTCGGTTTAGGCGCAATATCAATATTGTTCCATCCGAGGGTGGATCGGCGATCGACGGAATCGTACCACGGCGGAGGTTTTCGTTGTACGGTGGCACGACGCTCACCGCTCGCAACGTCGCGGGGAGATGATTCTCGGTGGTCGATGCTCGACGACGATGCAACAACTATTTATAAACAAGGATCGCTATCGTAGCCAAGCTTTTTTGTTTTTTTCATAACTTTAATTACTACTCGACACTATATTTCGCAAACTCTGGGCGTTGGAGCTTTGCCCGCCACGACGGATCCATGGGAAACGCATCGCCGTTACACCGATGTAGCATAGTTGTTGTGACATAATCTGAGACCGCGCGCGTGTCGAGTGTTATTTATCGATCGTACCGATCTATCGAAAAATGATGGCGTAAAATAGTCTCGGCGTCCCGACGAGACTCTAGATACCGCCGCCGCATCGGAAAGAGCAGGCAAATAAGGGAAGCGAAATGGGAAGGGCGAAAAGGCGAAAAGGCGAAAAAGCGAAAAACTTACCGATACTTTCGGGTGACGTCATGGCCTGCAGCATCCTGAACGATCTCGAGGGTATCGCGCTTCCGGTATATTTTTTTGGTTCCGGAGCTCGTTGCTCGCTCGCCGGCACGCTAGTTCGGAACTCGTCCGCTGAAAGAGCACAGCCGCGATCGGAGATGGCGATTGTCTCACCGGGAGAGTGCGAAGAATTAATCGTTGGCCTGATTTTGTTGACGACGACGACGACGGGACGACTCGTAACGACTCCCGGGGCTGCGGAACGGCCGATGACGGAAGAATAGAGCGTGGTAGATGATAGAGAGTGGGTTGGGTTGGGTTGGGTTGGGTTGGAAAAGATGGCGATACGTTACCGGTGACGGTGGCAACGGCGAGCGACGGATCATCGGCCGAATCGGTCATATTTCTGAGATAGCGAAACGCCCGAGAGGGAATGGCGGCTCCGCGATATCTCGGATCCTCTTCTTGATGCAAGTAGACGCCCTGCTCACCGTCCACTGTCGGAAAAAGTTGTCCAAAAATGCGAAATATATATATATATATGTGTATCAATATATAAAAGAGACTCGCACCGGTCGTGCGAGTAAATTGCCGTTGCGCGCAAAGAGCGGTGCGACTGACCTCGCTCTTTGACCCTGTTCATGAGGAGTTTGTCGTTCTCGGTGAGACGAAGCTTTCGCGACTGTTGTCCGTCGACTCGGTCGATCGGGATATCGGAGGTGGTATCGGTATCGGTTATTTTTTGGAGAACGCGAAAAGATCTCGACTGAACGGGAGCGGTTTCGGTGGTCTCTTGGTACTGAGGCGAGCCACGATTCCGGACGATCCTGTAACAAGCGCGGAATGATTAATTTCGTATGCCGGTCAAACGCTTCGATCCCCGCCGCGCCGCTATACGTGCGAGGCGATGCCGCCGACTCACGCTCCGTCGCCGAGGCCGGCCTCGAGGATTATGGGCACGATGTACGTTCCAGCACCGGCAACCGCCGCGTCGACGCCCGGAGACGGACTCGCGTTTCCCCAGCGCTGTTGATGTCGGCTGACGGGTTGTTGGCCCGGTTGGCCGGCTCGACGAGCACCCTTGTCGGTGGAAATAACGGAAGGTCCGTCTTCGATCTGAATTTAAATAATATACCGCGTCGTTGGAATTTGCAAGGGTGCTGCGGAATCAAACGGCGAGCGTAGCCTGCAAGGACGATGAGTTTGTACTCACGCGAAGCGGAATAATACGTTCCCGTGGATTAATTGTTGGCGGCGGCGGCGGCGGCGGCGATACCGAGGATTGTTTGCGTTTGGCCCATTCGGGAAGCTCTTCCTGCTGTAATTTCTTTCTGTTTTGAAGCCAGGGAGTCGGAGCTTTGGCGAGAACTATCTGGGCCGACGAAGGTGTTGTCGGGCTCGTCGGGGTCGACGGGGGTGACGGAGGTGACGGTGGACTCGGCTGCGACCACGTCGGTGTCGCCGGTGTTGCTATTTTAACTTGCACTGCTGCGCCGAATAAACATTTAAATTAAAATGGGCCCACAATAATTACTGCCGAATATATAACGCGGCGATTCGACCGACCGTTGGACGAGAGCCGATTGCTGTTGTTGTTGTTGTTGTTGTTGACGGCGGTACCGGTCGGGAAGACGGGAACGGCGACCCTCGGTTGGGCCGCGTAGAGGCTCGGAGAAGCGGCGGGAATCGGGCCAGCGGCCGATCGCGGCGGAGCCTCGATACCCTCGTCGTTGGCGTTTTTAGCGACTCGCCTGGCCATTCTCGGACTTCGTATCTGCGACAGATCCAACTTACCGCCCATTCCCGGCGTATAAGTGAATGGTTTTTTGTCCTTGGTCATCATGGCGTTCTGAATGGCCGCCGGTGGCTCGTACATCTCGTTGCTCATCGGTCCAAAGTCATTGGACAACGGTCGGCGTTTCATCGGCACGGCCGTCTGCTTTCCACCCCCGCAGCGATCGTCGTGAAAATATTTCATTGCAAAAAAAGGAGCGCCCATAGTAACAAACTAATCGTGAGAGTTACTCACCTCGAGATGAGGGTTAATCCTGATGGCGGTGGTGGCTGCTGCTGCTACCGGTACGCTCGACGGAAGCGGCGGCGGTGGCGGCGGCGGCGGCGGCGGCGGCGGTGCTGGCGTCGACGGAGCTGAAGAAAAGCAAACGAATGAGCGAGCATCAGCACGGGCGTGCCAAGTGCGACGGGAAATTAAATTTTCGTGCAAAGGAAAAAAAAATATCTCACCGAATGTCGGACCGTCCGGTGATCCGCTCGAATCTCTGCTACCGCTGCTGCTGCTGTTTAACGATTAATGAAAATTTTTTTAAATTTTATAAATTTTCGAAACGAGAGATTTATCGCGGCGCGGGCGATGATAATGCGCGTCGTATATGCGTATACGCGGGATCGTCTGCTCGGTCATCGATGAGGCATGCATTCGCGCGCCTGCCGAGCTTTGTAGGGAAAAGACGCGGGGCCCGCGTTGAGATTCCTTTTAAGGAGATTCGCGTCGCGTCGCGAGAACGCGCGTAAGTAAAACGCGTGTAACGCGCTCTCGGCCTGGGGGCACGACGGAAAATTGGGAAAGCGGAGCGCGCGCGCGCGCGCGCCTATATGCTTGCCGCATTTACTCATCGCGCGGGTATAGACGCATCGAGCTAATTTTAGAGGATCCGCGCGAGCGGCGAGCCAAATTAATCGCAGCCGCTATCGCGTTATTTTATCATTATTTTTAGCGAGGCGATTTTTCTCGCGGTATATAGTTTTGCGGAGGCGATCCTGCGGAAGGAAGAAAATCCGCGAGCGGGGGATCATCGACCCGGTGCGCGGCGGCGAGCAGCAGGCAACGCGATTATTTCGGGAAGGCGAAGAGCGTACGTGTATTTCGCGCGCGGCGGCGGCGGCGGGACACGTGCCAAGCGCCGTTTTCATTACTTTTTTTTTTTTTTTTTTTTTTTGTTCCCATCTCTCGGCCGTTTGGTCCGGTCGGCGGGCGCCCGTGCATCGCGCCAAGGTCGAAAACGCCCGGCGTAGCAGGACCACCAATTATCGCCAATATATATAGAGATATAGAGACGAGACGGCGGCGGGGAACCGGTTCGAGATGCCGCGCGCGCTCGCTTTCCAGAAATATTGCGAGCTCGTAGATATTTCTGGATTACTGCGCGCGAGCTAATAATGTTACGTTATTGTCAAAAATAGGCGAGCGGACGGGCGGGCGAATGCGACAACAGAGTCCGTGGCAAATGGGAAAAAATGAAAAATAAACCCCGCCACAGCCATATAGCCATGGACGATGCGATATGATATTTATGTCGGATTTTATTTCTTACCCGATAGGGCCACCAATGAGGAGGGTGGTGCCGCTGTTACCGATGCTGCTGCCCTTTGAATTCATTTCGACTTGCTCTCTTCCGTCGATCGCAAACTCGTATACGCCGCACCGCAATTGTGATTTTCTACTATTATCGGCGATCAAACTTGCTTGTTTTTTTTTTTTTTTTTTAATTTTTTTTTTTTATTTTCCAAGGATAAATAAACACCGTAAAAATGATGCGCTCGCGCGCGATAACCGCGAAAGATTCGAAGCGAGGATGGGAGGAGCCAAGATGACCGTACCGGCGCTCGCGCGGATCTGCTCACCGCGGTCCGCGCCTCGGATCGCGAGGCTGACAAATTGAAAATGAAAAGAGCAGGGAAAAAAAGAAGAAAAGAAACGAGGAGGAGGAGGAGGAGGAGGAGGAGGAGGAGGACGACGACGGTGCGTATGCGCGCGCTCCTCGTCGAACGGTACGAACGAGCGCGCCTCGATAAACTTGCCGATGCTGCTGCTGATGCTGCTGGTAATTTGTTGTAGAAATTTATTAAATAAATATATTTTCAGTAGATGGAGGATAACAAATCAACGCGGATGCGGATTACGACTGATTCTTTTTTTTAACCAGTCGAACCAACTGTCGGTAGCGGACCTGACACTCTTCCTTTGTTTTTCCCTCGACGCAACTCGCTATTTTTTCCCATCGGTCGAGCAACGTGCCGGCTTTCGGATACTTGGCCAGGGCCGTCTCCAGAGCCCGCTGTTGCTGCTGGCTCCAATCGGCTGCTCCTCCACCGAGACCGCTCTCCGCATCCTCCTCCGCCGCCGCCGCCGCCGCCGCCACCCGTGTTTTTATCTTTTTCGGCTGTTGGTCCTCCAACGGTATCGTCGAATCGCTCGGCTGACCGGGCTTGAGACCCTCGTCCTTTACCTGCAAATTGGGGGCGCGTACGAGTCGCTCAATCATTCTCGGTCTACCAAACCCTCGCTCGGCTCGCGCTCTTACCTTTTTCGCCATGTGGGTCACTTCGCTCACCGTCCGCGACATCGTATCGGCTATTTTTTCCCAACGATCCGGCGTACCACCGGGATATTTCTTAACCAATTTTATCAGCTCCAATATGTCGTCGTCGGTCCACAAACCGCCGCCGACGACTTTTGGCCTCTCGTAAACGTCGTTGTTTGTACGAAATAAGGTTTCTCTGCTCTTGAATTCGGTGGCAGTCCCGCTGCTGCTCCCGTCACCGGCCGAGTGTTGTTCCCGAGGCACGAATCCGGCTCTCCGCCGTCTCGCTACCCGACCGACCGGCTGCTCCCGCTCCGGGGCTTCTTCTTGCTCCGGGGCTCTGAAACCGAACAAACGAACCGATCGAGTCGTCGCGGCGCTTACGTGCGGCCACAACGGCGGCATAAAATTTCATATCAACGAGATTTCAATTCTCACAGAATCCTAAGACGCTCTTTCTTCGTCATCATCATCTTCTCCTCCTCCTCCTCCTCCTCCTTCGCCTCCTCTTGTCTTTTTCTACGACGCCGCTCCTCCAGCGAGTAACCTATCGCCCGTATCGCCGAGGGGATTCCCACCGCCGAGGCGAAAGCCCATCTCGGCAATTGAAAAGGCAGGGTGTTTTTGACGCTGGGACTCGGTATTTTTTCCAATATATCCGCCAAATCGGGCACCTCGCCGATCTTTCCTTTTCTATTTTTCTTTTGCATCTTTTGCAGCTTGCTGCCCCAGACTTGTTCCTGCGGACGGACGAGTATGCGCGAATGAGCCAACCGGCGCTAGGCGCCCCGATAGACCGTCCGAGAGAAAAAAAAACAAAAACTCACGTAGGTGTATCTCTTTTCAAAGTAGGCCGCCCAAGCGACCAGATACTGTCCTACGGTTATCACTATGAAGAGGATGACGCTCATCTCCAGCAATCCCATCTTGCGCACGTGACGATAGTAGTAGACCGCCGAACGCCAGTTGGGCAATCCGTTGACCAGTACTCTGTTGTATCTCTCTCGTTTTCCAGGATCCTTGAGAACGTCGTAAACCGCCACCAGCTGTTTCTCCCCGATAATCACAAAATTTTCCTTATCTTTCGCTCCCAGAGTCTACCCTTACCGTAGATACGTACGTTTCTGAATTGCACGTCCGCGTCCTCGGCACTGTTTTTGTCCGGATGAAGCTGCAGCGAAAGCTTCCTGAAGGCTCCCCTTATGGCCGACGAATTGGCATCCTAGAGTCGACGGGAGGAATTGAAAATTCTTGAATAAATAAAGCAAGCCTCGAGAGTTGAGAAATTACGAGGCGTCCTCCTCGTCCTCCTCGTCCCACCTGTGCAATTCCCATGAGTTCGTAAAAGTTGCGATTCACTTCCTCGACGACGTCGAAAACTTCCAATTCGTCGTCGTCCCATGCTCTCGCTCCTCCGCATATGCTCAACAAATGCACCAGACTAAATATCAAACCGGCCGCTCTTGTTTTATTCATTTTTATTCCCACTTTCTCTCCGTTATCCCAACGATCGACGCACCTCCGCGATTCCCGCCAATATCTCTGTAATGTTGGCCCTTGCAAAACGATCAAATATGGAAAGAAAAAATGTGCGCGCGTGTCTTATCTCAGAGCTAAACCGACCGACGTCTGACGTCCCCGAACGACGAGTCCAACGCGTCGCGGCGACGACGGCGACGACGACGACGACGAAGACGACGACGACGACGACGACGACGACGACGACGACGAGTCGCCTGCGTGCTGCGTGCGTTCAGTGCCACATTGCAGCATCATATGTGTCGCATATGTTGATATTGCGTGCCCGGACTGGCGTGTCGACGGGGCGATCGAGTTTGATGAAAATGTTATGCCACGACGAGGCGCGCTATCGTACAATTCCGACTTGGCCGACTCGGCACAGCCTTTCTTACCGACGCGCGGCGGCGGCCGGGCGAGTGACCTGACCACGTGTGCACTGTGCAGCACGAGAAGCACGTTTGTTTCGCGCTACGCTGCGACAATAACGACAATAACGACGCCGCGTTGCCCGAAAAGCCCAAAAATGAAGGGCCACTTGGATAAAAAGAAGAAACTAAAAGTGTCGTACGAGAGGATGGAAATTCCAGCTGAAAAGATGAAACGACCGAGTAGTAAGCGACGGCAGCAGCCGTCGCCGCCGCCGCCGCCAAACAAAATTCTCGATGAACGGCACAACGACGATATTGCTGCTCGTGTTGATTATCAAGAAGAAGGGAACGACAAGAAAAAAGAGAAAAAGAAAAAGAAACGCAAAGCCGGCGACGAAATCGAGGATTTTTCTTCGATAGAAAAGAAGCCGAAATGCAACAACGAGGCGGTGGGAGCAGCAGCCGCCGGCGTCGAGACGGAACATAAAATCAACGGTATCGATGCGATTTTTTATCGTCATTATTATTATTATTATTATTATTATGACGAACGAATGATTTTGCGATGCGACAGGCGACGAGGAGCGGCAGAGCGGCAAGCGGCTGAGGGAGAGTTTCAATTCTTTGGAAGGGCCGGAAGCGCTCAGAAAATTTTTAGCCGTCTGCGGAGAAAACACGGAGAGAGATTCGGCGGGGGATTACCTGCGCGCCGGTGGCAATGTTTTGGAAATTCTCAGGCTACTGGACGCGGGAGATAAAAATAATGTCAACGACGCCGCCGCCGCCGCCGATGTTTTTGCCGCTATGCGTCTGATAATTTGCAAGTGAGCGGGGAAAGAGCGGGGAGAAAAAAAAAGGGAGCGAGGAGAAGGAAGAATGAAATTTTTTTTTTTTCAACAGAATTTTAGCGGAATTTCCTTGGTATGTGTCAAACGCGGCGGAGGCTTGTCGTCATTTGATAAACAGTCGTTTGTCGTTGGTTCGCGGTATGCTCTCGAGCGGGAGCAACGCCAAACATCGCAAAGCGGTTTTGCGTCTATTGGCGTCGATGGTCTCGCTGGGTGGTAATTTGCCCCGCGAATTACTCGCCCATCTCTCTTTTCACAGCCAAGTTTTGGAAACGTTGACGCAACAGACAAAGCCGAGCGATACTCGGAGCGTCAGAATTTGTTACATTCACTTTGTGCTGGCTTTTCTGGTCGAGGGCGATTCGTCCACGATTCGAGCTCTCCTCGACAAACGAGGAATGCTTTCTTGTATATTTTCCGAATTGATTTACGATTCCGTCGAGACGGTTCAACTCGTCCTCAACACCGTCAAAACTTGGGTTTTGGAAAATCCGGCCATCAGCAAAACTACCAAATTGCACGTTTTTTCGACTCCGGTATTGCGGAGCATCGTCTCGTTGTACAACTGGAAGGGACCCAAAAATTGGCCCGGTCCCAGTGGCAAAAAACGCGACCGCACTGCCGCCGCCGCCGCCACTGATTTTGTCGATCCCGAAGACAAAGAGGTAACGGAGATTCATCCATTTTTTTGTTTTTTTTGTTTCTTTCTTCTCCCAATTGGAAAAAATAACGAAATTTTCACCCTCGTCGCCAGATTGCCGTCGAAGCGGTAGAGAATTTTCTAACGACTCTGTTGACGTCGAACCGTCACGGGGTGATATTCCACGATCGCAGTTTGGGTACGTCCGGTCGAAAATACAATCAATTGGTAGGCACGGTCCTGCAGAGTCTGGAGCGTCCTTGGGAGCATCCGAAACCGGCGGAGCTCGTCGTTAAAATTCTGACGGCTTGTCCGGATCTCGTGAGGGCTCAAATCGTTTACACGGAGCCGTTTCTCGAGCCGAGAGCCTCGAAAAAGTGGATACTGGCGATGAGATTTATAGGTAGACTGATGGACGCGATGAATCCGGAGAATTACCTCGAGCCATGTTTGTCGGAACTTTCGACGTGTCAATTGGTGACGGCCGTTGAAAATTTGACAATGCCGCTGCTAGTTTTGAAGAGCGCGATTGATCCAAGCCTCGATAATGAAAACCTCGTGATACGACACGAGGGGCTGTTTTTGTTGAAAAAAATGCTCGAGCGAGCAAAGATTTTCAATAAGATTGTGGAGAAAGGTATCGACCGTACGGATTACGTGACATTCAGAAATTCGATGGTCGATTACGTATCGAAAAACGTGCCGAGCCTCGAAAAAATGCTCAAACTGTGGAATCTCGCGGTAACGGATGATGATGGCAAAGACTCGACGACGCTCGAGGAGGTGCAACTATTTGTTCCATCAAAATTGGAGCATTTCGATGCCATTTTGGATGTGATTGAGGCCCATCGTGAAATTTGCCCCGAGCTCGGAACGTCGCTGGCGGATTTATCGGCTTCCGGTGAGCTTAGCTCCGAAATTATCATTGCCGGATTGGAAAAATATGACGAAATTGATAACAAGAAGGTCGAACGAATGAAAATCAAAGCCATAAGATTTCTCTTGTCGATCGATGTTGCGGCTTTTGGCCCGAATCGATCTCTCTTTGGAACATCGGTGACGTTTCTCTTGAGGAATACAGGCCCCGGAAGAAACGAGTGCGAGCTTGAACGTCGGGAAACGGTGAAAATACTTTTGACGAATTGCGGACTCTTTGAAGCTTGCCAGGATGAAATTGATATTTGGATCGAAAATATCGGTGACTTGGACAATACCGATGAAAAGGATCGAATCGCTCGTTGGTTCGTTGAAATTCTCCAAAAGGCTATAAAAAACGCAGACAAATATTTGGACGCCGTGGCCGAGGCGGAAGAAACCGCCGCCGGAATATATATTCTCGGATGCGATGAAACATTGCGAGAAACGTATTATGACCAATTGACCAATGAAAAGAGTAATGCGGATATTTTACAACTGAGAAGAAGAAATATTGTACCGATCGTCTCAATTTCACCGGTTCTGTGCAGCGCCATTGAAAATGCTCCGGCCAATTCCGACGACGACGACGACGACGCTGCCGTTGCCGTTGTCTCGAAATATTTGTCTCTGGTATTGATTGAAATTCTGCATTGTCAAGTAAATCCCGGGGCGCTCGTACAACTTGCCCGAAAACTCGACAATTTTCCAGCAAAAAAATACCTGAATTCTTGGCTTCCGGAAGGGAAACCAACGTGTCCGAAGAAACTAATTTCTCCGCCTGGTAGATACGTTCGTGGCCGAAAATTGAGTAAAATATTACTGCGGAGCGAGAGCGAGAGCGAGAACGACTATCGGAGCACAGTGATTGAACAAATGAAACAAATATTCCAAGGTTCCCGGGAACAAATAAAATTTGTCTACGCAGACAACAAAGAGATGGTGCTCGTTCATGATTTCGATCGTTACGACATACATCATTTGTTGACGATGACACTTTTTTACTTGAGCCAGTTTATTCAACGAGGACAATTGTCTCAAGAAAAATTCGATTCTCACAAAATGTTTATTATTGCTCTTCTTCACGCGGCTAAAAGTGCCGGCACAACGTTTCTCAATAAATGCTCGAGCCTCGTCTTGGAGCATCCCACGATGCTCCAATATTTTTCGCCTCTTTGTCCAACTAATGGTAACGTAGAAACAATAATTACCGGAGGGATCGTGGAAATTTTAGAAACGGCTATCCGCCTCAACGATCGACAATGTTTGCCCGCGTTATTCTCATCGTTTAAGAAAAAATTGCTCGGCCAATTGTTTCTTGCCATCGAAGAGTCGAAAAAGGATAAAAAAGTAAAAGACGCGTCTATTGCAATGGAATTGATGGGGATTGTTGAAGCGACGAGCAGCAGCGAGATAGTCGATTTACTCGGGCGTATAATGGATTTGCCGAAATCAATGTTTTTGAGGGAAAAAAATGATGCTGGCCTCTCCGTTTGGGCGAATCTCGTGCCGAAACTGATGGAAATATTGACAATGAGAAAAACCGCCGTCGACTCTTTGGATATTTCATCGAGGATCGTCGTACCATTAGATACGAGCGTTGTCAAAAAAATCGTTTCTCATCTCATTAAATTCAAGATTTATCCTCGCATCAGGATGGATCAGTGGGAATATCATTTGCAAAGATATCTCGAATGTTATCCCCAATCAATCGCTGCAATCGACGGACGTGAGTCTCGTATTATTATTATTTCTCATTTATTTCTACCTTTGTAACGCCTTTAATCTATTTATCGTCTCTGCTTCGTCTTTCAGATGCCTTCAATGCTTTACTCAAAAGTTCGGAAAACTCTTTGACGACGATCAATTTAATATCTTTCCTCGCCGCCAGAAACGATCAATTTATTTTACTTTTCGTTAAATTTATTTCCAACGATTCAAGCGCCGTCGCGAGGAGTGACCTCGTCTTTCCCGTTATCGCTAGCCGTTTGAGCAATTATTCCTGGAACGATTCTTTTCTCACAAAAATACACAATTATTATAAAAAGGATTTGATACGTTATTTCGCCGAGCCCGAAGAATCACGCGAAACTTGGATATCGTCAAACATCCGAGTGGCCGCTCATCTCATTGACTCTTGCTTCGGTGAGTCGGTGGTACTCGTCCGGACGCCCGGCGACCTCACCATCAAAAATAATAATTATGACGATGATGATAATAACAACAATGATGTTGTACGTTGCAGACGGAGAGGATTGCGAGGAAGCGCGGGCGCGAGTGTTGTCGAACGGCGACAAGTTGGACAAGGTGGATCTCGGTTATGTTAAATTGGTGAAAAATCTTTTCGTAAAGAGGTGGAAACTGGAAAAGGAATCGTGCGAGGAACCTCTGACCGAGTTGATTCAAGTTTTAATGAGAATAACTGTAGGCGCACTGAAGAAAGATTCGAAAAACGCGGAAAAATTGGAAACACTGTGTCAGAGTCTGACGAGCACCGTCGACTCGTTAAAATCAAAGAGACACGATTTCGTACACGAAGAATTGAGCAAAAACCATTGGTGGCCGCAATTTACAAGATTCTCCCTTCGGCTCGGCTTGAAAGTTTTCAAAGAGGAGGAGGAGGAGGAGGAGGAGGAGGGGAGGAATAAAGGCGCCTTGCTGCAAACGCTCGTCAGGCTTTGCGAGGTTGCTTACGAGGACGGCAGCGAGGATCAATATGTAAAAACTCTGTTCGACACGATGACTTTTCACTCGGAATTCTCCAACGCGATGCTGAGCTCGCGAAACGTCAAAAGTTGGTATTATTTTTATTCGATATACAAATGATTGATTCATTTAAATTCACTCAATTTCATTCGACCAGGAGATTTGGCGCAACTTGTCTTGTGTCTGATTCGTAAACATCCTGGAATCATGAAATCGTCCGATATACCGCTCTATCTGGCAGCTTACAACGCGACTCTCAGCGAGACCGATCAATTAATCTTACTGGTGAGATTTCCTGCTTCCCCTTCTCGATTTTCTCCTTCTCGATCGTAACGTCTTCATGATGGACCGACGATTCTTGGCAGATTCTTCAACATTACCGAGGCAAAAAAATAAAATTCAACGAGTACAAGCCTTATTTGTGGGGCGAGGCTGCGGCGAGACATTACAGCGTCAAGGGCGAAGCCGACACCGCCCTGTGGAGACAACCCTCCTCCGCTTCTCAGGTTCTCGATCTCTTTTCTCGCGATATCGTCGACGAAACGATCCAACGGTTTCCCGTTTATCGGGAATCCGAGGTAACCCGTCTTTTCCCCCAAAGGAATAAAAACGAAAAAACAAAAAAAAAAGGCGATAACAATAATTGTGTGCGTTGGTTTATAAATTTTAGCCATCGGTCGTGTGCGCGGCTGCCCCCGGAGTTTACGATCCCTCGTTTTATTTGCCAATCTTGTCGTACCTATTGTCCGAGAATAACGTCGTTGCCTGCCACAGAGTGACCCAGAGCGGAGCCCTCGCCCTCGTTTTCGCGGCTCTCGGCAGCACTTGCCCGGGCATTCGTACCTCCGCCTGGACCGTTTTATCCCGCTTCTACTTTCACTTGGAAGCCACCGGGTGAGCGATAAATCTGCAAAAAAAAAAAAAAAACAAAAACGATAAAAAATATTATCTACGCGAGACGTATGAATTTTCTTTTGGTGTTTTTTTTTTTTTTTTTCAGTTCGAAGGAAAAATATCTGTGGATTCGTTTGATCGATTTGGTACAGCGTGGAATAGTCGATACCAACGGTTCGCCAGAGGATTTTCGTCCGAGTTGTCTCGTCTCGACGTTTCTCGCTCGTGCGGCTCTCGTCATGACGCAACCCGGCAATATACTTTATGCGCCGATTCAAGCCTTTGTCATGGCTAAACCGAGCCTCGAGTTTGACGCGATTCCGGAACTTTTGCAACTGTTTCACAGCTCGGACGTCGAGCACGTTGCTCACAGACACTGGATTCTTCGAGTCGTTCGCGACGGCATGAAAACTCAACTCGACGCGGGGCTCGCCCTCAAGTCGGTCCTCTTCAAAATGCTCCTTGATTTTCACTCCTCTCTCCTCGCCGATCCGACCACAAAGGTACGTCGTGTCGTAATTTCATTAATATTGTTTTTTGTCACCACCACCACCACCACCACCTGTTGCAGCTCCTCATACTCGAAATCATCGAGTCGACGGTGAAAATTCCAAAAGCCGGATCGCTGCTGACCAAAAGTTACGGACTATTGGCTTGGTTGTCGCAAGTTTCATCCAATCTGACGAGCCACGACGCGGACGCTGTACGAACAATCGTTGGAATAATTCGTGAAATTTTGAACGCCGTTGGGAGAAGCAACCATCGTGACAGAGACACCCGATTCCTGTTGCTCAATGTATTGAGAAACGTCAAAGGGTGTTTGACGAAAAACACGAGTATCGTTTGTTTCAACGATTACACGAGCGCTTTGACCGAAATTTTTCAAATAAAAAGTTTGCGTGCCGGCCTGACTCGGCAAGATTTGCGGCAATTGGTAAAAATTGGAAAACTAGTTTACGGGGGCGAAGCGGCGTCGGAGATTGACCATCTTTTCGATATTTTGAATACCGAGGGCGCCGCGGCCGCTGCTGGTATTAAATTTTCAACGAATACGATAGACTCGATCGATGCGAACCTGCGAATATTGGTGTTGACCTGGTGCGGTCACGGGGCGAGATGATGATGATGATGATGACGATGATGTTGTGTGAAATGATGTAAATAGCTCGATGAGAGAATAAAATGGAATAATGGCGATTAGCCAACGACGGGATAAAAGGTGTGAACGAATACGTCCGCATTGGGATTGTTTTTTTGATCAAGGTGGTGACGGAGTACTATAACGAGTTGCCGTAGAGGTCTCGAGGAGCCCTGTTGTTGGCCGTCAAGGTATTCGGCGGCTTCGGGAAGAGGACCGGGCTCGAGATCGGACGGCGAGAGTCTGACGGCGATGCTATCGGCACCGGCGTTGAGCTGTTGCATAGCGTTTTGTGCCTTTTCGCTCTCCAGTACCAAATGACCAACGGCGTCCTGGTCTTGTCGGGAGAGAAAGCCGCTCTTTCTCCCACCCCGGGAATAATTTTCGACGCTTTCGGTCGGTCCGCTCGCTCCGGGCTGGGAAGCGTGGCCGCGCGGATGACCGGATCTTCCATCGGGATGGCAACGACCCCGTTGCGACCCGTCAATCACCTTTTCCGCGTCCTGCGGTCTTTGACCGTTGTATCGAGCACCGCCAACGAGAAGCTCGATCCTCTCGCATTTTTCTTCCTCGGCAATCGCGTCGATGCGATTAGCGAGCGATCGAACATGGGCGCGCATACGTTGGATCGTTCGTCGCCTCAGTTCGGGCGCCAAACAATCAACCTGATCGGCGACAACGCCAAACAGACAATCGTTTAGCTGTGCTTGCCTATCGCGAGCGGGTTCCTCGTTGTTCCTCAGGGTCCAGTGACCCACTACCGACGATTTTTCTCGCCCCGACTCTGCCGCCGGTTCGTGATACTCGATATCGACCGGTTCACTTCCTATCCTACTTCGTCCGACCATTCGGCCTTTTTCAGGCCCCGCCGAACTCCAACTCCAAACCCGAATTGGTTTTCCTATCGCGGCGCTCAACGAGCTCAGATGAACCAGTCCCGCTGGACCGTTTGCCTCCAAATCGGCGATAACTTGCTCCGCTCTTTGCAACGCTTCCGCCGATACCGGGCCCTCGAAACTCGAACAGCACGAGGCTATCGAGTAAAACGATGATCCGGCGCCAACGCCACCGAGCTTTGATGGATTCACGGCGCTACGCGATCCAATCGTCGCCGCCGCCTCCTCCTCCTCCTCCTCCAGTCCCGGCGTCGTCAATAGACCATTTGCCGATGATTCTCGCGAACCGCGAGATTCGTGCATCGAGATTACATCCGATACCGATTCTTCCAAAATTTGGAGGGTCGACTCGTCGGTAACGACCGAACCGTCGACATGTACGACGTGCGCGCGAGTCGCCTCGGCGTTATCGTGCAATTTAATGAACGACGTTTTCACAATCGTCCTTTTCGACAGGGCCGCGTCTAGGGCGCGCAAAGGCGCCAACGCTTCTTCTGCTTCCACGACCTCATTCCCTTTTTCCTGCTGCAACCCCGCCCCTTCCGACATCCCCGTAGCCGAATCCGCCATTATACCAGCTATATTATTCATTAAATTTTGATACTTTTTATTTTTTCATTTCGCGAAAGACACACGGAAAATTTACACAAATGCCAAATCCCGAATGACGCGCGGCCGGACTTTTTAGGGCACACGCGCGCGTGTCGTTTATTTTTTACCAACGCCGACTCGAATGCCGCGCGCCATCGGCAATTTTCCATCTTTTTCTCTTTTCTTTTTGTTTTAACGATTTGCGATTTGCACCGTTGCTGCTGCTGCTGCATGGTACAATTTTCACCACGAAAAAATAGCACAGCTGTCAACGAATTGGCGAGGCAGCGAAATTTCGAGAATTTGACGGAAAGAAAGTTAGCTACTTGCACGGCGGCGGCGGCGGCGGCAGCCTTCGATGCTCTCGCAGCGGGGAACGGGTATGTCGCGAGTATCGGGGAATCGGCGCGGGGTGGGAGAAGAAGAGACTCTCGGTCGCTCAGTTGGCGCTCGTTCGGACTGCTGCTCGGCTCGGAGTCGTCGGTACATCAGTATCGGTGCGATCGCCCATTGTAACGTTGTGCGCCCGCGCGCGCGCGTTTTTACCGCGATCGTCCAACAATAATACTTTGATCGTTTAATCGCGTACTCGCGATATTATCGCGATATGAAAAAGTGTGGGTGCGCGCGCGTGCTGTCCAAATGGTTGAAAATGTAAGGTTGATGGGATGTGTGTGTGTATGAGATTGCGAAAGTAGCGAAAGAGTGCGGGGCGGTGGAAAAGAGGATCGAGGTGACGCGCGGGAGATTTTGGAAAGCGCGGCGACGAGCCTCTCTCGTGGCGGCGATCGTTGAAAAGATCGTTTGTGGCGGAGGGCGCGTCGATAGCCAAAACAAAAAAAAACAGCTAAAAACAACGGAGAGGATGCAGGGGCATGTGCGTTGTACGGTTACTTCTCGATCCCGGCGGACATGTTCGCCGCGACAGTGCTGGTGTGCCTTTTTGTCTCGGCGGATCAACCAACGAGATTGACGTGATTATATCGGGGCTGAAAATTCTTGTGCAAATAATTCGGGATAATTCGCAGCAGGGGCCTTGGTAAAAAGTCGTAAACGAGCGACGCCATACAAAAGACCGGGAGTGCGAAAAAAAAAAAAAAAAAAAAAACGCGAGGCGACGTTTCACGCTTTTCTTCTTCATTAATTGTTCCCCGTTTGAGCGGGCGGTCGGAAAAATTTGTGCATGTGTCGCTCGATTATACAGTTTGTTGGATATTGTGCGTAATCTGGATTATTACTCGACCAGTCGTTGCTCGATTCCGCAAAAGCGCAGCTCGACGAAACGCCCGTAAGTCTTGTTTCGTTGTTGTTTATATTTTATATTTTCGCGCGACCAAAATTTGATGGAAAAAGATGAGAACGGAGGTTGGGTCGACGGTTAGGCGGTGTTTATGCGCGTTTCTCTCCGCCCCGCCGCCAACGAAACGGACGTCGGGCCGATTCCTGCGTACGCACACACGACGACACGGCCGTGTGTATTTCGTTTCTTTCTTCCGTGCGTGTGGAATCGTGGGCCGCCGCGTATATACACAGATATATTTAGTCTTTTCTCTGTACAACCCGAGCCCGAGCAACTCGCGTCTGTATAAATATACGTTGGACGCGGTTGTTGCACGTACCGCGCGCCAGTCACAACTACTCTCCTCTCTGCTTCCTCCTCATCTCACATTCTTTCTTGTCCATGCCCGCCTCTCCGACCGAATAGTTTCAACAAAAGCATTTAAATAAATAGTTGTCTGCGAGCCGAGGATCGTTTCGAAAAAAGCTAGAATGAATTATGAATTGTTGATGTATAATATCGGAAAAGCGCGATGGACGCGTTGGGATCGCGATCGCTCATCGTGCGTGACCGCCGAGGCGGCCTTGTTGAGAAGAGCGGGATATCGTAGTAGCACGGTGGTCGCCAATGTTCCTCAACGAGACCGCAGGGAGAAAACTTTTTTTCATTTTCCTTATATATTCTTCGCATCGCAAACTCTCGCATTTCGCATCGCGTTCATGAGCTTTTTATTGCGCGTGACGACGCGCTATTTTCTCGCGTATCGATAGCGTTTGCATTTGCCACAAAAATCAAGAAAATGTGCCAAACGGGGTTTTTACTTCGATCGGCGATCAAAGGTGTCATCGTGATGAATATGGTGAATTTAAATCGCGATTGAGCGCGTCGGCTGCGGCGGGCCCGAGGTCGTTTAACTCGCATTTCGCGTACGTCTTTTTATTGCCATTTATGCCTGTTTTTTTGTTTTGTTTTTTTCTCTTCTCCTCGAATGAAAGCGCTTCGAGCCAGTTGACAAAAACATCAAGTGCCGGTGCACTCTCTCGCGAAAAGTCTCTGCGGCGATAAAGAATGGTTGATTTTTAAATATAAATAGCGGCGGCGAGTGAGTAAGAGAGCGCGTAAATAACGTACGCGGCCTATATCGCTCGATCTCGCGACGGACCACGCATTAAATCGGCAATAACAATTACAATCGCGCGCTGTAAATGCTTGCATTCTGTCACGCGCTCGAATTTTTTCACTCTCCTCGCCCGCCTTGGCTCCTCCTCCTCCTCCTCCTCCTCCTCCTCCTCCTCCTCCCATTTCCCATCTTGCGCGCTTCTCGTAGCAGCAGCAGCGGCAGCAGCAACAGTTTCGGGCGCGCGCGGGCGACACCTCGTCCAATACTAAACTATACTCGTTGCAATTCCCACGGTAGAGCTGGCGACGGCGCTGCTGCGATGCCATTCTTATCGATAATCTTTCGGTCAAGTACACCATCAAAATCATACTGTCGAGATTTTTTATTCTTCCCTCGTTGGTTCGCATCCGCGTGTTTTCACGCGACCGGTCAGTTCGTTCGACTCTGTTAACTCAAAATTTAACCATCTCACCCTGCTGCCCGCGCGTCATCGATCACGAGGAATTCTCTCCTATTTTCCTCTTGGCCTTTCGGGTTACGCGTTTCCCGACTGAAATTTACACTTGCGCACAAAGAGGGATGGACGAGATGCCAAAGATGAAACAAAAAGACTCTTTATTCCGAATCGTTATTGTACCAGAGTTTATTCGTTGGAAATATTATCTATAGCTGTATACGCTATATGGTCGAAAGATATGCGCGATCTTGCCTGTGCGTTCGCTCGCTCGTTGAGCTCTCCGGCGGTCTCTTGAATTTATACGACAGTTACGCGGCAGATGTTCCTCGCCGCCGCTCGCCGCCATGCATACAGTTTTATCGTCGTTTACTTTATGCCACTCGGTACAGTCTCGGAATAACATTTTGTTCCCTGCCCAAATATGAAGAATAAAATTCAAATAATGTAAAGATAAATAAAAGCCCAAAGCCTCGCTAATAAGTGTACTCGCTTTAATCTGCCATTTCCCTCGCTATCCTTCTCGATTGAGAATATATTTCAATTAATGGCCGTGTTCGGGAGAAAAAAAAAAAAAAAAAAAAAAAAGAGCTACGCCGCGTGCATGGTATGCGATTATCCTCCGCGCGTTTGTGATGCAACGACGCGCGTCGAGTAAACGGCAGAAAGAGAGTGAAATATTCTTCTCGGATCGTTGATTTTGTGCTTCGCGGTAGACTACCGATGATATACGAGCCGGTCGACGCGTCCCCTCGCCGAACCCGATTTCATATAATAGAATCTATAGACTCTATAGGGGGGTGTACTGTAAACTCGTCGCGATATCATCAACATATAAATAAAGCAATCGTTGTCATGCGCTTGGATTTTAATTTCATCACTTGAACGCGAATTTTGGAGCGAGCTTCTTAAAATAAAGTTTTGTTATCGAGTCATCATACCGGCTCAAATTCAATCGATATAATGTAGTCGCGCACCAAAAGAGCGGACGATCCGTGAATCCGTCGCGAACGTATTTTATTCGGTTTATTTTATTCGGTTTTGCATTCACAAAGATTCATAGGAATAAGAATTATAGGAAATATGACGAGGCGGCGACTTTTTTTCACCATCTCTCGTTTCTATGGTCAAACATTGATACTAAAATTGATTGAATATATACGAGTTTTAAATACGCGTTAGTTTATTCGGTATTAAGCAGATGTTGATCGGAGCGGTATTAAATTCAAGGTTACAAGGCGAACGAAACATATTACGATCGCGGTCCGGCGAGATGCCATGCAACAACAGGGGCAGCAGCAGCAGCAGCAACAGTGAGAAAGTAATTCAATAAATATATACGCGCCTATAATGAAGATATACTCGGTCCGGCCGATCCCTGCTTCAGCGTACATACGGGGCATTTCATGCATCTCCTCATTCGCCCATTTCAGAGACATTTTATTTTCAATCGCCTTGCGGTTGAATATATGAATAATTATCGAAATAGGGCGCACCCACCGTATAGGCGCGCATACAGTTTGATAGACTCGATCGATGCTCGCTGCTCCAAAGATCTTTTTTCGATGCTGCTGCTGCTGTTGGTGAGCCGAGTCGCCCATATATATATATACATATGTATATAGGTAAAAATTTTCCGCGCCCGCGATAGTCAATATGCGCGCGGTGTGTTTATTCGCGTGTTCGGCTATGTACGAGCTCGCGATGCTCGCGTCAAGAACATTGCAACCGGACGAGGTGCGTCCGGCCGATGCAAAAGTATGGAGCGGGCGACCGTTTCGCGAGCCAACTTATAAACTTGTCCTCTCGTCTCTCGAGGAGCAGTCACCGCGCGCGCCGCTATAGCATCGAGATCGCGCGCTCTCCATATTTTTTTTAATCCATTTTCGTTGGCCATCATTTCTCATCCCCCGTCGCGAAATCTTGACGATAGACGCCCAGGGTACACGCTCACTCGTATAATATTTACAACAACAACAAAAAAACATGCCAATCTCCAGAGCCAAAGTGTTACTCGACATGTACGGTGACTCGAACTACGGAATATCCAAAGCGTACATGTTGTGAGTAAAGTGTCGAAATTATCAGCGACTTTTGTCGCCATGTTTTCAACAAATACGCGTTGAAGAAGCAATAATTATTAGTCTTGTCGTTTGTAAATTGACTGTCTTTAGATGCGTTACCGGAATGGCGGAAAAGGTGCGAGAGGCGTCGGCTCGAGGGGATGCCGCGCGTCTCTCACGTCTCCTCGATGACGGATCCAAACCATTCCCCGATGAGGTGAGGAATTTCAATTTTTTCGTAATCTCTTCTCCGCACCCAATCTGCTGCATACCTACTACCATATACCATTCGATTCTTTGCTCATAAAATACTATGTATTATGTTTGAGAGAAAAAAAAAAAAAATTGATACAAAAATAATGTTTGCAGAATGGAAAAAGTCCGTTGCTGTTGGCAAGCGCTGCCGGTCACGTGGCAATCTGCGATATTCTCATTGGTCACGGTGTCGATGTCAATGCGGCTGATAACGTGAGTCGTCGTCGTCGTCGTCGTCGTCGTCGTCGTCGTCGTTTCCGTTGCATGTCCAACTTGTTGCTTTCGGTGTTGGGGTGAAAATTGTATAGTATGTTTTGGCGCCGCACGCTTTCCGCAACCTGTCGTGTTTTGCTTTCATATGGGCAGTGGTGTCGCGATCCGTTGCACAATTCTGACGTCTTCAAAACTGAATCCGTTGAGTTTCGACTCTAGAGTATTTATAAGAATAACTAAGGGTAGTGTTGAGAGGAGAGTTGCCGAGGACAGAAAGAAAGATTCCGCGAGAAAGGACTCGATACAAAGGGGCGATATATTACTACGGGAGTCGGTCAGAGTTTGTTGGCTATATTACACTTTAAGCCTAAATATAAAGAATAAAATCTAATAAATATTATTCACAAAGTGTAATTCTATTTGTCGAATTATTTAAATCACCAATACGCCAAATGCTGATACGCGCGATCCTAACTAACCCAAATAGCGTAAATAGAAAAAATTCGGTCTAAAATAAACCGGAGCGGCCCGATGTTGAGTCGAAGAAAAAAACGAAACACCCCGTATCTATATAGTTGCACTTCCGTATAGCGCGCGCGCGAAACCTGCCACCACTTTTTTCCACAATTTGTCTCGTGCATATCTGGGAAAAAGCATCGGGTGACACACGCGTATACATGCAGCGCTCCAAGTTTATCGACGCACGTAGAGCCATTGCTTTTCCAGAGCGATTTTCTCGTCACAATTCGCGAGAAGCCATCACCATTATCTCTTTTCACTCTTGCGTCAATATGTTGTATGGCCGCGCGCGCGTTGGACACGATATATACGGTGCAACACTTTCCGCACAAGCGTCGGCTCTAAACAACAACAACAACAACGACAAAAGGAGAAAATGAACAAGAAAGATGCAACAAAATGTTGTGAAAAAAAACGCTCCGCGCGCAATATCTCCGTCAGCCGGGAACATTGGAGAGACTTGAAAAGACGTTTATAACCGTGAAATTTACGACGGGGTGTCGTTGGCTCAGCGCGCGCGGTGCTATTAGGGGAACATGGGGCAAAGTGGGCTCTCCCTTGCAAGAAAAATTTCGGAGCCCTACAGTCGCGAAAAAAATGCGTGGTCACCAAAGAGCTCGTGGAAAAACTGTGGTGATCACAAGCCCGCCATATCGGGCTGAATTAGTCAACAAAAAAAAAAAAAAAAAAAAAAAAAAATTGCAAATTGCTTTCTCAAGATGCTCGAGATCCACGATGCTCAAATCTATGAGGAAGATATCTTTTTAATTTTGGCTTCCTCATAGAGGAAGCTTTGAGCATCGTGCATCTTGAGCATCTTGAGCATCTTGAGCATCTTGAGGAAGCAATTTGGCAGCGTTTTTTCTATTTGCATTTAAATTATATAATTTTGACAAGTTTTCTAGAAAGTAAAGAGCAAGTACAGACTTTTACACAATATTTGACAAAATTTGCAGAAATTAGAGCGATTGAACGATTTTTCAAAAATCTCAGATTTTGGTGAAATTCGAAACATGATAAAATTTAAACCGTTCATCACATAGCTTCCTCTATGAGGAATCAAAAGTGGCGAAAACGACCAAATCTTCATCATTGGACGTGGCCTGTATGTTTTGCCAGGAATTTTATTCGGAATCGTCCCAACAGTGGAGGATCTGTTGCACATAATGTGCAAGTGAGCCCACATCTCGTGTGCCGGTGCCGATGATGATGATGACTATGTGGTTATAAATGCGATTTTTATACGTAATATATAGAAAATAAACTCTTTTAACAGTTTGTACATTGATTGCTACTCTCAACCTCATCGAATTACAAATTTCACGACAAAAAGTGAGAAAAAGTTGAAAAAAAAAATAAAAATTTGAAAATTTGACTCATCCTCTTCATTTTTGGGCCGGCCCACTTTGCCCCATGTTTCCCTATATAGGTCCTATTTGCGCGCGCTATAAACTCTGTGGAATCTTTGTGCGCTTTGGCTCGCTCGCATCCTTCCTCTCGCGGAACATGTGAAAAACTGAAACCGATCATTTGCGAACCGAGGAATATCGGCGGACACGCGCGCGCGCGCACGACTAAAGAAACGAAAAGTCTTTTTGTAAGCATTGTTGTTTGACGGACCCCGCGTCTCTTTACGAAGAAATTTCCTCTCATTTCCGGAACGAGCTTCCGCGTAAATGCGATGATATCAGTGATTTCGTTTTAACTATTATTTTCATGCCAACGGTGCTGCACGGCAGCGTTATGATTTAGTCTCGAGCGAAGCGGCGCAATATTAAATAGGCGGCGAATGAAAATTACACGTAGTAAGTAGAGACGTTTCATTTAATACTTGCCCCTTTATCCGCGCGTCGAGTTTGTTTTCTTGCCGAGCAACGAGGCGGCTCTGAGAATAAGAAAAACAAGGGGGTGAGATGACGAGGCGGGGGGGGGGGGGGGGGGGGGGGTCTCGAGTTGTAATTTGACACGCGGCTGGATGAGTTTTGCCTCGCCGCATTGTCCCCCTTTGGACTCGAGCCAGTCTCGCGTGCCGTTCACCAACCCGGTAATTACGAGGAATCTTTTCTTTTGCGAGAAATGTCTCGACCGCGCGGAAAGCAGAAAGAAGGATGAAAGAAAGAAAGAAGAGAGCTATCGAAACAATACAAGGACAAAGGAGGCGAAATGGAAGAGGTCCGGAAATAATGAGGAAAAAATATGCTTGTTGACGATTCCTACGCGAATGAGAACGGCGGAAGAAGAGCCGCATTGAGGAGAATGAGAAGAAGCGAGAATATGGGATGAAATTTCATTGGCGGCTCTGTAAATGAACATTCACAGTCAATATCTTGACGGACACATCTCACTCCCGGCCTCGCGAGGACCACCTTTTTTCTTTTATCCTCCGCCGGTTTCTCCAACTTAATCTTATCCGCGTGAAGAATTATACACGTATACGATTTCTTTTTCATCTCTCCAACGTTTTCGTTTTCGTTTTTTTTTTTTTTTTTTTTTACTGATGCTTTTAGGAACGACTCTTTTAATATGCCATCCGGTTTAGTATTTTTATGGAACATTGAGGTTCCAAAACGAGTTTAGAATTATAGGCAATTGGTCCGAGCAACCGCGTTTCCGCTTGATTAAGACATTTTCCGAATGAGCCCATGCAATCGTTGGTGTAGAACCACATTAATTATACAAAACGAAAATCGACTCGAATTGTTCAATGAAGAGGAATGCCAATTTGTAGAGACGGCTCATCAGTCACGGAGGATACCAAGTGGAAAAGGATTCGGGGCGCGGGAAGGAGCACCTCTGCTCTTTATACCTATATACACCCTGCCGTTTTTACGATCGCGCGACCATCTCTCTCGCCCGGTCATTCAGCTAAATTTAATGGCTATTAGCGAAGGACGAGTGTCGAAATTGTTATTTGGTTCGGTAGCACGGGCTGCTGTAGCAGCACCGAAATTTGACCTTATAATGGCCCGATAGTAGAAGCAACGCCCGGTCCATGGAAAATTTGTCCCCGGCCCGCGCGGGTTCCATTAGATTGTCGAAATATCTGGTTGATAGCCGTTAATCACGCGTCTTTAATCCGCTTCTACAATAAAAATGGAAGAAAGTTAAATATTTGACCGTTATCGTAGCGGACGATTAGGACGTTATCGCGCGTTATTAACCACCAACATTCGGATCTAATGGTCGAGATATACGTACAACTTGATACCCGCTTCCATTCCGTCAATTTTACTACGATACTTGGCTCGTAGTTGAAAAACTCAAAGCACAAACGTATAATGTGTATAATGCAGCGCCTTCCGGACCTATCAACAGTTTATATAAATTCAAGTTTACGATTCAAAAATCAATCGACGCAAGGCCCGCAATATAAGCAATTACTATATATACAAACGTTCCTTACATGTGCACAAATAGTTGTACAACCGGTGACCGAAGATGCATGGCGAATAGAGGGGCTATCTGCCTCAAAGTCCCTTTGCGCCCCGCGATGCTTCTTACCGCGATGATTACCGGATGTATTGCCAATAAAGTTTGAGCTGGCGAAATCGCTGATGGATACGAGCAGTGGAAAGACGTTTGTAGAAATGAGAAATGGGCAAGGTCCGCGAGCGTGCAGTATAGAATCTCTGTTTGAGGATAGCCGTGGGCAAGCGACGACGATGACGTACGTAAAGTCTCCTCTTTGCTCCGCGCCTATATTTACACCACCGACATTGCGTACTCGGCTATTTGCGGCGGCACAGAGTATGAACTTTTGCACCTCTTGTTGTTGTTGTTGTTGTTGTTGTTGTTTGGCGAAAATGCGAATCGACCGCCGCATGCACTTGGCGAATTTGGCCCGGAGCTATATATTATCCGTTCGCGGTCGCGGATACTTCTCAAGCACGAGAATCGAGCCCCGCCGCGATATAGCATAGGTATCCGGAGACGCGTATATTTTGTGCTTGTAATAATATATGCGTGCGAGCACCGCGATGAAAAAATATTGTAAAAAAATAGTGGGAGCGTGATATTTGAAAGAATTCATAGACACGACCTCATATAATTCACTGTATTTTTCTCTTCAATTATTCGAATAAAAAACTGCTCGGCCATTCGGCCTGAAAATTATTAGTATCGAGCTACGGACTGCGGCCCTTGGTACCGCCGCAACAGCACTTTTCTTTTATTACCGCGCGCGATAATATTCGAATACGAATACGCGAAAACTCTTTCGGATACGTCTCTTGCATCTTTTCCAACATTCCCCGGTGCACACGGTCCGGAATACAGCCGAGCTCTATCGCATGAGAATTGAAATTAGACCGACTTGGCACTAAATGATCTCCAATTAAGCCCTTTCGGGGTGATGATGTAATTTTGAGCAAAAAAAAAAAAAAAAATTAATGAATTTGGAAATCTTTTCGCTTCGGGCCCCGAGTTGGTTTTGCCCCATGTTCCCCCAATTATCGTTTACCTATTAAATCAATATTAATTTTCTTTATCAATTGAATTATTTTTCATTATTCGTAAATGCAAAACCAGCAGCGGCGCCGCTGTCGTTATGCCGAGCGAAAGCGAATTAATATAGGAAAGACGCTGGTTAACCACACTCGCCCTTAAGCCCCGCTCCAACGGCTCTTACCGCGTAAAAGTGTTTGAGCCTCGGCGCATGTACGAAAGCATCATCTTAATAACGATAAAATGCCGCGTCCCGAACGAGAATAATTAAAAGTTTAGTGCTGCAAGGAAAAGCCTCTTGTGAACGCGAAAAATAAAACTGTTGAAATATTTCATTTCGATCGATTGAGAAAAAAAAAAAAAAAAAAAAAAAAAATCTCCTGACCTCGTCGCATCTGCTCGCGGTCCCCGAAGGCGATATTTCGTTTTCTTTTTTACCTCCTCCCCGCGCGTGTGTCTACACCGTTGCTCCTCGCGGCAAAGTGCCCGCGGAGGATATTATATGGTGCGTGTAGCTCGCGGGCCGCGCGACTGCACGCAACGACGCAACGGCGACGAGGTCCGCTCGCGATAAAACCGCGGCCCGCGAAAGAAACGCGTACACGACGCTACGGGAAAATTCGCGATACGTTCGGAGTGACGTATCGCGCGGAATATGACAAGGTCGAATTGAATTGAGCTTACGTACGAGAGATATCGTCCAAGTTGCACCGACATCTCGGTTCGCAGCTAAAATATCCTATATACAGAGATAGCGGACGCACCTTTAACTATTTTTTTATTTGTTGCCCCGCCCCGAAGACGTAACGTTGTATATTACGGTACACGTACGTCCGTGAGTGATTATTGCCCGCGCTCTT
This sequence comes from Hyposoter dolosus, assembly GCA_963921915.1. Taxonomy (NCBI): domain Eukaryota; kingdom Metazoa; phylum Arthropoda; class Insecta; order Hymenoptera; family Ichneumonidae; genus Hyposoter; species Hyposoter dolosus. The sequence goes on from OY998135.1 coordinate 53,387, forward strand.
GAATAATTTATGATTCTGTATATTTACGCGCGTGTCCCTATTCGGTCAAATAGATATAGAGGATGCGATGCGCTTGAGCGATCGCACTACGCGCGATCAACTTTTTAATATCCGCTTACGCGATGCGTTCGAGACTCGATCGCGTCGCGGTTCGATGACCCTGTTGCGCTCCTCTTATCGACGCGCCTTTATCCTCCCGTCCTGCGCTTCATTTCGGAGCTTTCTTTCCGCGCCGTCTGCTTTAATTCTATATTGGCTCACCAAACAGATTTGTTTTGTTTCGTTTAAAAATGGGGAGGTTTTTGCCAATCGTAGGGCCAATTGATCGGCGACGATTAAATTCATTTGCATTTGGGTCATTTCATCCGCACTATCGATAAATTTTTCCTCTTCTCGGCACCAATTATTTTATCCGATCGGATCAACGTAAATTGATTGTTTCTCATATATTGTTGATGGGAAAAAAAGTTATTGGCAAAAAAGTGATGAAAATAAAAAAAGGGGCAAGAAGAAAAGGTCCGATGCGGGGAATTGAAAGTCGAGAATGAAAACCGGTAAGGACGACGCGAGAGTACTTTTTGCCCCCATATGCTAGCTACTACATACGGGACACGGTTTTCTTTTTTATTTTTTCTTTGTTTTTTGCTACTCCTCTCGCGCTCTCGTATATAATACCTACGTCTCAAAGACTTTGCGAGCGTGGGCTTCGCGTCGATTCTCGTCCGAACGAGAAACTGATAAAAATGAAATAAATAAACCGGTGCATGCGCTATACACGTATATATACGGGGCATTCCGGTCACGTCGTCCGAGTCGTCGCATCTCCATCATTTTTCATTTTGTTGATTATTTGTCGCTGACGCCCGTTTTATGGTTCAACAAGTTTTCACCAACTTGAAAAGTACGCGGTGTATATAGCGGACGAATCGAGTCTACGCAGCGCTGACCCGTGGTGCAGCAGCGTGCATTTCTGCGAAAAGATTTTTCTTCAATCGTAAGCCGCGTGTGTGTAGCAAAAAGGTATATGGTAATGAATAAAAGGCGGAAAAAAGATGAGCGTGTTTTAATTGATCGGGCGTTTATCAAAGCAGGGGACGCTCATGCAAATGAAACAGCGCGCGCGGGCGGGCGAACACGAGTATGAGGATTTATTCGAATAATCTGGACGAACGTATTTATTGCTCGCTGCTGCACCGCGTTGGAAGACCGTACGTCGTCCAGCCGCTTCGAATCGTACGCAATTTGCAGAGTTGTCAAAATCTGTTTGACGGCATGCACGAGAGAGAAAACGGTTGGGTGGATGGTACGACGAAGCATGAGCTTTGCTGTTCTTAGCGATGCGTATACACGAGTATTTTTTCACCTGCAGCCGCGTCGCACTCGCGTTCATTTCGCGTCCAAGGACTTTTGATTCTCTTCGGCAGCAGCAGCAGCAGCAGCAGCAGCAGGATGATACATATTCGCGAGCTGCTCGGAGGAAGAAAAAAATGGTGACGGACCTGGGAAAAAGAATAAAAACAACTTTCTCGTACGTTATTTTCGCGACGGAGAAAGATCCTCCTCTGCTGTATCGAATGATAATCCGCTCGAGAGACGGTAATCCCAATCGGTCGGATTAATATTTCGAGCCGGTACGATTTAAACCGTTTTTGCGTTTTTGCGGTTATCAAACGAAAACCGATCGCACTCGATCGTTGGAAGAAAATGATGCGATGAAAAATTATTTTCTCTTTGGCTTGTGGACAATTAATAATTGTTATTGGCACGGCGAAAACAATAATCGAGCTACAATTTGACTCTCGGAGAGCGTATAGGTACATATATAGGTCCTGCTTGGATAAATGTCAACAATCTCGATTCGAGGAAATCCGTTTCCAACATGTATATGAATATTAATTAATCGGAGTATAGCGTCGACAGTGATTTGTGCTGCCAGCACAACATCAGAAACTCATCAGAACCCTCGCGGGGCTTTTTCTCTATTTTTTTCTTCTTCGCTCTCGGTTTAAAGCACACACGCTCGCGAGCTGAGAAATGAAGAGCAACGGGGGAATAGCGTGTAATTTCGTTGTAGCCTGCTGCTGGTGCATCACTCTTCGCCATGGCGACCACTCTGCCCGGCGATTATTACTCTTGTGCCGAACGGAATTGATTTATGATTGATAACTAAAGAGGGAGAGAGACCGCGCATCTCATGGAAATCGCGGCAAATGGTAGAAAGTCTGCATGAAAATTTTGAGCCATTGTGAATTTCCATACGAGATGAGAATAAGAGGCTAACCCCTCGATCGTCGTATAATCTGCGGCTCGTACCTCCTCCTTGATGTCGTTCGCTCGACAAACGAAAGAAAAAAGTACAAAAGTAGAGAGAAAGAGAGCGGGGATGATCGGTCTGCCGTGTGCGTACACGCCTGCTCGGAGCCACGACGCGGACATCATCGGGTATAAAATGTTGTTCCTAGTTGGAGCAGTTTAAGTGCCAAACGCTTCGCCAGCAGATATGCGCTGCTGCTGCTGCTGCTGCTTCCATTTTTTATGTCCGGACGCGCATCTTGACTTGCGTTGCGATGGCTCGGTATCAACGAGAAGACGCGACGCGTCATCATCATATAGTACTTGCGAGGAAATCGATGCTCAACGCATCTCGCTTAATGCGAGCGCGTTACTATTTTCATTTAATCTGCTCTTTATTTCAAATGTTGCTGATTTCAACCTCCAAGAGACCTCGAAAAGATCTCGCGAGATGAAAATAAAATCTGGACTAGGAATTTCAGAGGCATATCCGTTGGATCGCCGCGTCGAGAACCGGTTTTTCCAGGCCTCCCGCGACTGCTTGTATATTAGCTCTCCATTCATCACCGCGTTTTCGTCGCTGCTGCCCGCCCGCTGCCTGTACGCGCAAAGATTAAGGTTGAAATAAAAAAAGAAAAAGAAAAAAAAATATCGCTCGACCGTGACAGGATTCGAACCTGCAATCTTCGGATCCGAAGTCCGACGCCTTATCCGTTAGGCCACACGGCCTTGTTGGGGGTTGCTACCCCAAACGTCGATCAACCCAGCCAACGGAACTCTACCCTCGCTCGCCTTTTGACCTACTTTTAGACTTTTCGCCGGTGGGGCGAGCCGGCCCGCGACAATCGTGGATGGAAAGTTGTTGAATTAGCACGTGCGCGCTTTCAAACAACAAGACGACAACGATGTTTACGGAAATGTCTGCGGGCGAGGGGGGGGCTCGGAAAAGTTGTTTATTATTTATCAAAAGTGTATACTCGGAATGGTCGTTGAAAGGTGGTGCTCGTAAATCGAGATAATTGGACGGTAAACGGAAAAAGTTGAACCATTTAATTGTAACATGTGCGCTGACTTTCGCTGCATGCTCGCGGAAAGTCAGAAAGCTCCGCATCCTAAGAGATAATAAGAGATGATCCTCTGCCGCTACCACATGCGCACAATAAATGCTTTTCCTTTATTCATACTCCATGGCTGCATACGTCTCTGGTTGCACTGCATGCGTGTTTGCACAACTCGATTGCGATTAGCCCCTCCGCTCAATTTCATCGCGCTCTTTTGCTATAAATCATTCGTTTTGTTTGTTTGTTTGTTTGTTTTTGTATTCAGACCGGAGTGACTCCTCTCCAGAGGGCGGCTGCCGAGGGCCATTTCGATGTGGTCGAATTGCTTCTCAAGCACGGAGCCGACGTTGGACGTCGAGACATCGTGGTGAGTACATATAGAAAAATCATTGCGCCATCCATTTGGTATTTGCGAGTTGTTTCATTTTTCTGGCTCTGGAACAATAAATTTTGATATAAAACGAATAATTTTCAAGCACGCGCGGATGAGAGGAAAATCCATCGTTCCGAAAGAAGGCTCGAATTTTTTCTATAGTCGCGCTCAAACTTTCACCCGCGAACCTGTTTCTCGTTTCGTCGACTCGAGCTCGTACATTATGGCGGAGGGAAATGTTGCAGCGCGAGAGAGAAAGATGATATTGGATAAATTCAATGCACCCAGAGTCGAGTTCGGAAAGTAGCCGCCGAGGCGAGGTAAACATTTCGTTGGCGAAAGCATCTCATCTCTTTCACGCGGCTCTACCGTCATTCGTATACAATGAATAATAAAACAATCGTATAAATAAACATTATTAATTACGGAGCCCATCGAAAGAAATATCATGATTTGAAAATTGAACCGGAGACTGATCGATGCCGTAATTGCTGAGCAAAATCGTCAGCATGAAAATCGTATATCGACAAAATGGGTGGTCCGTGGTGATGACCGGTAGAGCGGCTCAACAAATTTGCTTGTCCAGGCTTTTTCGTAATTATGCAGTTTGGTTACTTTTCCGCTTTTTGTCCTCTACGTTCCAAGTCATGGGACAAAACGCCCGGATCCACTTTGAACGCCGCATCCAATCCACTTCAGGAATACATCATTTTTTTTTTGCATCCTACACACACGAGAATGTCCATACCGTTAGCGTACATTCTGTATTTGTAAATAAATAACTAGATAGGTAGAGATGGATATAGAAATAAAGTGTGAGCCGTGCGCGGGGCGTTGCCGTGCGGACCGAGATATTTTATTCTACACCCGCGGTTAGAAAACTTTCGCGCAGTGCCTAATACAGCTACCGGTTGAGTCTGCATGCTCGTATGTGTTGTACGCGCGTCGTGCAAGTTTCTCGGCTTTAACGATATACGCGTCCCGGTGACTCGATCGGCGGAGATAGCCTGCTACGTGTCGCGTGTTAGAGGATGAAATTAGAAAGGGGGAGTCGATCGTTGTCGATGAGAAGTGGACGCGAACGCGACCGAACCGGACCTCAAATGCCAGCATCGCGTAGCAGGATGCGCGCGTAGACGCGTACCTTGGCGAGAGCTCGTGTGTTCTCGACCGACGTTTGTCTTCTCGGAGACTTTCCACCCCCTCGATCAATCAACATTTTTTCATTCAATCTCGTCCCGCCCCCGCTCGGTCCATCATCATTAACGCGCGGCTTTTCAACCTGTTAATTTGAGAAACGCGCGTGGATCGCGCGCGCTGCTCGGACGTTGCCTCGCATTTTCCCATACGGAGCTTTCGCACTGCTTGTTTTTTCCGCTCGGCGCTTATTCAGGAAAGAAAAAAAGATTTCAATCCGCGGTTCGAGTTGAGAAAAAAAGAAAGAAAAAAAAAAAAATTTGTCAGAAGTGGGATTCGAACCCACGCCCTCAGAGAGGACCAGAAATCCCATTCGAACCCGTGTGATCAACGGGCAAGGCTTGTGCGTACCTTGAGTCTGGCGCCTTAGACCGCTCGGCCATCCTGACACGATGATTTTTCAACTCAACATGATTTACTCGACTCGTACGCGATACGTGTTTATTGTCAAGAAACATTGGTTGACGAGTAATTTGGAATATGAAAAAGGGAGGAAAGAGGAGAATTCGATCCAAAACCGCCTTGGTTGAAATTGATAAAAATTATGCGGTGAAAGGCGCATATATACGAGCTTTCCGCGAATAATTGTCCTCGCATGCCGAAAATAAAAATGAATATAAAGAAAATGACAAGTTTTTGTCGCCAATTGGAAAAGTTGACGAATAGCGCCGGATTCTTTGGTAGGATATTGTCGCGAATTTGGGCGAATGGGATGGTTATTTAACAAATGCGCCGATAAACGATGGGTTAGGAAGAAATGGCTGAATCAGCTTGGCTGGAAAAGCCGCGGTGATATCGTTGGCTCGAGAGCGCGCGCGCGCATGCGGTATATGTAAGCGAGAGAATGGAATTAATAGCTCCCTACGGACCGGTGAGCGTGAGCGTCCGTACTCGGTCTTGCGAGCGCCGCGTTCCTCCGCTTTTTTTTTCTTCCTCTCTTTGCCGATCGGGGGGTCCTTACGGTTCTCCATAGAGCTCGCGGCAGAGTCTCGTCGAGGCTTCCATTATAGGACACAATGATGTCGAGAGCACAGTCAGCCAGCTCCGCGGAGCATTCGCGCGTATACGCCGGGTGTCTACGTTGGATCGCTTTCAAATTGTCGCGATTTTTTCTCAATGCGAATCATTGAAATTTTATCAATTTGCCAGCAGAATTGGCATAAAAATAAATGACTCGATAAGCACATATATGGAGAAAATGTTGAAAACGGAAAGGTTTTTATTCGGAGGGGACACCCTGTATGGCGGATAGCAGAGAGCGAGCGAGGAGGATTATCCTCTGCTGCAGCTGGACGTAACGCATCTCGTGCAAGAAGAGATGCCCGTAGCAAGAGATGCCACCTTTTGTGTAACGTATATAGATATAAATGCCGGTGACCAAGTTGATCGGGGAATGAAAAGTTTTGCGCAGCGGGATACACTTTTAATTAGGTTAAATAGATCATGGCCTCGTTATATCCGATCCGTACATGTCCAATTTTATTTCTCTCTTATTTGTACAACGCACCGGCATGAAAATGCTGCGTGTAGTTTAAATATTTGGAAGCGCGCTCTAGTTTTCGCGCTTATACCGCGGATATATCCAAGATTGGAGATGAAACGGCAGGAGGAGCACGGCATCAGGCATATTGCATTGCATTGTACAGGGCAGCAGCGGTTTACAAGAGAGAGAGAGAGAGAGTCGCCATTCCGCCGCGCACTCGGGATCTTTAAAACAAGGATAAAAGGTACAATAATGAGCGCGCGCGGACTACGAGTGTCGTATTTGAAGAAACGGCATCAATCCTGCATCGATTATTCCCACCTATATTATATACCGCGCCCCGCGATTCGCTCTATTGAACCAGCTATGACTATATACAACAACAGCATTCCGACTCTTAAAAAATCTCCTCTGTTTGTTCAGCTTTTGTTACAAGTTTAAACAATGCGATAAAAGGGCTCTGCATCGAGAGCCAACTGCAGACGCATTTCTAAAAGCCTAGTCAGACTCGCCCCGAGCAAAGGGACTCGAATATTTATGTGCTTTGTACGCGTTCGAGCACGATTAATCTTTCTTATTGGACGAATCTACTTATTACTCGCGCGCGCGCGTATACTCCTACGCGAGAGGCATTTCAATTTCAGTCTCCCTTTCCGCGAGACGAGAGAGTCTCTCGTGCTGCAGCGTCGCGGCGTGATTCGCCGCAGTTGACAACAACCGCCCCGTATTTCATACCATTATATGTTGCACGAGTGCAACATATAATGCACCAAGACGAGTACAAAATGCTCGCAGGGCGAGATCCTTAAACGCCGGGTTGTACGCGACGCGCGGTCAACGAGACGATCGATAATAGAGAGAGAAGCAAAGAATAAAAGGCTATCCCTCGGCTCGGCTCCCGATGTTACGCTTCGAACGAGGAGCAAGTTGTTTTTCACGCGGCAACAATATGAAAATGATACGATTCAATTATTGGAGCAACGGCAGCAGGTGCCGCGCGAGAAAAGTACCTATGGAGCGCGCGTACTTTGGCAACAAAGGGAAAAGCCTCGCCAAAGCCTCGCTCCGTCTCGTTACACGCATGCACTGGTCAATGAACCGTCGCGCGGCTGTATTCTTAGCTGCTCGCGCGACGAGCCTCTCCCGCTCCCTTCTTCGAATCGGTCGTGATCGGGCCGCGTCCGGGAGCCGCGCATACCTACATATTGTAACGAATACGCACATCGAGGATCGGATCCCCGATTCATTATTTGATATAAATTCATTTGGAAGACCGAACGAGGATACAACGCTCGAGGGCATGTTTTTAAAAAATTTTCTTACTCTCATCCTTTCATTTCAATATATGACTCGCAACTATAGGTACGATTAAATAATAAATAGCAGCAACTCGTTGGAAGCTCGGCCATAGGTGCATATATTGCTTATTCGGCAAGTTAAGAGTTGAATTTTTCCATGATGATCAATGGGCTAATTTGAAATGGGTTGTTTCGCAGCATGGGAATTCGGCGCTACACGAGTGCGCCTGGCGAGGATACAGTCGAACGGTCGCGGCGCTCGCGAAAGCCCTCGGAACCCAGAGAGCTCCTCTTCACGCGAGAAACTTGGCTGGATTCGCGCCTCTTCACCTCGCGTGTCAGAACGGTCATAATCAGAGCTGTCGGGAACTTTTATTGGCCGGATGCAATCCCGATCTTCAAAATAATGTGAGTATCGGGCGGACGCGGATTCGTCCCCGCTCTGCTACATACTCGAGGGTTATTTTCATTGAAATTTCTAGTACGGCGACACGCCGCTCCACACCTCGGCACGATACGGACACGCGGGAGTGACTAGAATTTTGATTTCCGCTCTGTGCAGAGTATCCGATCGTAACAAGGTATGACGAGCAGGATTTATTTTATTTCAATTGGACGCTTTGCGGTTTGGAAGGCATAATCATATTGGTAAACGTTGCCCCGCATGTTGGAATAGAACGGAGACACGGCGCTTCATATAGCGGCGGCAATGGGTCGGAGAAAATTGACCCGAATATTGCTGGAGGCGGGCTGCGAGCGTGGATTGCGTAACAAGCAATCCGAGACGGCAAAGGACATTGCGCGTCGGAAAAATTTGACGGAAATTTTGGAAATAATAAACAAGTCTCGTAGCAAAAGTCGGGCACGTTCGAAGAGTCGGGAGGAATCGCGAGCGGACGTCGCGGCGAAAGGAGAAGAAAAGTCGACCGTTGAGGCGGAGCCGCCGCAAGTTTCAAAGATGGGCGGCGGTGGGGCTGGGGCTGGGAAAGGCGATAATAAAAAGAGAGAAAAGACCGAAAGTGGTACGAGCGGTAGTCGGGAGGATGGTGGAAAGAAGGAAAAGAAGAAACACAAGGGTGGCGTTGGCGGGGGGAATAAGGGGGAGCGGCAACGACACAAGGTACATTTTGAGAAAGCATTGATGGGTCGGGAATGGTCGCCCTACGGATGTCATTATTATCCGGATCCGGAAGCGTTTCCGCAACCGCGTTTGGACTCGTTGCCCTCGGATCCTTTGGCACGCGGCGAACAATATTATCTCGATTTGGCCGGAAATATTCGAAAAGGTTTGACCGCCGATAAGATTAATGATGCGAGCGCAATCGGCTCGAATAACCAAATATTGATTATTCCAGGTCCCGTTGGGGTGGGTTACACGTGTTATTGCGCCCCGTTCTTCCGTCATATGGAGGCTAAATTGGAGCGGGACAAAGCGGAGCTCAAAGCGCGGATAGATCAAGCCCACGAGAGGCTCGATTTAAAAGTGGCGAATCTCGAGAGACGTACACGCGGCCAAATATCCGAATTGACGCGTTGCGTCGCTGCCGAGCGTAGCAAATGCGAGCAACGACATTTCCATTTGCGTCGTTGGATATCGCGCGGTGGACAGGGACGGCATTCCGAGCGACCGCCTCGACGCAACGAGTATCAAGAGACATCCGCCGGACCGGCTCGAGCTCGATCCCTCGAGGATCTTCTCGACGATCGACCGCAGGATCGTAGTTTCGAAATTCCCGGCGAAACTTGCGGACGCGGTCGCGGCAGTCTCGACGATCTTGATATTCCGGCTATTCCGAGATGTGCCGAATCCGTCAGAGATTTGCCGTGCTCGAGCTCTTCCGACCGTGCCTCTCCGCAGCCACCACCTCCTCCTCCTCCTCCTCCTCCTCCTCCTCCTCCTCCCGCCCCTCCTGCCGCTGCTACCGCTGCGGCTCTCCGCGTTCTCGACAAAAGTTCGCCCCTCGGAGCTGCCGCCTTGCCTACCGTTAGCCTGCTCGGACAACGAGTCTTTCAACGTCGGCAACAGGTACATGCCTCGTCCCCGCTAAAAACATTATCCATTCCGTGTCGAAGCACGACGACGAATCGTTGTTGTTGTTGTTGTTTTCTTCTCAGATATCCTCGAGTCACGAGATTCTTCCGGTTGGCCGTCAACAACGACGCAACGACGACGACGACGACGACGAGGAGGACGATCGTTCGGACAAGAGTCGGGACGAAAGCGGGGGAGCTAGATGGACGAGGACGTCCAATCGTGGGAGCAGCGTCCACGAGATGATTAAACGATTTCAACAGGTGCCAACAGGCGGTTGGTATCCGGCGCGTTCGATAAGCAGCGAGCCGACGACCAGCCCCGATCACAGCGGCCCGTGCTCGCAGGCTCGAAGAGCAGTCCAGCCTCGAGGTATCGCGAGCAACGGTTGGCATCCCGAGGGACAAGGTAAGTCGCATTAATTTCGCGCGCCATTGGACGTTTGTCCAAAATAAAAAAAAAAAAAAAACCGTCAAGAATCGTTGTTTGCAGAGAACGAGAGCGAGAGCTCCGAAGGCGAGGACGATCATCCGCAACAGCCGCGAATGAAACAAATCAACAAACATGATCCTCGTATCGAAAAAATGGCTTATCGATCGCGTACCGGGGTATACAGTCCGACCTCACCCCCTCACGATGCTCACAACGATTCCGGATACAGCACGCGAATATACGGATCGAGCAAGGGTGCCTCGCCCTCTTTGTCAGGTTCGCGTAGACGTTAATTTTCTACAACTTGTCTCATTCGTGACACCAATTGATTCGATGTAATAAAACAAGATTGTCTCCGTCGTTGTTGGCAATTGTGTGCAGGTCAACTCGAGTGCGATGCTATACTCCATCGTGATGTCACGGTTTACGAACGCGGCGGCGGCGGCGGCGGCGGCACCGACAACCTCGTCATCAACATTGCAGCAACGGCAGCGAGTCTGGTTTAAAAAAAATAATAATAATAAATAGAGGCGTGCCACGAGTATGAATGAACGAAATACAGGACGATAGCGCATGTTTATTAAAAGTATTTATTTCCTGTAAATAATACATTATATACCTGTCGGATATACAACTTTTAATTATGTACAATGTGTTTGTGTGATTTTTCATCAAGAAATTTCTCATCCGGTCTCGAGGATGCTTCCTCGTTGTTGCTGTTGTTGTTGTCCTCGATCTTCGTGGCAGCAGGGCGTAAAGCTCGATATCGAAGAATGATAGAGCGGCACTCCCGAGAGCGTATTCATATTTGCTTCGCAGATTTGAACGACTACGTAATCACCGGGACTTATCGGCTGCGGTTTGTCCGTCTCGCTATTGGCCGGTATCGCAGCGTCCGGTATTACAACCCTGGTGTTGCCATCGTTTCGTCCTACGAGGGTCTTGTTTGTTCTGCGACCGTTCTGCCAACCAAAAAAAAACTCTTTGCTATTTTCCCCCCGCTGCTTTTTACAAATATATTAAGGCGGATTTAAAACTTACGCCCTCGACGAGTACGAGCTGTTGGCTCCCAATCAGTTGTCTGTTTAATCTTTCAGCGTGAATTTTGAAGACATTGTTCATCCTTCGGAGCCGATCTTTTTTCGTCGCAATGGCGACGTTGTCGTCGAGACGTCGATGGGCCGTTGTTTTCTTGAAATATTGATCGAGAAAACATTATTGTTAATATTGTATTGGGTTGTTTGAATTGAATGGTGCAATGTAATGTTGAGCGAGACGCGTTATACCTCTCTCATACTGTAAGCAAACAAGTATGCCTTGTTGTACTCGACTTGTTCCATCAGACTGAGAGTTTGTAGAAATTCTTCCTCAGTTTCGTTGCAAAATCCAGCAATAAAATCACTCGACAACGATACCCTGGGAATAATGTTTCGTACGTGATCAACGAGTTCGAGATAGGCTTCGCGAGTGTATCCTCGTCGCATACGTTCGAGGACCTCCGAACTTCCGCTCTGGGCGGGCAAGTGTAATTGTTGACAGATGTTTGCTCTTTCGGCAATCAACTGAAGAACTTGGTCCGGAAAATCCTTGGGATGCGGAGAGGTGAATCTGGAGAAATGGCGCCCGGGTTATTGGCATTTCGTACACGCGTCTCGTGCCCCCGCGAATAACAATGTTAACAAACCCAAACAACCGACCTGATTCGCATCTCGGGATTAACGAGGGATACCCTATCGAGTAGTTCGTCGAATCTGACACCCCCGATTTTGCTCTTGTAGACGGTTTTGAATCCCTTGGCCATTGCGGTGGGCGCCGCCGCCGCCTCGGGGTTTACGAAAAAGTTTGATTTCGAAAGATCCCGATAGCTGTTGACGTTTTGTCCCAAAAGCGTTATTTCTTTGTAACCCTGATCGGACAAGTGTCGAACCTCCCTGAGAATACTGGTGATTGGACGTGATCTTTCTCTCCCGCGGGTAAACGGTACGATACAATAGGTGCACATGTTGTCGCAGCCTCGCATTATACTCCTGAGAATTCAAATATTTACAAGTATTTACAAATATGTGTCCGAATGGCAATGACAAAAAAAAACCTACACAAAGGCACTTTTCGAGTCCTCGTTGAGTCTCACGGGCGTTATATCGGCATAAGTTTCGTCCGCCGATAGAATTACGTTTATCGCCGTTTCATTTTGATCCGAGAGGGCCAATAGACGAGGAAGATCCTTGTAACTGTCGGGACCCGCGATTACGTCCACCGCTTCGTTTCGTTCAAAGATTTTTGATTTCAACCGTTCGGCCATGCATCCTGAAATTCAACCGTGAATCAACCGTCACTCATCCAGGAGGACCAGAGGCGCACAATTTGAAAGAATAATGAGAGCCGCTCACCGAGTATTCCAATTTTCATGGCGTGTTTTCTGGAGCCTCTCTTATTTTTAATAGCTTTCAAATAGTCCAACTTGTTCCACACTTTTTCTTCCGCGCCGTCCCTGATGGCGCAAGTCACCAATAAAACAATGTCCGCCGTTTCCAGGTTGTGCGATCTTTTGTAACCGTTTCTCCTTAGAATCGACCACACAACGTCCGAATCGTTGACGTTCATTTGGCAGCCATAAATTTCAAAGTACACTGTCGTCGTTGGGAATAATAATATGGATAATAAAGATAAATATTACAATCGCATTACGGGTATTGACGATTAATCGAACCTGAACGTCCTCCGCTCTCGACATTCCTCAAATAGGGTATTTGATCGGTGCGAGAGTCAAACATTTCCTTGGACTTTGTATTGGCCAATATGAAATCGGCCAGATCCGGACCCACGGCAACGTTCCTCTTTGTCGTCGCCGTCGTTGAAGCGGTCGCAGCAGCAGCAGCAGCAGCAGCAGCAGCAGCGGAATCATTCTCGGCGGTGGTGCGACACGAAGCGGAATGGTGAAAACCTCGAGATGTTGCCGTTGCGATATAATTGTTACGGAATAATTTGTGCAACGATCCTCCACCGAGACACGCCGATGCGTATCGCATTCCGTTCATTTTTCTGCTCCGCCGTCCGCCAGCAGCAGCAGCAGCACCAGCACCAGCACCAAAGCCAAATAACCTCGAAATATTAGTTGAACGTTTGGAATATTCCCGATTCGCAAAGGTCGGTGACTGCCGTCATCGCTCGATCGTGCCGCGTGGTCGTGCCTCGCCGCGCCGCCGCACACCTGATTTTTCGTTCGTTTTACAGTCGCTTTGAGAAAAAAATAAAATCCCGCTCACGCAGCAGTAATCATGAATTACAACGAAGAGGAGCAGCAGCAGCAGCAGCAGCAGAGCACGAAAACAAGTTGTACCTTATTGGCGTAATAATTTCAATTTAAGGTTCAAGCTGAATAATCGAGCGTTGAAATATCACAAGTGTGCGCAGGTGGGATACATAACCTAGTTACTCGACACGCGTCTTGGAAATGGAGAATGAGCGTTTCATCATTAAATGGGGTGGTAAATAATAATAATATAACAACGACGGAATGAAGGAAAATTTGTTTACAGCTTTGGACGTGAAATGTCAGGAGGAAATTTGAGAAAAATCACAATTCTACGAAATCGTATTGCGAGCGTTGCGAGTAAGGGGTGGTACCGCCGAAGCTACTCGATTCAGCCGAAATACATGTACAAGATGAACGAGGCTTACTTGAGATACAACAGCGGCGACAAGACGTTCGAATTTACCTTTCGTTACACCAATGCCGACTTGAACGTCGACAGACAGTTTCACATGGTGAGAAAACCTATCGATCCTGTCGCCTCGTTTCTGCGACGATTGGACAGTAATATAGCAAAAGTATTGTCGAGGAAGAAAAAAAGAAAGATGAAAAAAAGGGGGATAACGGTAGGAGAGGAGGAGGAGGAGGAGGAGGAGCAACGGGAAGAAGATTGTGTGCGCAGCGGAAAAATAGCTCTGGAGAGAAACGAGTCAAAGATTGGATTGGAGGAAAGTTGCGAAACCCTTTTCCGCGACACGTCCCAAATAACGCTCAAGATATTTGGGGTGGGCTACAAAATGAGACTGAACGTTCCTTGGGTGTTGAGTATGGCTCTGCCTACGAGCATTCTGGTGGGTTTCCCAACGTATCCGGCTGATTTTCGGACGGTGCACGCGGACAAGAGCAAATCGATATTTACATGGTACGTCAATCGTTCTCAGGCGACCCAAGCTTCGAGCGTTTACCAATCTTCTTGGGAACAAGCGGGCAAAGGTTTTCTCTATACGCCCGTCCTCTCGGACATTGAGTGTCGACTGAAACTAAGATGCGAGCCGCTCAACGAGCAACAAGGAGGACCCGTCGTGGAGGCAGAATCGGAGAACCAGGTCCAAGCCGGCCCGGGAGAATGCCCCTTTGAAACTCGACATTATTTCACGCGCAACAAACTCTCCGGCAATAATTTTCGCATAGTCTCGTATAATATTTTAGCCGACGTCTATGCCAGTACCGAATACTCCAGAGACGTTTTGTTTCCATATTGCCCGCCCTACGCCCTTGCTATCGACTATCGCAAGCAGCTCATAATCAAAGAACTCGTCGGATACAATTCCGACATTATTTGCCTGCAAGAAGTCGATCGCAAAGTCTTTGAAACCGATCTATTTCCAATTTTCTCACTCCTCGGTTACAATGGAATTCATAATAGAAAAGGCGACGATCTCAGCGAAGGAGTTGCCATTTTTTATGACGAAACGAGGTTTGAAAAAATTTCTTCGGACTCGCGAGTCATGAGCCAGAACGTTGACGCTCCTGGATTCGTCGATATCTGGAAAAGTATTATCAACGAGCGCGTCAAAGAGAGATTCCTCGGTAGAAATACAACGATCCAAGCAATCGTTTTACGCTCCAAGGATCAAACCGATGAATTTATCGTCGTTGGAAATACTCATCTCTATTTCCAACCCGATGCCGATCATATACGTCTCTTGCAAGGATTTTACGCTCTCTCTTATATCGAGGATATCGCACGACAAACTCGCCAATCTTTGGACAACGATAGCAGAGTGAGCCTCGTACTCGGTGGCGATTTCAACAGCACTCCCGATTGCGGAATTTATCAGCTCATGACCACCGGCCATGTTCCGGACAATCACAAGGATTGGACGTCCAGTCAGTCGCGTTACCCAAATTACTCTCTTACCCCGACCTGCAATAATAATAATAATAATAATGATGATGTTTGCCGTTTCAACAGATGCCGAACAAACGATCGAGAAGGTGTCGATTTCGCACAATAATTCATTCGCCAGCGCCTGTGGTACGCCTCGGTATACCAATTTCACCACCGAATTTGCCGACTGCTTGGATTACATATTTTATCAAACGGACAATATGGAAGTAACGCAAGTAGTGCCGTTTCCGAGTACGGAAGAGTTGTCGTTGAACGGAGCAATTCCATCGGTAGTCTTTCCCAGCGATCATGTTGCACTATGCGCCGATTTTCAATGGAAGCAAAATAAACAAGTGTAAATAAATTTTCATCCTCGTGCGTTTATTTTATTTTTTATTCAATTTATCACGATAAGTTGATTCGTTACGTTTGTCGTCAAGTTTTACATCGAGATGTCAACGAAATGTGTCGTTTTTTTTTATACTTTTCCTTCAACGCGAAGATAACGCGAAATTTTATGAATATAATTATCGGCTACGATCTAACGAGTTAATTTACAAAACTTATATACAACAGGGGGGAGGAGAATTATTTATTAGTGACTCGTGTGAAAAAAAAAAAAAAAAAAAAAAAATCGGTTTCTTTCGTAAATTGAATCGAGGAATGCTCTCTCCTCAATCTCTGTTTGCTCGAACGGGAAAAAAATAATAATAAAATTATTATCGATGGTACTGTGTGAATTTCGTGTCAACTAGAACTCGTACAATCGTTTTTTTTTGTTGGTTTTCGCTTCACTCTTGTGTGTGTGTGTGTGTGTGTGTGTGTTGATTTCAGGCACGTAAAATTCTACGATAATCAGTAAATTACGCAATACGATAGAAAAATATCGAATCTACACGACGATTAACGCGAATTAGTTTCGAGATGATGTTGGTGAGTCACTACATATAGGATAACCCTCGTTCAACTCACTTTTTCGTTTCTTTGTCTCACTATTATTATTATTATTATTATTATTATTATAATTGTTATTATTATTATTTTCGTAACCCCGCAAGACGTCCGCTCATCGAAACAACCATTTGTAAAATTATCAGTGAACCCGTGGCTCTCTTAACCGGGATTTTTCAAATCAGTTTTGAAGCTTTTACTTTCCAAAAATAAGAATGGAAACGAAAGAGAAAAAAAAAAGAAAGTATTTCTCCAAACAATTTGGAGAATTTAAACAAGGTGCTTGTGTTTACGTTTCGGAGATACACACACAATATATGTATATTTAGTTGTATCGTTTTGTCTTTAGATATTGAATCACAGTCCGCGTCTGGGTGCGCTCGGTGCGAGGAGCTGCAGAGCCGCCATCGCGTCCGGAAATAGCGAGTGATAATTAACGAGAGGTACGTATGCGGCGGTAATGACGCGTCCGGCGAACCATCGACCGTGTAACGAATTGACCGCCGCAACGGCCGTTGCGATAGATGGACATTTGACGTAGACGTTGCCCTGCGGCGATGCTTGATCGACGTAAACGTGCAACACTCCCCCGTGTTTGTTGCACTCTTCGATCACGTCGTCACGAATCTCCTTGGACCACGTTGGATTCGATTCGCTGCGAGCCAACACACAAATTTGTCAATTAATTCTCCGATTGGTCTTTTGAAAAGATTTTGAAAAAAAAAAAAAAAAGTCGTTGGAAAAGATTGTTGCTTCGACGTCGAGGGTGTAGGAAAAAAAAAATTTCACGACACCGGACAACGTTGAGGCGCGATTTAATTTTGCATACGTTTCCCCCCGGCGAAAGGATTTTTTCAAATTTCACCGGGTCTACTTAAGTGTATGCCGCGCGGCAATGAGCGGTATGTGTGCGCTTACTTGGATGGATCGAACATGTTGGAGAGCATGAAGCATTGCGTAGCGATGGGCGGTGCCGCCTGGGGCGGAGGTTGAGGAACGGTAGTCGCGGGCGCCATGTTTAGAGCATTCGCCGCAGCTTGGGGCAATTCTAGGCCGGTGCCTTCGGCGAGTTTGAACATGAGTTGAAGACGTCCCGTTGCTCCGAGATCGATACCACTGCGATCGAGCTCATCGGTGTCGAGGAGCGAAGGTCCTTGGATGAGATCCGTTCTTTCGGTGACGTTGCCAACTTTCATCGGTCGACCCGCCAGTTCGAAACCGTTCAATTGTTCCAATGCCTTTTTCGCGTCATCCGCGTTACGGAACTGAATACGGCAAAAATTATAGAAAAATTGTATTATTTTTTTACACGCGCGTCAGAGATTCGTAGAGAGAGGGAATTTTTTTTCAACAGGGACTCACCGTTAGAAAACCGTAACCTTTGCTACGACCCGTTTCCGGATCCATGATCAATTGAATGTTGTCAATTTTTCCAAATGGTTCGAAAATACCGCGCAGCATGTCCTCCGTAATGTTAAAGTGGAGAGAACCAACGTAAAGTCTCATCGGGCCCGTTTGACCTTTTGGCATGAGATTCGGCATCGAATTGCCCATTCGATTTTTCTCGGCCTGGGTCGGCTGGACGACGATCGGTATACCCAATAATTTTTGCCCGGACAATCCAAGAGCCTGCGAAAACATTTGATGGAAAAAAGGCATCAATTTAACAACTGATAACCGATTAGGTTTGGTGGTAAATTTTTGGCAATTTAATACTCACGAGTGTAACGCTCTCTGGATCCTTGAACTCGACATAGGCGATTCCCTTGAAACGTCTCGTTTTGTTGCAGGTTATAAGTCTAACGTCCTGTACTTTGCCAACGCTTGAAAAAAATTCTTCCAAATCCCGTGCCCTTATACGCTGGCTCAATTGCATACAAAAGACTGTCCTAGCGTCACGTTCCTCGGGCGTCAGCTCGTCGGATCGGCTGTTTTTCATAAATGAAAAGATAAAAAAATCAAGTAAAATGAAAAAAAAAAAAAAAAAAAAATCAAATGGTGAAAAATCAAGAGCGGCGGATACTCACAGTCGAAGTGGACTAACGCCTTTGCCGAACGGTGGTCGAGCACGTGGCAGCGTGATGGGTGTGAGCGATCTTTTTCTTCTCCTGTCCCTATCCCTATCCCTGTCCCTGTCCCTGTCTCTGTCCCTGTCCTTGTCGCGATCGCGATCACGTTCGCGATCGCGATCGCGATCTCTCTCCCTATCTCGGTCCCTCTCGCGATCCTTGTCCTTTTTATCGCGATCCTTCTCCCCGCTTCCAGACTCCTTTTCGCTTCGGTCTCGTTTCTCGCGGGAGCGCGATTTTCGTTTTCTTTCGCGATCACGATCGCGATCGCGATCTCTGTCCCGATCGCGCTCGCTGCGATCGCGATCCCGGCCACTTTTCTCTCGGCGTTCCCGCGATCGAGAGCGACTGCGCGAGCGATGTTTGCTCTTGCTAAAATTTTCATCATGAAATCGTTAAGCCCAACCGAATTGCATCGACCGAATGAGAGAAAAAAAAAACAACAACAACAAGACTAAATCGTACAACGATTGTGAGAACTGTTGAATAATTTTTTTTTTGCGTTGAAAGAAATTTTTAAAAAGTGTTGAAAAAACCACCTCTCACGGTACGATTCCAACTTTGCAAATAGAAAATACGTTGCTTCGGCTATACTCACCATATGTTCAGGATAAACCTTTGGAATTATCAAAATAAGCGGCATTTAGACTAACAGTATGGTGTCTATAACAAAGAGAATGTATCTTGAGAGTGGCGAGCGTTTTTTTCCTCATTTTTCTTCTTATTCTACCGAGCAATATTTCGAAAATAATAATTATTTACGAGCAATAGCTCGTAAAGTTTTTCGTGCGTTGAAAACTTACCCTGACTTTCTGCCGGAGCCATTCTCCTTGGTGGATTTGTCTCTGGACGAGGGGTCCTGCTCCTACGAACAGCAAACAGTTGAGTGCCAATGCCAGTAGTCAGCCGAGGTGGCAGGGACGCGCGCGAACAAGGGGACAAAAAGCAAATCGGTTGACGTTAGTTGATATTATAAAAACCATTAATGGAAATTACATTTTTCAACAATGTTTCAAGCTTCTTTGTCTTTCGAAAGTTGAAAGAAAAACGACTCTGTGACGATCAAGTCGAGAATTATGTATGTATATACGCATTATATATATATATATCAATATATTTTTTCTTTCAATTTATTCTTGGACCCGGAAGACCCGGAAGACTCGGAAGACTCGGAGTCCTCGGTCGATCGATCGATGATGCCAGTGGCGCGATCGTCTCGGCTCTACATAATTTATTGTTTTTTTTTAATAATTTTTCTTGTTGTTGTCGAGGGGCGGCGGTGAGACGGCTGAGGTTAGCGCGAGCGACCGATTCTCGCGGCACCTCGCTCAAACTTACCAATTGTTTATCGGGTTTTAGGAAAGCATTGCAATCTTGGGTTGAGCATGCCTTGGTCTTAAACTACCAATGGCCAACCACACATCCTTTTTCTTCTGCAAAAGAGAGCCCTCGTCAAAGACAGTACGTTTTCATGTAAACACGTCATCGCCCTAATCCTACTCGTTTTTTTTTTCTTTTTTTTTTTTTTTTTTCTTTTTCTTTTCTTTCTTTATATTTATTTATTGATTCTTTCCCCCTAGCCAACCGGTTGCCTCAATTATTTCATCAAAGATACGTCATTTCGAGAATGAGACTAAAAGTTTACGTTTTATCTTTCTATCTTTCTATCTTTGCTTTCTGCTAGAAATATTCAGAGAGATGAAAATCATGGATAATCGGAATGGTGCTTAGAATGAATATAGCAAAATAGCGTTGTTGTCCGACGTTCCGATACAGGTTGTCCGTAGTAGCTTGCGCCAAAAAACGAAAAAACGTAAAAATAAGAAAAAATAGGAACAACAAGAAAAAAACAAAACCCACTTTTGGACGAGTAAATTATTAATTAATCGCCTCGTTAGCAACCATAAATATCGCAATACATACAATTTATAAATTTATTCACACGCCTATACACTTGTATGTACATGCATTTGCATACATGCGCATACACGTTTATACGCGTCTATGGAATAAGAAAAAAAAAGATAAAATATGAAAAAAATGAAGAAAATGATGATAGTGATGGCTGTTCTTAGTACCTCGTGTTCAAGTGCATTCTAGGAACTCGCTGTAGAACATCGTACGAGCGCGAGGGTACATGTTTACGTATCATCTATAAGTACAGAAAATGGAGGTATTGATCAATAGCAGGCAGCTACGGATTATCGTTCTACCGTCGTTTCATTGCAATTTATTAACCGGGTGTTTGATTTTTCGTAATTTTAATTTATATGAAAAATGAAAAAGTTTTTTGCCAACGAAATAAGCGCGCGCGAGCGCCTTTGCAGGGTGGAAAATTTGCATACATGTATTTATATATTTGTAGGGGGATTGACATAAATATAGAAATACATATTGAATGCTAGAGATTCGTCGTCCGTGTATACATCTGCACGCGGTACAAGCGCATATGCATATGCATATATGTGGGCATAGCAAGTTATTACATAAAATGCGGAAAGGAGTAGATGATGCCGTGTCGTACGTGAGAGAAATTGGAGGCGAGGACGAGGATCGCATCGCGATCTCGCTCGAGTGTGCGACGAAAAAGTAGAACAAAGTTGCGAGTTTTTGTTTTGTGCCGCGGCCATTATTATTCGTAAATCCACCGTTGTAGGAGGATGGAAGAGAAAAAAAGAAAAAAAAATTGAAACGAAGAAATAACGGCGAGTACAAATTTGCAGTCAATAACCAAAGAGAAAAGAATGATTTTTTGCTTACCCCTTTTCTGTAGGGCGCTTCCAGCATCGCCTCGACGTCCAAGTCCTCCGCCATTGTGCGACTCGGTGAACTTTCTGAAATGCCACGCATTTAGCACACCACCGAGAATTTCGTCAAATAACGTTGCTCGTCACAGATATCTCTTTTTGCCAATTATCAATATTCTCAATATCAATTAATTTTTTTATTTCCAACTCGGCCGATATGAAATTTACGGAAAAAGCTATTCTCCGCTTTTTTCACACGCGCGTGTCATGACTAGCAACGCGCGCGCGTACGTGGCTGCGTACGCGTGCAATTTTTCTTCACTATTTAGTTTTCTCAAGATCAAAGCCTCGTCCGATTATTAATCTTTGGTGCACAACGACGTTATGAACAAAAAAAGAAGAGAGAGAGAGAGAGTAATAAGAATATATATGTATAAAAAAAAAAAAAAAAAGAATCAACGTATCCAACCGCGCTGTGTAACACGAAACGAATGACCAAAAGTGTAAAATGGACGCCGGATGCTCGTACGGCTCCCAGAGGCTCAAAGGTCCCGAACTTGCAACGTTCCGACCAACGACAACGACGCGCGGTTACCCCTTCTCACTTTCTCAGTGGTGCTGTGGGTGCATGGCGGTGGAAAGTGAGTCAAGTGACGTCCTTGTTCACACCACCGGACTTCCGGCTGTTGCGCGCGCGCGCGCGCTTATGACTTTTGCGCGAAAAATTCAAACGAGTATTTTTTTTTTTTTCCAGGAACTCGTTTAATTATTCAATCGCAACGATTTTTACAATTTTTAGTATTCATTATTAATATACAACAATCAAGAGGAGGTTCGGTGACTAGAAAATTAAAAGCATTTCATAAGGATAAAATTCCTTTCAATTTCCTCGAGACAAGTCGAGATCTATTTATTTAATATTAAAAGTTGCAATTTTCAACATTAAATATTTCAATTTCTAAATGGCGAAGATTCTTAAAACTTTGCATACACTTTTATACTACATCGAACAAGATTTATTTAGATTTTGAAAAAAATGGCTCGTAAAATTTTTTTTGAAATTTTTTTTTTTATACAACAAATACAGATTACCTCGGACAATGTTGGGCTCGCAAAGCGTTTTTTATGTGAGAAAAAGTTGGTGGTGACGCATATAATTGGCACATGCCTGTCCTCGGCCCTCCTCATTTTATTATGCCGCTCATTCACGAGCTCTTCTCCATCCTTGATACGCTGTATTTTCGATCTTTCAGATTAATCACTACGACCGTGATGTTGTCCAAAGATCCTCTGCAAAATGGTTGTTTTATTCGGCGGCGCGACGACACAATTGAGGAAAAAATGATTTAAAAAAATGTATACCTGTAATAACTCTGAAGCGTAATGCTCTTGGCTCCGAAATATGGTTCGTTGATGCGTTCTTTGATAAAAGCAACAGCCTCCTCGTTGGTAAAAGTGTCCCAGAGTCCGTCCGATGCGAGAATCAAAAACATGGGATTGTGATCGCTCAGATCAAACGTTAATATGTCCGGATCGGCAATAACTAGTTTTTTGTCTTTGAGGGGATAATCGCCGAGAGCACGGGAGGTGGCGAGAATTCCCGCTACTCGCCAAACCCCATTGAACGTCACGAGACCCCCGGCTCTATTGATTCTTTGTCTCTCTCTCTGTTGTTGCGGTTTGTGATCAAACGATAGCGGAATCGCGTTTCCCTTGTTGTCGCACATTACACCTCGGGAATCGCCCACGTTTGCGACAATCAATTTGTTGTCCTCCAACAGAGCGATCAATGCCGTCGTGCCTATAATTGTGCAACCATTTAGTCGCTAAATTAATCCATTTTTCCGACCCGAGATAAATGACGAGCCGCCGATCGGGCAAGTTTACCTGCAACGTCCATATTTTTTTTCGCCGCCTCGACCAGCAGTCGATCCACCGCGAGTACCTCGTCCGTCAGCAGCCTTCCATAATTTATTTTTTCACCCTCGATGTACGCGTTCATGTCAACTTTACGGCTCACTTTTTCCTCCATTGTGACGGGCCTCACCTGCGCAATTTCGTCGCAATATCAATAAATAGTCAACGCGTCGTATACAATTGCCAATTTTGGAAGAAAAACAAGAAACAAATTTTCAACCTCTCTCGTTATCGGACGTGGGAGGCTGTTCAATTTGTTTAAAAGTTCCGGATCGGTAACACCGCCTTGGCTCTTTTTGACGTAATCGTCGCTCGTGCTGACCGTTTTACGGAAAGATTTTTTTCGGTCGATCGGAGCTTGGCCGGTTTTCGCCTCTTTCGCATCAACGGGCTCCGTATTTTCCTTCTCCTCCTCCTCCTCCTCCACCGTGCCGCTCGGAGTTTTTCCAGCGACAATGTCTTTCAGCTGAACGACTCTCTTGTTGATATTCGGTACGAGAATATCGCGGGCATAATTAGCTGCAAACTGTAGACAACGATAAATTGAGCGAGGAAAAGGAAGAGGATGCAAGTTTTTCGTATCATACTCGTTCGCTCTATCGCGATACTGGAAATGGGCTAAAATGTAAGAGGAATAATCTACGAATGAGCTAGGTTTTGTGCTACGCTGCTCGCGCAACGTCGTCCCGCGATTGTACGAGCAGCGTCTATATTTATATACACTATATCCATCCCGCGCATCTTTGGAACCAAAGAACACGTCCGAAAATAGATTGAAACGAATATAGACCCAACGAGATGGTATAACCTACTTTTTCCAAACTAAATGGAAAAAGGCATCTATCGCGTATACGCTACGTTTTTCTTATTCTATATGTATACGCATTCTCGGTGAAACGAGTCAAATAGACAATTTTGAATTACAATCGACGAAAGGGCGCCTTCACCTCTGCTTTTCATATCGATATCTGAAATTTTTAGAGTCACGCAACGTCATTAAAAAAAAAAATCATTCTCATAGATAATTGCAATTATCGCGAAGAGAGACTTACTTCTCCGCCGTGACCGTCGAAAACGGCAAAGAGGGATACTCCGGTACGATCTATGTCGTCATTGACAACAAAACGATCTTCCATGTGCGCTCTGTGTCCTTGAACGGCATAAGCGGCCGCATAGCCCTGCTTCAATTCCCAGCTGATTTTGTCGCCGGCGTTTCCAGCATTATCGGCTAGAAACTGATTGAGATACGAGGATAATGACGGGCGGATAGTCGCGAGGAATATTTGAACGGCGGTTACCTTGGAACCGCTCCTCCCAAAAGTATATTGTATTCTGGTCAACAGAGTTCTGCTCCAAACGTCAACGGCTTGAAGATAGAAGAGCATAACGACTAGCAGACCGCCGCAGACCAATATTTCTGGTTTGAGGGCGTAAGATCTCATGACTCGCCAAAAATAACCCAGAGGCGTGTTGACCCCGGCGGTTAAACCCGTTGGAATACCCACCGCAAACTTTGACACTAGCTTCATGTGCGACACGTAAGTCTGCGACAACGGGTGCGAGCAACATTTTCAGCAATAAGGTTAAAACAAAGACAAACGATGTTTGGTCGAGACCCCTTTTGTCCATTATTACCTGATACAAAACTTTATCCTCGAGTTCGTCGTCCATAATAAACGGCGAGCGAGTTTGTACGACCGGTCAATGAATTTTCGAACAATTAAAAGAACGTACGACGCGCATTATTTTAAAATCGCCGATTAAAAGAATAAAGTTGTTATTTTTGGAGAATTATGTGGGAATATACGATTAATCGCAACACTAGAAATAACGACGTGTGTACGCAGGTGTGCGTCGAGATGCTCGGCGGCGAACGACCGCGCGAGATATATATATGCTAGTATTTCAACGTTTGAAAACTCGATCAGCCGCGGCGAGGGCATTGAATACACGCCAAGTACGCAAAATTTCAAGAATCGTAAGAACGGTGATTGCCGTCGCATCGGCGGTGACGCGACGCGACTGTGTCTGAATCGTCGCAATCAGCCGGGTCAATTACACACGGTACAATATCCCAAATGGCCCAAATCTCAACGCGACTTATCGAAGGCGGATTGGAACCGCGTGCGGACTGCGGCGGGCGGCGGCGGTGTTGTAAACACCATTCGACTCTGCTCGACCTTTCCCAACTCCTCCCTCCACCTCATCGTCATCGCTATATTCGCGCAGACGCCAAACAAGTAACTTTATTTTTCTAAAATCAACTTTACGACAGTAATTGTATAGCAAACAAATGACAATTTTTTTTTGTTTTTTTTCAACATATGCACAATAAAATTTAAAAAGATGGCACGCAATCTGTTTCCTAAAAACTCCGACAGACTGCGCTTCGAACGTTTCGCCCGCCGAGAAGTTTCGATTCAAAACTCATAATATATATTTGAACTGAAAAAAAAACTTGTATTTGCTTTTGGATTAACGCAATTTAATTTTGTGTCTCCATCATTTGCACTTTATTTTTAGATTAGTCAGAATTAACACTTGCTCCATTATTCGTAATTTCGTTCAACAATTTTCGAAGAAGATTGCACTTTATTTTTTCAACATCCTATATTTCATCGTATTTTTGCTCCTTAATTTCAGTTTTTTTGTCATTGTTGTGTGCCTGTATTCCATTTCTCTCTCTCTCTCTCTCTCTCTCATATTTCCAATTCTCGATTTTTAAACGGTAAATAAAAAAAAATTTTATAAAAGAGCTGAGAAAAAACAAACGCGTAAGAATTCGTTGTGTCCAGCCGTGCTGCACACAGTGCGCTAGTTGGAACACCCAACGCGTGCCGCACCGGGCGCTTCTGTGGTGTTCCAATTGGACATGACCCAATGATACCAACAATTTGATTTCCGCTCTTATACGTCTTATTTTTCAAAGTTCAATGCGCGGCAACGGAATAAACGAATAATTTCCTCCGAATCAACAACGATATATAGCGCGGAGGGGTCTCGAGTGACTTGATTGTTATCAATTTGCGACTCGGGGAAGAAAAATTAAATGGCAATAACAAAGTTTACGAAACATATATTTGCACGCGTTGTGAGTTGTGACGGAGTGTCATATTAGCCTTGCGAGTGCAACAAGAATGGCCGAATCGGCGGGAGACGACAATTTCGAACACTTTGATTTTCCCGATGGGACTATTTTTGTCGTCGATGTTTCGCCCGAAATGTTTGAACAATGTCCCGATGGAAAGCGGCAGGGCAATACGTACTTCAAAGAATGCATATTGGTAAATTTGCACCCCGCGCCGCCGGCACGCACCACCTGCTCGCATATGACTTTCAAATAAAAACTTTTGCAAACAATATCGTAAAACAGAATTTCGAATAGCACGTTTTTTTTTTCACATTTAAATATTTGAATGCATGCTCGATATGATGCGTCGCAATATAATATACCCATATTTTATTGCTTATTCTTTATGCCTCCGAGCACAGGGCTTTGTACGAATCCTCAAGTGGAAATTGATGCGCAACAGACGGGATTGGATGGGACTAATTTTTTATAATGTTACGAGAAATTGGAATCCGGAAACCGAGCACATTCTTACCGTCCAGAAGTTTTCTCAAATTGAGACCAACATGTTGGGTCAACTTTTGTGCACGAGTATATATGTTTAATTTTTTGAAAAAAATTTACTCAATGAAAATGATGAGGTTATTCGCCTAAGATTAAATATTTGGCATTATTAGGAAAAGGCTGATAGGTATTGATAATGCGCGTTATTTTTGCAGTTGAAAATAAAACGGAGATGGAAGATTATTGCGACGAGTCTCTGAGCGAGCGGCGGGACTATTGCCTGGAGAATGTTCTGCGCCAAGCTGGCGGTTGTTTCGATTCCATGAAAATTACAATGCCGCTGCGTCGGGTGGTGTTGCTCACGCGCAACGACGATCCTCTGCGAGAAAATCCAGTGGAGCGAGCAAAAATTGGTTTGCGAGCGACGACCAACAGGGACCTGAACGTCCGTTTGGAAATAGTGGGCTTGAAAGAAGGATGGAACGACGAGTTTTTCTTCAAAAATCTCGATGCACCAGCCGATGGTTGTCAACCCGAAGACTCGGAAACTACGAAACTCACTCGGCTGGAAAATCGGCTGCTATTTGCGGCGCAAACGAGCGGCATCTCGGAATGGAAAATCCGTCCGGATAGGCAAATTCCCATTCGAGTTAGGTCGTTTTCGAGGTTCGCGGTTTTCCAGCTTGAAAAAATCAACTACCATTTCGCTCGAGCAAATGGTTATTTTATTTTTTCCTGCAGTCGGATGAATTTGAAGAAGGTGCGCGTGGACAGAATCACCAACGAGATTCTTGAGGTAATCGGGCAACCGGGAGCCATCCGACAATTTGAAAGTCACTCGGGAGACGAGGTAAACGGAAAAATGGTAAAAAAAACTGATCACTCCCAGTCGATTATCGAACGAACGAATATTTCTTGTTGTAGGAAAGTAATTGTGTACGCAAAAGGGTGAGATATGATGACGGAAAGATGGCTCGTACATCCGAGGAGCAAGTGAAAAAAATACTCTCGAGTTTGGAGACTGGAATTCATCTGATCGGTTTCGAGCCGCTGTCTGTGGATTTGATTCGTCACTCGAAACCAACGGAATTCGTGAGCATTCCGCAAACGACATCGACGAGTAAACATTTTCGTTGTAAAAACTTTTTCCCGAGTCTTTTTATCTTTTTTTTTTTTTTTTTCATACAGTTTTCATTTCGTTTCTAGATGAGGAAAAGGCTTTGTTTGCTGCTCTGTTGGAAAAATGCCAGGCGAAAAATGTCATGGCAATTTGTGCAGTGAATCATCCTTCTAAACGGTATATCGCTAAAATGATTCCATGCGACAAGCTGCATGGATTTTACCTTTGCAAAATACCGTTCAGAGGTAAATCAACGTTCTTTGTACAAATAGCGAGGAAATGAGTCACTGGAAAGATAAAAGTTTACTTGCATCACTATTTTTTGCTTCGTGGGTCGCCAGGACAAGTTTATTACGACGACCACACCGACGAGAGTGCATTGCCGGTGGCGGACGAAGAGAGAGTCCGAGTAGCGAAAAAAATCATAAAGAAGCTGCATATTGAATGGAAAGCGAGTAATTACTCGAGTCCAAAATTTCATCTTCAATGGGCTTACATCGAGAGTCTAGCTTTGGGTGAAAAATTCGTCAAGCCTTTTGATTATACTTGTAAATATAAATGAAGATTGGAAAAATTTGAAAAAAAAAAAAAAAAAAAAAAAAGAAAACTTTGGGCGAAAGTGGCAATTTCTATATAGCTGCTGTTCGTTATAGGCCCGGAAGAGCATCGAATGACGGAAAAAGTGCGCAACTTGGTCGAAAAGTTGGCGGAATATTCGTGGGGAAATATGCCGGTCGCGAAGAAGAAACTGCTGCCTCGACTGGACAACCGAAAAAGCAGGCGCAGCAAAAGTCTGTAAATTTGACGAGAACAGGATATCAAGTGTTATTGTCAAGAGTCAAACTGTAAATTTATCGAAAAATCGAATTTTAGATCAGTGGCCCGATTGATCGGCGTAGCAGCAGGACGGGGTGGACCAAATAAGGCTCGGTTGGTGCACGGAGAGAATAACAATTTCAAGCTTGCATCGTAGTTTTTGAAAAAATGTATTTTATCTCTTTTCCTGCTTCAAATTTTGATAATGACAATAAATATTATTTTACAATTTGGGTGAAGAAAAAAATGGTCGAGTCTGAACGAATTCGAACGTAGCAGAAGCCTGCAATGACTGCTGGTTCGCCGCCCGCCGCCGGCGCCGCGCGCGGGCCTGCCTGCCGCAAGATGGCTGCCTAATAAATTTTTCCGGCGGCGACAGACCGTGTCGCGGCAGGCGGAAGGGAGGGGCGTCGGAGGTCAGGGTGTAGTTGTAGCGAGCGCGAGGTCGAGCGATTCGTGCGATGCCGTGTTTACAAGAGTATTTGATCGCAAAATATGATAATAATGTAGCGTGTCATTAGCGATTGGAGTTAAAATGAGCGAAAGAAAGTTTAGCCGTGGCCTGGGAAAGCCCGGTATGGCTGCCCAACTGAGGGAAACTGTGTCACAAGTCGTACGCGAAAGTACGGTACAGGTAATAGGTGCCCGCGCCCGCGCGCCGAACTACTAATTTACAAGAGGAGCGTCGCGTTGTTCAATAACCCTTTTCTCTGCTTCTCTCTTTGCAGAACAAGCCGTTTCTCGTCGAGCCTCTGGATTTTGAAAAATTTGTTTCAAAAAACAAAACTATTTTGCAAAATGATCCCCAACGCGAGCTTTTGCTCTATCCTCAGGACGACATCTCTGTGAGTTTGTTTTGTTAATACTATCCCCCTGCCCCCCTAACGCTTTTCCTGTCATATATTTTTTGGATGCTCTTGGCGCAGCAAGTTGTATCGCCGAGGAGACACAGGACGACCGTACCGGTCGTTGAGAATATTTTGGCGTCGTCGGACGGAGGCGAGACGCTGCTCACCAAGGAGTGCCTGAAAACTTATTCCTCCGGCTGGAATCTTGTGCGCTACAAGTATCGCGTCTACGGAGGAACGTACGCCGATTTGCCCAAGTATGAAAATTTCTGTTGGCGGTATTAGGAACAAGGAATGTGTTTGGATGGATTAATTGAGGGAGTAAACGGCGCGCAGGTTGGCCAGAGCGGACGCGTTGAGGGAAGAGATTTACGAGATTGACACGGAGGTGGATCAGGTGGACGAGGATTCGACGAGAAACGAGGGAATAACGAAAGAGGGTTATTTGTTGAAGGGGCCGGAAGTTGGTAGCGCCGATCGGATGTTTGTCAATATAGGCTCGAAATCGTTCAAACGAAGATTCTGCAAGCTGAGACAGGAGGTGGACGGGACGTATATACTAGAATTTTTCAAGGACGATAAAAAGGGTGAAGCGAAATTGACGATAGTTATGGATTTTTGTACCGAAGTTGTGAGAAATCCAAAACGCGGAAGATTCTGTTTCGAGCTGAGAATGAGCGGTACTCACAAATCGTACTCTCTCGCGGCGGACAACGAGGCCGATATGCAAGATTGGCTGTTGAAATTGTCTTCCGTGGTGCAACATTACAAACAGCAGGAGGAAAAACGAGCCGCTTCGTTGGAGAGAGCCTGCAACACTCCCCCGCCCTCTCCTCAACCGCTCCCCGTGTACGGAACCCTCAAGGGTCTCGAGCAGAGTATGAATCCTCAGCTGATTAAATATTCGAGAGAAACGGAGACGAGTATATTGTTGGCGCGACGAGAAAACCGCAAACGTTTGTTCAATCTGTATGATTGTTCGTCTCAGGGGAGAACGCCGCTCGGGACACCCCTCGGAAATCCAAACGAGAGCAATATCGATCCT
Source organism: Hyposoter dolosus (assembly GCA_963921915.1). Taxonomy (NCBI): domain Eukaryota; kingdom Metazoa; phylum Arthropoda; class Insecta; order Hymenoptera; family Ichneumonidae; genus Hyposoter; species Hyposoter dolosus. Next base: position 83,786 of record OY998135.1, read on the forward strand.
TACAAGGAACAATTTGGTCAACGAGTTTTCGTTAAATGCGAGGCTCTGAAATTTCGGCTCCAAGCACCGATCGATGAGAAGGAATCGTTGTGCCAAGTCGAGCCCTATCACACCAGTCTCGCCCTCTTCGACGCTCGAAACGGACGAAAATTGTCGGAAAATTTTCACTTTGACATCAATCACGAGTCCGTTGGCGATCTCGTGAGCGAGTTGAGTCCCGCGGGTCTTGTTGCCACCGACGACGCGAGCGATCCTTTGCCCGACTATCTCAGGGGCATTCCTCCCAATTGGCTGAAAAAGCCTCGACAAGCTATTTTTAGCATCAGCAATCCGCATCCGGATATTTATCTCGTTGTACGCATCGAGAAAATTCTCCAAGGCAGCATTTGTCAAACGTCCGAGCCGTATCTCCGGGCGACCAAAGATCCACGATTGGGACTCAAAGTTCACAAACAAGTCAGAGCGTCGTGTCAAAGGTAAGGTCAAAAGGACGACGAGGCGTCCTTCGTGATGGCATTCCTTCGATCAACGTCCTCTAATTTTCTTCAATTTTCCTTTAGATTGGGCAATTATAGGATGCCTTTCGCTTGGGCAGCGAGGCCACTCTTCAGACTGTACAGCAACGAACTCGACGTTTCTTCGGACTTTGCCGCAATATATAGACAAGAAGGGAACCGGATTCGCGACGACGAAATACTCAAATTACTCGCCGAGTATAGAAAGTGAGAAGCCCTCGATAAAAGCTTATCCGTGTTTTTTTTTTTTTTTTTTTTTTTTTTTCATTTTTATTTTTATTTATTGCTTTTTTGCAGACCCGAGAAATTGAGCAAATTGACCGTCATACCCGGATGGCTGAAATTACACATTGAACCGTTGACCGATATCCCGGAGAGTGAGTTTTCTCAATTTATTTTCACTCATCTTTATTAACATTCATTTTGTCTTGAATGGGAATTAAAAATTTTCCAGATTGTTTGACAACGGCGTTGGTTCCGTTGAAACCATTTCCATTACCGCCGACGGCGAGGCCTACCATCGAAATAGCCGAATTTGAGAGCTCCTCGGAAAAGGATGTACATCCTTACACGAGCTATCTCAATCATTTATACGTCTATCCGCAAACGCTGCTCTTTGATACTCAAAAAATATTCAGTAGAGCTAGAAATATAGCGTGCATCGTGGAACTTCGCGACGACGACGGCCAAGATGCTCAACCGTTACGGGTAAAAAATCACCTGAAATTCAATAAAATTAGTTGAATTAAATAATGCATTTTTCTCATTTCGTTTAGTGCATATATGGAAAACCGGGCTCGCAATTACTCTGTCTGAGAGCAAATTGCGCGGTGCTCCATCATAACGCCGTACCCTCGTGGTACGAGGAAATAAAGATGAGGTTACCCACCAAACTCGATGCCAAACATCACCTCTTGTTCTCTTTTTATCATATAAGCTGCGACATGAATAAGAAGAAGGAAAATGGGGTTGAAAATTGCGTCGGGTATGCTTGGGCAGTTCTCTTGCACAAAGGACGGTGAGCGACCACTCGGGCTCGGCTTTCATTCACTATTTTTTATTATTACGGCATGCAGGTTTTTTTTTTTTTTTTTCCTTTTACCCCGGATTATTATTCAGGTTGAACGTCGACATGGAAGCAAATGTCCAGACGCTGCCCGTAGCAACTCATTTACCAGCTGGATATCTCGCGATTCAACCCCTCGGACTCGGCAAAGGAGTGAGAAAATAAACTTGAAGAAAAAATAATAATAACAACAATGCGACAATTATTTTTAACGCTCTCTTTCTCTTTCGATACGTTTAGAACGCCGGGCCTGATATCACATGGATCGACGGACAGCGTCCAATATTCACCGTCTCGTTTCAATTGATTTCGACAGTTTTTACGCGCGATTCGCACTTGCACAATTTTTTCGTTCACGCCGAAAGAATTTTGGACACGAAACCGTCGGCGGTTCCGTCCGATTTGGAAACTTGTAAAATTCTCAAAGCCGCTCACGCTATACAATTGGTCACAGCCATCACATTCCTTCCGACCATTCTCAATCAATTGTTTTCACTCTTGACGTGCAACACGAGCGAGGAAGTTGGTCTTTACATAATCCGCGTTCTCATTCATATTATTAATCTCGTACATCAGGCGGGTCGGAAAGAAATTCTCCAGGCGTACGTCCAGGTAAAAATATCATTGATTAACCCTTTGTAATATGCCAATAACCAATCGCTTTTACTTTACAGTTTGTTTTCGTACCTCCGATAATGAGAAATCATGGAGCGACCGTTCACGAACAATTGGCTAAATATTTGCCCTCGTTGCTGCAACCGAGTAACACGGATTTTTTGGTCGTCAACAAATTTATGCATCATTCCAGTTTCTTCTTTGACATTATGGTGAAGAGTATGGCTCAGCACATGCTCACGACCGGAAGAATCAAAGTTAGTTTCGTGGCGGCGGCGGCCGAATTCGTTGAAGGAAGCGAACGAACAAACTTGTTATTGATATTTGTGATTTTTTTTTTTTTTTCTTCTTTCGCAGATGCATCGAAACGAAAGATTTTCGCAACAGTATCACGGTGAAATAAAAAATTTATTGGAGGTGATAACTCCATTTCTCATGAACAAATACAAAGAGATGCCGGTCGAGACGCACGAATTGAACAAAAGTTTGGCCCAATTTTTAAAGGTCGGTTCCCAAATTTCCAACGTTATATATCCTCGATCATCCAACACGGTTATTTCATTTGTGACACGTCGTGTTTTTTTCTCCTTTCTTCAGAAATGTTTGTCCTTTATGGATCGTGGTTTTGTTTTTCGTCTAATCAAGAGTTACATGGACAATTATTCGCCCGGTGATCCCAGAACATTGCAAGACTTTAAATTCACATTCCTCCAGATAATATGTTCCCACGAACATTATATATCCTTCAATTTGCCAATGATGCAGACACGCCCAACCAGCAAAGGTAACAACTTCCACATTCGTACATTTATCGTTAAAAAAAAGAAAGTCGTTTTTTTTTGTCCACTAAATTCGAGATTCGCCAAAATCGCCGAAAAATGATACTAATTTTGTGTCTTTGCCTCGAAGATACCGAGCAAGAGACAGAATGTGGTGATGGTACGTTATTGCACGATAATGAATAATACTATTTCCCTCGTCGTGACGAATGGTTCCGAATACACCTGCTCTTGCCACCCGTTTATTCGTTTTTTTTTTTTTTTTTTCTTTTCCTCTTTCTCACAACAGTTTGCGCGCCGATAGGGTTCCGTTATCGAGAATGCCACTTTTTCTAGCACTTTGATGGTTCATCACTCTCTTGTGTGTGTTGGTTTTTTTTTTTTTTTTTTTTTTTTCTTCTTTTTTATAATACCAGATAAGCACAAAAAGTGTACAAAGTGTACGTTGAAAGAGCGAAAACGTGTGCGTAACGATAATGACGCGGAATGGTTTAATTTTCAGATTACATAAGCGAGTACTGCTTGTCTCAAGATTTCTGCAAGCATCACTTTCTAGTCGGTCTTCTTCTCCAAGAAGTCAAAACGTCCCTCAATGAAGTTGTACAAATACGAAAAGTTGCGATCGTAACGCTACGAGACTTGCTCGCCAAACACGAACTCGATGACCGTTATCAGAATAAGGTTTTGTCGAGCGTTAAAAACCTTTTTGTCTCTGCAAAAACGAGCGATATTTAAATATTTAAATATAATACATATGTTTTTGTGAAAATTCAGGGACAACTCGGTCGAATAGCGTCGATTTACATACCCTGGTTGGGTATCGTGTTGGAAAATTTGCACCGCCTTCAGTCCGTCCACCAAGTCATTGAGAGAGGAGTCGTCGAGTTGGAGAGAAATCACGATACTCGAATATCGAGCAGTAATTCTTTCGTCGGTAACAAAGATTCGGGAATTTCGACGAGCGCGACCGATACACCAAAGTCAATTCACAGGTAAACTTGCCATTACCAAGGCTCATTTTTCAGAATACATCAAACGTTATTAATTTTCAGATTGACCCTGCATCTCGATTCGCAATCTCCGATGAGGGGATCGTTGCAATTGCGAGATTCTACGTATTTCGCGGCAATAGCTGGACAAGGAATGGCAAACGGTTATTCGTGCGCGAGTATAGAGTCAAACGCCTCGACAATGTCGAGCACTTCGCACTCTCACATCTCGCAGGAAACGACAATTATTCTTCGGGGTGGGCAAGCCTTGGAAAATGGTTGTTCCGAGCGCAAGGGACATTCGAGGTCTCTGAGCGTGACGCAAACCTCTCCGAGATGCGACAAGCTTCAATCTTCCGAAATGAAAGACTTGCTCGTTTGTTTTCTATTTGTTATAAAATATCTTGGCGATCATAAAATAATTGCTTGGTGGCAGCAATGCTCGGATTCCGAAATTCTAAGCTTTTTCACAGTCATAGAGTAAGTATACTGCTGCTGGTGCTTGCTCGCGTCGCGTTCACACGGGCCATCGGGATCCTCGTGGAAATAAGCGCTGACATTTTTCACACGACGTTTGCAGAATGAGCCTTCATCACTTTAAATACGTGGGAAAACGACAAGTAGCAGTAGCCGCAAACGCAGCAACATCCGGTGGTAAAGCTCGAACCGTCAAGGCCATGACGTTACCCGCAAGAATCGCTCCTCCCGATTTTTCGTCGGAGAGTCCAGCGACCGGAACTCTCCAGCCTCAGAATAGCACCGCCCGGGAGAGTCTCGTCGACGATGAGACTGGCAAATTTCATCAGGCTCTTCTCGAGGCCAACATGGCTACCGAAATCGGTCTCATTACCCTCGATTGCATCGGACTCTTTTGCATTCATTTCAAGGTAAGGCTGTTGCAATTGAAAAATTAAAAACGAAAGGGGGAAGAAAAAAACGCCGTGAAAATGTATAAAAATCTCGTCGTTTTCCAAGGATGTACTCCTCGCGGGTGACGGTGACAATCCGGTGATGCAAAAACTTTTCACCATCTACCTGACTTTTCTTCGGATCGGCCAATCGGAAACTCTGCTTCGTCACGTATTTGCCGGACTTCGGGCTTTTCTCAATAATTACTCGGTCGCATTGTTTCAAGGTGAGAAGAATTTCAAATGGAAGTTGTAATTTTTTTGTTTTTTTTTTTTTTTTTCTTTCGATCGAGCGAGACGAGCTTTTGTATTTTGTTTTTCGTTTTTTTTTTGTTCCCTCTGCCACGAAACTCGACACCGTGTTGCGCGTGTACCGCGCCCCGACTCGATCGAATTACGCAAGCACAGGGAGCGCGGTGTTTTGTGGTCGATTGTGTTACGAGTTGTTGCGATGCTGCAACAGTAAATTGAGCTCAGTCAGACAAGAGTCTTGCGCTCTTTTGTATTTGCTAATGCGAAGCAATTTCGAGTTTACCAGCAGAAAAGGATTGACCAGAGTGCATTTGCAGGTGAGTCCGATGGAACGCGACTACAAGAATAGAATATAGACTGGAATATATTCAATGTTTTTTTTTCTTTCGGTTTGTTCTACGCTGTCCGCTATTCCGTCAAGGTGATTATTTCGGTATCGCAAATGTTGGGCAACGTAATTGGTTTAAACAACTCGAGATTCCAAGAATCGTTGTCGCTGATAAATAGCTACGCTTCGTCGGACAAAGTAATGAAAGGCACCGGCTTCCCCGTCGAGGTTAAAGATCTCAACAAACGTATCAGAACCGTTCTAATGGCAACCGCGCAAATGCGAGAGCACAACAACGATCCCGAGATGCTGGTCGATCTTCAACATAGCCTCGCCAATTCTTATGCCAGTACACCGGAACTTCGTCACACTTGGCTCGAAACAATGGCAAGAAATCACGCGAGAGACGGAAACTTTTCCGAGGTGAGATCCGAAATCGATTGAATCGGTACACGGGGTTGTTGTTGTTGTTGTTGTTGTTGTTGTTACGTTGTTATTGTTTTCTCTCTTATTCCAGGCGGCTTGCTGTCAATTGCACATTGCCGCGCTGATGGCCGAGTATTTGAAATTGAGAAAAATGCACGCGTGGGGCGCGGAAGCGTTTGACGATATTTCCGTCAACATATCGAGGGACGAGCGAGGACTCAAGCTTGACGCCGGTGAGATATGTATACATGTTTTGCACACAATGCCCTTTGTACAGCTTGTACGGACGGACTAACCTTGAGCGACGCGCACCACGAATCGCGAATCAATCACGAATGTTGACCGTGTCTTGTTCAGGGGTCCAAGATATTCACTACAACGAGGGCCTTCTTCTCGAGCAATTGGAGACTTGTGCGGAAATGCTCGAAAAGGCTGAACGCTACGAGCTTCTCGGCCATTTGTACCGCCTGATTGTTCCAATATACGAGAAGAAACGCGATTACGAAGCGTTGTCAATATGTTACACCCATTTGTCACAAGCTTGCACAAAAGTTGTCGAAGTTACGAAAACTGGAAAAAGATTGTTGGGAAGATTTTACAGAGTGGCCTTCTTCGGATCCGTGAGTACAACTTTATCTCGTTGGTATTATTTCTTGGTTGAGGGAGAAATGAAAAACGATAAAACGAAGACTATCGAAAAAATAATATAAATAAAAATAAATGGTCTTCACAGGCGTATTACGAGGAGGAGCACGGACAAGAATACGTTTACAAAGAACCAAAAATCACGTCTCTCTCGGAAATCTCGGATCGTCTTAATCGTTTGTATTCGGACAAATTTGGCTCGGAAAACGTGAAAATAATAATGGATTCGGTGCCGGTTGACGTTACCGAATTGGACTCGAAAATCGCTTACATACAAGTGACCCACGTTGTACCTTACTTTGAGAAATTCGAATTGGAAACTCGACAGACTGAATTTGAGCTCAATCATGACGTACATTGTTTCATGTTTGAAACGCCATTTACTAAGGAGGGAAAAGCGAGAGGAAATCCCGAGGATCAGTGGAAGAGAAGAACAATTCTTACGAGTAAGTAAAAATTTACAAAACTTGACAAATTGCCGGCGGTAAATAATAATGGGGAAAATGTCGTTTCAGCGAAAAGCTCGTTTCCGTATATAAAGAAGCGAATTGCCGTCTCGGAAAAGAGAATATTGGAGCTAAGTCCGATCGAGGTGGCGCTCGATGAAATGCGTCAGCGCGTACAAGAATTGGAGGACGTTGCCCTAATTGCACCGACCGATGCGAAAAAATTGCAATTGCGCCTGCAAGGAAGCGTATGCGTTACCGTTAACGCCGGACCACTCGCTTACGCATCCGCCTTCTTGGATCCGACCTCTTGCTCCAATTATCCGGACGACAAGGTCGAAGAACTCAAGGACGTTTTTAGGTATTGCAAATTCCATTACAACGTTCCTTTCGTACAAAAATTCATTTCGCTAAATCGCCCCCTTTGGCTTTTCCTTTCAGGGATTTTGTCAAGATATGCTACACGGCATTGCAAATAAACAGCAAATTGATAACATCCGATCAGCACGAGTACCAAGAGGTGTTGCGAGAAAATTATCAAAAGCTCTGTCAAAATTTGTCCTCGCTGCTCGGAGAATTGGTTTGGCCGGACGAGCAAGTTGGTAGTTTCAAGAGAAACAGCGCGGCACTTTTCAGCGCGATAAGCGGCGCCAACAACCATACCAGTATAGCTTGAATCATTTTTTTCTTTTCATTTTTTTACTCCGAGTTTACTCTCAATAGTCAATAAATAGTTGATTCGATCGCGAGACTCTCATGATATGTTACGTGTATATTATTATTATTATTAACGTGTTGATATTGAAAGATTTGTATGGATGTATTTGATGTGCACGCACAAGCGAAACAGCCCGTTGGATGATGTGTAAATATTTGGGATCCGATGACGACTGGCCATGAGGGGGCGGCGCAATTCTATAAACTGCCTATCGACAACAAACATTTTGATAAGCTTGCCATACAGAGAAAAAAAAACCGGAGACAAATTTATTCGAATCGCTTCGTACGTTTCATTGTCGTTTTTCCTTATGATTCCGACCACGTTAGACAAAATCAAATCTATCGGCATCATCATCATCATCATCTATTGTTTGTACAAAATGTGTAATTTAATTAACAAGTATAGAAATGCGATGTATAGTTTTCCGGGGTATAAAAGTGCTGAGGAAAAAAAGTACGTCGATGAGAGAATAAGCACTCTTTTGTACATATCGCGTTATTTTTGTTTTTTCTCTTGTTAAATATATTATTGGGCTAAATGATGAAAACATGACAGTCGTTAAATTTCCGTATTTACATTTAGAAAAATGGAGACTGAAAGCATATACAAAAAAAAAAAAGAAAGAAAGAAAGAAAGAATAATCGCACCATTAACTCGTTCGCGTCCAGTCATTTTTTTAACGAAACTTTGTACCGAGACATTTATTCCTCCGAAGCGCACAGAGCTCACCTTCGACTCGTACGTCCTCTGTATATGTCATAATTATTCACATAGTTGTATACTACAAGTATTATATTTATTAATCGACTCTGTCAAAGAATGGAATAGCCACGCGCAATAAAGAAAATAATCGTATTCCATCCGACTCGTGTGATGAATTGTTTTTCATAAAAGCTTGAATTTATTCGTATTAGACTTGATGAAAAAATACATGATAATACGTGGTGGCTTACGCGCATGAAAGAATCGCTCTTACAATTTTTCCTTTTCTTCATCGACTCTTTGTTTTTATACATTTTTTTCCGCTTAGCCTACATTTAGGTATCTATATATATATATATATAATGATTTACCGACATCCATTCAATTTCGTAATAACATTAGACGATGTGCGCGTACCGCAATAATGTAAGAGCTTCATTTTGAATCCTCGGAACGTGAAAAACCTTTCGTGCATACACAATCGTATCAATACGCGGGGTGACGTATTATTATGGTTTGTGCGCAGTGGGCTCGCTCTCTTGTCGTACACACTACGTTCCGACGGACATTATTAACGCGGTATATTGTCTTGGACGCTTTTTTACTCTTTTAAAAGACCTTTTTCTTGGCCGGCCGTTGTATCTGGATGGATATTGCGTTTTTATGGCTAATATTGTTTCGTTTTTTTTTTTTTTTTTCTTCTCTTCATCCTTTCCTCAAGTTTCAGCTCAATATTTACAGCAATTATTTTCAATATTCTTCGCTCCAAGACACTTTTCAATGGGAAATGAACGTACAACCAATTACAATAATGAGCTGAATATGATATCGAGGAAACAACAACAACAACAACAACAACAACATCAATATAATACTGCGTGTCGTTTGTTTTTCAATCGTATATTGGAGAAGCGGTACGTGTGTCTTTGAGATGCGACTACGCGTGTCAGAGTCGAGAAAAAAAAATCAAGTCGTTTGTCGTTTTTTATCGTTTCTCTTTTTTCGCTATACGAGACGATTTTTCACGACGATTCAGTGACAAATCGCATCCTTATCAATTAGGTCAACACTGGAATTATTATCACCGAAAACGATTTCAACACGATTAAACGCCGAGGGCAGTAAAAGATTAGAGTTAAATATCAACAGTTGCTGGTTTCTGTTTTACGTCCGAGTTTCCGATCGTTCTCCGCCTCGCATTTACAATTTTCTATTTAGTCTATAATGAAACAAGCAAATTATTATTATCATTACGAATGAAATATCGTAATATTGAATAATAAAACAAGCACGTATCGTTGATTCTCGCGTAAACGAATGACTAGAATTGTTGCTGCAGCAGTCTCAATTGTTGAAAAAAAAAAACAAGAAATACGTAGGTTGGTTTTTCATCGTCTCGGATTTTCACCAAAGGCTTAAAATAATAAGGGACAATCCTGTCATAATTGTCGTTCCTCCTGCTGTTCCGGTAATAACGAGCCGGCACGCCCGCTGGAATGAATCAAAGGAGCAGCGCCATGTCCAGCATCGTTTTCCTCCTGTTCGGCCAATAGAGGAACAAATTGTTGACCGTAGTAGCCGTTGTCTGCCTCCGAGGGTCTTCTGCTCTGTCCCGGGAAAAGCGATAGGGGAATAGTACCGGAAGGAGTGGTCGGTGCCGAACGCGAGAGCCAACGCTTCGTCTTGTTGCGACAACTCGGTAATCCGAGCGGCATATACATTTTTCCGCGCGCTCTTCTGGCCCGCGAGGTCGCCATCTCGCCGGGACCGCCGGGACCGCCGGGACCGCCCGGACTCGCCGGTCTCTGTCGGACGTATGCCACATTTTTCGCTTGATTCTCTTGATTATTGTTCCGAGTGTGAGCAGTCGAGGATGGAAAATTTGGCTCGCTTGGCACTTGCGGAAGCTGTTGGATTTTGTCGAGCAACTCTCGTAACTGTCGCGAAATAATAAAACGACGATTTTATCGAAATGGTACACACACACACACACGCGTGTGAAAAAAAACGTATATTTTACCTCGATCGTAGGACTGGTGGCTCTGGGCGGCGAAGACGGCGATTGAGCAGCTAAACTCGATATGTCGGAGGTTGTTCTATTATTTCCTAGCGAAACGATCGATCCGCCGTCAATGATATCCCCCCTTTCGCAGCCACCCATTGTCGAAAGTCCGTCGAGACTATTGTTGCACGAATACGGGGGTGGTATTATCGTGTTTGCCTCATTGACGACGTTGCACATGAAACTCGAGCTCAACGAATCGAGCGTACTCGCGTGCGAGAGTGTCCGAAAGTAACGCATCACAAAGCCGGACGTTCCTTTGCCAATTCCCTCGTCGTAGCCAATCACCAGCGGATATAGATCCGGTTTTGCCGTCACCTGCACACGGCAAATGTACATTGGACATTGATTATTATTTTATAAATTTCCAGCGGCAACGTCGAGATAATGCGAGGAAAGAAGGGGAACCTCGTTGTAAGGCGGCGGAAGGGCCTGAACAAAGGAACTGCATCTGCTGTAATGAGGCGGCGGATAAAAAGATACGGAGGAGGTCCTGTCCGAAGTGCTACCGTCTTCGGAAGCCTCCTCTCTCCTGTGCAGTCGATGGCACAACCAACAGCCGCATAGCGTCGCGACGGCCAAACCGCTCAAAATTGCAGCTCTGAAATAAAAACGCACATTTTCATTTTTTAATTGAAAAACATATAAATACTCTGGACAAGTATTTATTTCAATTACAATGTCGGTACTAACAATAAATACCAATACGTAGAAATCAGGAATGCAAACATCTCGAAGAAAGTGGGAGTCGGCGGGGAATAGACGTAACAACAGCCAAGCGTGCAGCACTCCTTTGGCGGAGAGCAACTGCGTAAAAAGAAAAGTCGAATTGCAATTTCGAACCAAGAGTATTATTTATATTTGTTAAAACTTACACATGCCCTCCATTGCAGAACTTGGCAGAGACCTTGAAACGGAAAGAAGAGAAGAATAAAGATAGATATTAGATAGATATTAATAAAGGGCCGACGAATAAATAAACGAGATATATATTGTAGGGATTAATTTTACGATTGGATGTTTATGCGTTGAGCCGAGGAAATTATAATGTCATCGCGGAAACGAGAATCGCACGCGCGCGGCGCGAGCACAACACTCGCTGGGCGAGAAAGGCGATGAATTGAAAAAATTTAAATAATGATTTTTCCCGTGGGTCGCGCGGCGATGAGAATACCTATGTCGCGATTGGAACGAGTGAAAAAAAAAAAGAAAAAAAAAAAGAAAAAAAAAGAAACAACAACAACAAAAGTGCACTAGAGTACGGCGAGATTCTGATCGTGGCGAATTGTACGAGGAGGCGGGAAGGGCGGGCGGGAGAGGACGAGGGTGGCTCGCGGTGTTATTGATCGCGGCTTGGCCGTCAAGACGGACGCGAAACGCGAACGTGCGGATATGCGACGAGACGACCAGAGCCTTTGGTACACTTTTGCACTTGTAAATTTCGTCTCTGACTCTCGCGTGTCCCGGATCTCGTCAATTTTATTTCCATTATTTGTAGTCACGGAAAAAAGGTAGCTCGCGCATATATGTGATTGTATGATAGCAAATATTTGCTTACACGGCCTGCGAGAAAAATAGTCGGAACAGCGGATACTATTAGTTGCAATCTGCTGCTGCGATAGATCTGCTGCACCATATTCTATGAGGAACACGTTACGCGATTTCGCGCTGGAATATTATACGCGCTACGATAATCCTCCCTCCCCCGGCCTTCAAACTTTACACTGCTGCGCACACGTGTCTATATATATATATATATATATTTGTTTGTTTTTTTTTTCTTCATGGATCGTCTAAACTGCACCCGCAGCTCGTCGGAGCTTGAGGGTTGAGGCGCAGACGACGATCCAAAAGATTCTGCGCGTGCCTGTTTCGCGGGGGGAGAGCAGAGAGAGGGGTGTGAAACGCACTCGCGAGCGTGGCGGGTGATTTATCATGCAACCGTCGAATTTGTATGTATATTTATGAAGCACCGGATATGATACAACGACTTTTTTGATTTACAGCGCGGGAGAGTTTCGATACCGATCGAATAAAGCTGATTGGCCAAAGATGACGAACGAGTAACCAATCGTGTACCTCGTAGCAATAGCGTCTCTATTCAAATTTTCTCCGGCATATGTAACAATTTTTTATCGAAATGGAAGTTTGGCGATGCTCTTTTTCTTATGGGTCTTACTTGCGGACATGGCGAATTACTAGAATTGCAAGAAAATGCCGAAATTTTTGCTAGCAATTTGCGATTTGCCAAGAAGGCTTCTACGCGGTTGCTGATTGCGGGCAAACGCCGTCGTGGCCGTGATGTGTCACGACGCCGTCACGCGCACCTCATGACTCGAACAAAACAGCTGATTTTCCTCGATCCATCGTTCATCGTCCATCCATCGTCGTGGCTCGTGGCGCGCGCGGCAGTGGTTGTTTCTCGTTTCGAGCTCCGAGCGGCGGCGGCACCGAGTGCAACAATACTTGATATTTGATATTATATAGTCCCGTCGACGAGTGGTGGATGAGATACGCGCGCGATTGTCTTTCGGCCTTGTCGTGGCTCAACGAGATTCGTCGGTTCAACAACGTTCGAAAAGTTGGACGCGCGCTTCGCTGCGTATACCATATATCTCGCTATACCGCAAGCAAAAGCCGCTGCTGAATAATTTAATAATAAAAAATCAAGGTGGTTTTGTGCAGTCTCGCAAAGATTAACAGAAACGCGCGTTTTGTCTCGAATCGCTTTGTCATCGCGTCGTGTTGGATAAAATAAATTTGAGGTTTGTCGTGGCGGGTTGGTCGTGGGTGCGTCGCGCGAGCAAAAGCTGACGAAATAAAACGGTGAAAAATGGTGTGCGATTAATGAGTGATAAGAGACACGGTAATTTGGTCAGGCCGGCCGCCCGTCAGGCAAGTTTTCGTTATCCCAATTAATTGCCGTCGTATCGGCAGACGGGCGGCAGTGCGGCGTTCCTCGTGATTCGCCCAACCCATAACCACGCAACGCACCGAGGAGCATATCATGTTGAAGCGAATGCGGTCGATTTGCAATGTTTATCGCTCGTTCGCTGGATAAATTAGCATCGCGCGGCGGGAAAAAGGGCTCGCGATTGATCCAAAATTGATTTAGTTCGATTATGCTGGGTGGCGGTGTTACAAACGCTTCGTACCGGCAGCAGCAGCAGCAACATGTTGACGATAATATTTCGCATTATTTTGGCGATCGTTCACTACGTTTACACGAGTTTCGAAAAAGTAAAGTCTCGGTTAAAGTATGCGAGACTCTCGTGCGCCAAAATATACTGTCGTTTACGCTTTGGTTCCAAATGCGAGGCGTGTAAAGACAACTCGGAGACTCTGAGGTTGAAACAAACCGTTGAAAATGTTGATAAATTACCCGTCCATTTGTGCATTTTGCTCGGAGCGGGGGACCAGGAAAGAATTGAATTTTCTCACCTCGCTAGAATCCTCAGGTGGTCCATTATTGCCGGTATTCCGTACGTCAGTTTCTACGATCAAGACGGTGAGTTTTGAATAATTTATTGGCAACCGTGCGGTCCCGACGACCGCTCTTTGCAATTGTTTTATCTCATTTGGCTCGACTCGTATCTTTGACAGGATTTTTGAAACGGAACGAGCGGCGCTTGAGGGACGAATGCGACAAATCCAGTCTGACGCAGGGGGAATGCGCGCGGCGCGAGGGAAAAATAAATTGGAGCAAACCCAGTGAAAATGGTTGCAACGGTAAGAATTTTTGTTCCGTACGATATTTTATTGAAATATCGGCTCAAAAGAAATGTAATGTGTTTTTTTGTAACAACGGATACAATTTTAAGGTATGAAATGTAAGACACGAGTACAAATATTTTCGTACCAAGATGGAAAGGGTGAAACGGTAAAATTGGCGAGGGTCTTGTCTCGGGCCGTATCCCATGGACTATTGAAAATGGAAGAAATAAATATTGAGCTGTTAAACGACAAGTTGCGCTTGAAAGACACGCCGGATCCGGATCTCGCTCTGGTTTGCGCTCCTGCCCTTTGTACTTTTGGTTTTTTGCCATGGCACATAAGAACAACGGAATTTCAGTGAGTCCAAACGAAAAACTTGCCACTCGAGGATATTTTTTATTTCATCTTCCAATGAATATATATTTTTTTGCAGTAATTTTGCGAGTCACCGAGAAGTAACGATAACAGATTTCTCGCTGTTGTTGGAAAAATACGGTCGGTGTCAACAGCGATACGGCAAGTGACGAGAAGAATTTCTTGCAATTTTTTCACGATCCCGAGTGTTGTGGGACAATGTGCGGAATGCGGCAAACGGCAAACGCGTACCTCCGTAGTCCCAGACGCACGCAAAACGTGAAAAAAATGATTTCTTCTTTTTTTTTGTTGCCAAGCGATGGTTGAGGCGATATACGAGCGCCGAATTAAACGATTCCTGTATGCGAGTTTTCAAGTATATGGGAATGATAAACTTGGCACGAATAACAAGAGGCGTCGATCGAGTGTGTAAAAATATTTTCCAATTGAATGAGAGAGAGAGAGAATGGTGGACGGTGTTGGCGGATGTAAAATAATATTCCATGGGTAAGCGGCGGTGTCCGCTCCTCCCAGCGACGATGATTAATTATTAAAATTCGTAATAAAAACAAGTCATGCAACCAAGAAATTGTGACAATTTTCATTAAATATTGGCATGGCCTCTCGCGTATCGAGTGATCCTCGAAATCGCGACGTTTCATCTTTTTCTTAAGCAAAATTGCTACGGTCCTAATCCTTATCCGGTTCGGGCATGGGGATGGAGAAAAAAATGTGGAAAGAATGAAGGATCATCATGAAGTAAAAATTGATACTCGAACGTTTATTACATAGTTATAATCACTATATATACAAATCAATGATAATTGGTGTGAATGAATGTTTGAATGTTTATTTATTCGTCCGGCTTTTTATTCCTTTTGGAAAAATATCTATTGCAGTAGCTCATTAGCGATTACGGCGGAAGTCATGATGATTTATCTTTTCAACGTTTTTAAGAAATTACAACGCGAGAGCTTCGATCTTGAAAATATTTCCCTTAGGAGCGTTGAATAAACACAATTTACTAGCCTTTTCATTCGGGAGAGATAAATTATGATGATGATGATGATGATAATAATAATAATAATAAGAAGCCTCTGTTGCTGCTAAGCCAATCGCGCTTCTTCGAAACGATGATCCTCACCAGTTTCTCATATCTCAAGTCCCAATCGAAGAGTTCTGCTGAAACAAAATACCATTCCTAGGCCTCGTTCGCATTGGCTCCCCAAACCCCCTCCTCCCTCCGGCCGCAAAAAACAATAGAGTCTAAAAAAATGAACGAAATGTACGAAAATATGAAGATTCATGCAGGAAAAATACTCTTCATTCGCAATGTTTGGGCGCAACACTTTGATCAACTTTTTCCAGAGGCAAAACAAAAGACTAGAAATTCGCCTCCGCCGGCATCCCCTTTCATCGTAATCCGAGAATTTAATAATTTCATCGTACGCGGGTGCGTAGGGATAGCGCGAGAGTTTGAACGTGTTTGTGGGAAGAAAAAAAAATGGTACGCGAGAGTTGGGAATGTGGCGAGAGCATACAACGGGTTGTTTAATAAAATGAACGACAATGATACAACCTTTGTGTGGATGCGACGCGTTCAGTCCCTGTATCGATGCGAGGACGACTTCTTACCATCGGATCCTCGGTGACGGCTCGAGTGTCTCGATTTCGATCTCGAGTGCCTTCTTCTGTTATTTCGATCTCGCGATCTCGCCCGACTCTGACTATTTTTGTTGTTACTCGAGCTCGTTCTCGTCCCGTAAGATCTTGATCTCGGCCGGTCGCGCGTTCTCGAATCTCTCGAATCTCTCGTTCGAGAACAAGTGCTGCGTCGTCCGTTGGATCGGGTCCGACTGCGTCGGGTGCGACATCTGGATCGTGTGCGCGACGATCTAACGGCTTTTCCGCGGGATCTCGATCGCGAACACCATTTTCTTCCCACGGACGATCCAGACTTCGATCGGGCTCCCCGACTCGGTGATCTCGTTCGTTTTCTTCTCCGTTCTCGAGACGATACTCGTCTGGCAGAACCTCGACTCTTTTTCACCGATCGATAACTGCTCGTGGACCTCGAACGGTGCCTTTTGCTCGGCCCTCGGGAAGATCGAGACCTGGACGATCGATCTCTCTCGCGTTCGGAAGACCGCGAACGTGATTTTTTGCCCCGCGATTTGCTTCTTCCGTCGGACGATTTCCTCCGCGACTCTCGACCTTTATCATTTCGCGACAAACGATTTTTTTCCTTGGTGCTCCGGCCCGAGGACGACGACGAGGACGGCGGCGGCGGCGACGACGACGACGACGACGACGACGACGCCGACGAGGACGACGTTGACGAAGAATCGTCCTTCTCCCCACCATTGTCCTCTTTTTCCTCCTCCGCCTTTTCCACCTCGTCATCCTCCCCCTTCTTTTCCTCCTCTCGCTCTCCTCGAACCACTTTGGCCTCCCGATCGCTGTTGAGCTTTTTATCATCCTCATTCTCGCTGCTCGTCGTATCACCTCCCGATACATTCGATGATGCGGAACTTGTTTTAAATTCCTTCGATCCCAGCAGCTCATTTCGACTCGAGCGTTGTCGTCGAGCTGACGATATTTGGGATCCGCTTTCCGACGACGCTTCCCTTTCATTATTTACCGTTTCTTTCTCATCAACTAAACGTACGACGTCACAGTGTTATCCGCCACAATTCAACCACAGATTAAATGCTTTTCGTAAAGCCTTGGCGCATTCATTGTTTTTTTTTTTTTTTTTCTTTTTTTTCTGTTTTCGCTAAATCTTATAATTTCTTGAAACATACCTGTCAATCGGCAGCTATCATTACCAATATGATTCTCGTAATGTTGCTTGTTACTGTGATATTGCTGCTGCTGCTGCTGCTGCTGCTGCTGCTGCTGCCCACTGTCCTCGTACTCGTTCTCCTCTTCCTGTGCCAAGCGCGCTTCAATTTCCTCCTCTGTTTTTTTGAACGCTTGCTGTCTTCTCTTCAACGTTTCCTACATTTATTTCACTTTTAATAACCTCTTTTCACATTATACGCGGCGATAATTGACAAAATGACGTTTCTTCGAACCTTGAGTTCCTCGTCACTGTCATCCTCCTGTGCTTCCTCCAAATCCTCCGTTTCGTCCTCGGACTCGCTGTTGCTATCGCCATAGATGCCCAGACCTAGGACATTGAGAGAGTCTATTATTTCGTGCACGAATCAACCGTACCGAGATTTTTTCTCTTTGTTTTTGTTTTTTATTTTTGCTTCCGTTTGCCGGAAAAATGAGTGATCGAAGGATGCGCCATAGAGGGATGGTTTAGAATTGAAAAGTTTCACACGAAATAGTGACGACTCGATGTCGATTGTTTGGGCCTCCGTCGCATTATTTCGATTTGTCGTCTATGAGTTTGAAATGAAATAAAAGCGCGGATTGAGCGACTCACCGAGCTTCCGAGTGATCTGTGCAAGAGGGGCCGTGTTGTTGAGCGTTGCGACGGGGGTGCCTCCTGCAGGAGCTTTACAATACACACGCATTTAGTCACCAAGCTGTTGGACGATTATTCAGTCTACGTTTTGCCGATAGCCCATCATCATCATCATCATCATCATCATTATTCGCATTGCATTGCATTTTTGTAAAAACCAAGTCGACATTTCTCCAAACTCGTCCAATTATTTTCTCTTACCAACGCGTGTAGGCGCGTGTCGCGCGCGCGCGCACAGACACGCTAACAAGACCTTGCAAAGAGCATTCTTATGATTATGATTAAACTAAAGAATAGTAGAAAAATTTCCGAAATTGAAATTTGCGGAAATTAACGTTGAATGGCGAGTTGTGAAAACTGAACGCCCGAACTATTAAACATGGCTTTTTTTTTTAGCAATGGAAAAATGTAACGATCAACAACCAACAGAGGAAAATCAAGTCTTGGTACGAATATAACAACAAGCATGGGGCATGTTCTGAAAAAAATGACAAATGATTAAGGTTATTCGATGCATCACCTCTCGTTTAATGGACGTAAATAAATAAATTATTCAATCGATATATATATATAGATATATATATATATATATATATATCTACGTTCTCTTGCGTGTGTGCGTTCCTCGTTTTTTGCCCTCTATATATAGAAATAACATATGTATGTGTGTTTTTGTGGGAGTACGACGGCGGCGGCGGCGGCGGCAGCCGGAAAATCGGTATTGGCCCGATGCCTGGTCTCAGCGTGACACCACGACTACTTCGCTCTCGTCGCACACATCATAACGCGCGCAACATCTCGTGAGAAAGTACGGTATCGGAAAAATTCGATCTGTAAGTTGTATCGGGTTCTTATCTGCGGTACCTTTGGCGCGTGCGCGGCTCCAAACTTCCCTGCACACCGAACCAATTTCTTCGTTCGTCACCTCCAACAGGATTTCCGTCAGAGATCTCCGAACCTTCAGCATCTATCGGTTGACGCGCGACAACAAAATTGCTTAGTTTTCCGAAGCGAATGTCTGGCACGTAGGAGGAAATGAAAAAAAAACAAAAAAAACAAAAACAAAAATTGCGAGTACTCACGACACCCTGAAGTATTTGTTCGCGCGAGCGTTTTATCGAAACACTCGCGGCTGGCGTGGGAGATGCCGAGGTATTTGGAGCGTCCGTCGTGGCGAGGAGGGAGGAGCGCGATTCCGGCGAAACAGCGTCCCGGAAACGTGACTTTCTTGCCCTCACTACGATTTCAGGACTTTGCTCGGGATTCCTCTCCGTTTCCTCGCTCCCGTGGTTCGTCACCTCGGGCTCCGGCTCTGTTTCTTTCTCCGAATCCGAATCCTTCGAGGCAACATTAGTTTTTTTTTTGCTTTTTTGCTTTTTTGCTTTTTTGCTTTTTTGCTTCAAGACTAATATGAAAATGATGTTGGCGCCAGGTCGAAAACTTACAAATTTACTCTTGCTCGGATTGAGAACGGCTCTGGCTTCGTCCTCCGCTTGTTTTCTCGCTTCCATCTGATGCTTTCGCAACATTTCTTGCCGTTCGCGTTCGACCGCCTTGTGTTTTTCGCGTTCCATTTTTTCGAGACCCTCGCGAATCCAGGCTGGCAATTGTCTGCGTTTCGCCGCGTCTGCGAGAGATGAAAAAATTAAAAGGCGGCCGACCCGAGCGCATCGACGATCCGGGGCTTATACCGTACCAATAACGGTGCACGTATCTTCCTCGGGTGTTTTTTCTCTCTCGTCTCGATTCCTCGAAGAAGCTCCGTCTATGCCTCGAATGTGCGTAATGCGATTCGGATGACGCGACGCGAGTCCCTTCATGAAAGGCGGCGGAGGCGGGGGTGGCGGTGGCGGCGGCGGCCGCGGCGGTTGCGAAGGCGACAGATTCGCTTGCTCTCCGCTCCAGTAACCGGAAACCTATCGATCGAGCGCATCTTTACTTGCGCAAGTTGCAAAAAAAAATACGACAAGCGTGAGATGTAAAGAAAAAGAAAACAAGCGTCTGACCTGATTGTAGGGAGAGGCGGAAGAGACCGTGTTGTAAGAATAAGGAGACGGAGCGGGCGGGGGAACCCCGAACGGTGGATTGTTTGAAATGTTTGGGGCGGGCGGAACGACCGGAACGGAAGGAATTCCCGTGGGTTTTCCATCCGGGCCCATGGTTACTCCGGGCGGGGGTACTCCGCTCCATTCCCAGGATCCTCCGCCGGGTCCGGAGGTGTTCCACTGTCCCCACTGGTTCCATTGGTTCCAAGCGTCTGGAAAGACGACCATCTCCCCTTTAAATTCGCCGCCTCTATCTACCACAACGAGATATTATACAAAAGGAAATAATGCGCGCGAGCCGATACCCGAGCCGCTGATGTTGGGAGCCGGAGGAGCCGGGGGTACGTCGTCGTCTTTGGAATCGACGTCCATGGGGGCTTCGCCTCCGTCGTCGCTGTTTGCTTCGTCGGTGCTCAAGGAGGGTGGCGGCGGCGCCGGCGGAACTACAGTTTCTTTCATTTTTATCCATTGCTGAGCAAGAGCCGCCCAATCGACTGGAAAGACACAGAGCGTAAAAAACGGAAAGAAAAAAAATGATTGAATAATTTTCACCAACGGCTAACCTTGATCGTTGCTCATATTTTGATAAGTCGATGGATTGAGGGCCCACTGGGTAGGGTAATCCTTACCCTCGAACATTTCTCTGCTCATCTTCATCTGTATACTTTTTACACCGTTCGCGATCAGAACGAGTCTCGATCCAACAAAATTACGAGCATTGTTGCACCGAATATCGAGTTGTAAAGAAAAAAAAAACAAAAAAACAAAAAAACAGCCAAATGTCGGAACGCGATGTGAATTGCGGCGCCGCGTCGTCCCAAAATGGCAACCACCAGCACGAATGGCCAAGTTAAAAGTTGAAAATTTGAAGGAAAAAAAAAAAAAAAAGAGCTTGAGAACACGCGACGACTCGCGAGTTTGTACGCGCAGTTGGAGGCAAACGGGTACGACGAATTGAAGCCAAATATAAAATTGTTGTAGCCAACTATTTACGAAGATTGTACTACTATTCCTCGCAATCTCCTCTGCTACCCTCCGCGCACTACTTTTTTTTTTCCCCACCTCAAATGTTTCACCACTGCTTCGATGCTTGAATTTTACGCTGGCAGATCGAAGAAGCTCATTGTTTTTCTTTCTCGTTAGCCCTCGCCGCTTCGACTATTTTCTTCTTTATTATATTACTCGTTCCATTTCATTCGCACGTGTATTGTATTGAATATTTGACTTTACTCGACCGCCACTCGACAATTGTGTGTATTTGTAATAATAATGAAAAGAGCCTTTGATACGGTCGCCATTTTGTATACAGAAGTGTGGCAACGTTGCGCGCCTTCTCTCTCTGTCTTTCTCTACCTGTCATTCACTCGTTTTTCGTTTTTCATGCATGTGTGCCAGAAAATAAGCCAGAAAAGTTGAAAAGGCTGCTAGCAGGCTAGCGCGCTGTCGCCGCCAATGTCGCCATCAGATTTTCTCCAACCGCAAATATTGCATTTTGATTGGCTATGACTCGATCGGTCAATATAATCGCGCGAATATTCAAGTACGTACGAAAAATGAAAAACAATAAAACAGCAGTATAAAAGTATGGGAGCTTTCACACGAGGCTCGCCGAAACCATCATTTTTAATATATCCATCGACCTCTTCGATTTTTATTCAACCGTATCGATTCTCTAATTGTCTGCTGCTGGTAAAAATTCCGACGAATTAGCAATCGTGGAAATTTTACCGTAACGCCGTAAATTCTCCACCGGATTATTTCCATGCACCGTTCGTCCCCCTCCTACCACGCCCTCGAGTCTTCTTTTCTCTTTTAGTCCCCGATCTGCTGTCTGCTTTGATCGCATACGTCACGTAGGTCGCGTGTACGTGGACTTGAAAGTTTTTGGTCTATATTCGGGTTTTGGTATTGGTACTATTGGTGGGATTGAGCCCCTTGTCGTGGTGGTCGTCGTAGCGCAAGGAGGATCGTCCGAGGGAGTTGAATTCATTGGTATTATATACTTGGCGAGGATGATGTAACGGGTTTTTATCGAATTACCATGATAATATATAACGTATGACGACGACGACGGGTGGCCCCAGCGGCGGCAGCAGCAGTAACATCAATAGGACAATAATCGAAAGTCGTAAGTGCGAGGAGCGAGGGTCGTGAGCGACGGTGGATTTATTTACAAAATACTGCCCCGTCACTTAGTCATCGCATCACTCGCATTTTGCGTCCTTAATCTGCTGCTGCTGCTGCTGCTGCTGCTGCTGCTCATTAGTTGATTGTTTTGGTGCTTTGTCGCGGTGTCGCGCAAAGATGGACAGCAACAGAGATGAGGCGGATCGTTGCATGGAATTGGCCGAACGTTATATGCGCGAAAAAAAGTTTGACGAGGCCGAAAAATTCATACGCAAAGCTCTCAAACTCTATCCGACCAAGGGAATGGAGGGTAAGCATTTTTTTCCTCTTGCCAGTTCGCGCACAAATTCATTGTCAAATTTCCTCAATAGTTTTGACTTGGAAAAATATATTTTTGTTGTTGTTGTTGCGCAGAGATACTGGCGCGCGTGTCCGCTCAGGCTAAAAAGAATAAAAGATCGTCGCCGGAACCAGAAGTGAGAAAGCGACGCGCGTCTCTGAAGGAAAGCACAAACGGTCAATCGACGACGGAATACAGCAAAGATCAGATCGAATCGGTCAAAAGGTAAGGAAAGAAAAAATGGGCCAACTTTGTTAAGCGGGTTTTAAGACTTTGAATGTGTTTTTGTGCCGTAAGAATTAAAAAATGCAAGGATTACTACGAAATTTTGGGAGTGACCAAAGAAGCTACCGACGGGGACATAAAGAAAGCTTACAAAAAGTTGGCTCTCCAGCTCCATCCGGATAAGAACAAAGCTCCGGGCGCCGCGGAGGCGTTCAAAGGTACGCACGAACGAAAGAACAATCGAGTCGGGCAAGAAGAAGAAGAAGAAGAATCGCGGGTGCTAATGACCGTTTTGTTGACAGCTATTGGAAACGCAGTGGCTGTTTTGACAGACGTGGAAAAACGTAAACAATACGACTTGTACGGTTCGGAGGAAGAGCGCATGCAATCGGCTCATTCTCGCCAGACCCATCCTCATTACAATTATACCCGAGGTTTCGAAGGTGAATTTTGTCTCTATCGTTATGAATAAACAACTATGAATTTGGTGCAAAATTTTCGGCAACGAGAATGACGAAAAATTGATTACTTACAGCGGACATTACGGCGGACGAATTATTCAACATGTTTTTCGGCGGCGGTTTCCCCCAACAAGAATTTTACGTTCGTCGGGGTGGTCGATGGACGCGACAAAATGCGCCTGAGCCTTATCCCAGGCATACCCAGGTAAGCCCCTGCTGAGAGCTCGTCTCCGCCGCCGCCGCCGCCTCGTTCAATTTATAATCCGATCCGATTTCGATTATAGCAAGGATACACGGCCTTTCTCCAGATGTTGCCGGTACTTCTACTCATAGTATTGACCATGATGAGCAGCTTTTTCATATCCGATCCTGTCTACAGTTTATACTCGAACGCGTTAGTATGCTTACAGCCTGTTCAACAACAATCTTACGTATCGAAAGCTTTGCTTTATGTGGAAAAAATTTATTTGCAGGAAATACAATGTTCATAGAACTACCCAAGATCTCAAGGTTTCTTATTACGTGAAGGAAAATTTTCACAGCGAGTATCAGGGCAGCTTGAGGAGGCTAGAAATGTCGGTCGAAGAAGATTACATGAACACACTTAGTCTGGCTTGTTCGAGGGAGAAAAAATATCGTAAGTCGGCCCAATCGTTGACCAGTTCCCCGATTGACGAGTTGAAATTTCAATGAATTCGATGTTGGAAACAGGTGAAGCGATGATGTGGAAAGCGCGAAATTTCGACGACCAAGAATCGCTCCAAAAGGCGCGAAGCATGGAAACACCGTCGTGCAAAAGATTCATGGAAATGCGGCACACCGCGAGAACGGCGAGTTGAATATATTCCACCAACCTGATTCATGTAGATAGATAGATGTATTGTATTATATTATATACGTACGTGCATATTTACACCAGCGTGGATTTAACGCGGAAGAAGCTCGGAGAATGAAAATTCGCTCGATGGAAAGAAGGAAATTTAGTCGAAAGAATCAACGAGGAACGGAGCTAGGCGCGAAAAAAAGCCCATCCGAACAAAAATAATGTAATAATGGTAAAATTGGCTCGTTTGAAAATTTTCAAAAGAAACACCTGCGAATCAAGCTGTATTTCACACGCATACACCTTTTCGTCTCTCAATTGGCAATTTAATAAGAGCGATGCACTTGTTCCGTTTGACACCGTATTCGCTTAAAATATTATAGAAAGAGGAGAAAAAAAATCGAGTCCGAGCGGACTCGCGGTTATCGAAATGTTCCTTTCATGTATTTATTTGAAATAATCCTCGTACACGGTTTAGTTCTCGAACCCGCAGCGAGCTAGCCTCGCATATTTGTACTTTTTTTTCTTTCAAATTTCTCTGGCACTGTATGAAGAAGAAAAAACGACAACAAAACATGCCATAATTACACACCCTCAACCTGTTATTGTTGGTTAGACATTTTTTATTTGTACGTATAATACAAGAAACGTTTGAAACATCGTATTCGGTTTATCACATGTCGGCGGCGGTGGTGGTGACGTAATATACACATATAAATACTTTTCTCCCAGTTTTTATGATTTCTCGAGTCTTTTTTGCCTCCTGCAATTCTTATAGACAATTTTGTTCCCCAAAAGAGATTTTTTCTTCATCGCGGTGTGAATCGGTATTATTCGCGCCCCTTTTTTTTCCGATCCCTTATTTGCTCAAGTTTGACTTATTCACGCGATTCTGTAGCACGTCCTAGCATAACTGTAAGATTATGTTACGTTTGACGTAGAAAAAGTATAGAAAAATGAGCGCGCCGAAAAAGGTCCAAAAATGAAATGATGACATGGGCGAGTGATTTTTTTTTTTTTCCAAACTCCTTCCGAATATAGTTTCTCCTAATAGTGACAAGAGTTTTGTTTTTCTCTGTAGTCGTCACCCGAACCTCTGTTATTTGTTAATAATATAATAATAACTCGTCGACGAGTCAATGGAAGAATAAATGAGAAAGAAAACCGTAATTTTGTATTTATTCGCCGAGGCCCCCGGGGAAGGAGGTGAAACGATCAAGTAAAAGATAAACGAGCGAAGGAAAAATCAAGATGAAAATGTCGAGTCAATATAAAAATTTTGTCTATTTTTACAACGTTATTCCATACAATAGAAAAAGTGAATATCAACTGGTAATAAATAATGATGGAACGAATTATAAAAAGATTTAAATAATAAAACCCAAAAATAAGACGAAACGATAATACTTTCATCGGGTCATTTCCAACGGATCGATGGTCCGTTCAATTTCAATGGCAGTATATATCGCTCTCCCTCTAGTATTAAGGAACTTGATAGTGGAAAGAAAAAAAAAAACATGACGCCGGAACCGTGTCCGGTGACAATATTTAAGAAGCGTCTCAATTTCAACGAATATATTTATATCGGTTGCGTAAAAAAAGAGATGACTGTTGATTCGATACAAGAACGAGGATAGAATCATGAAACACATGGATGAGCTGTTGTTGAAACAGTTGGCTAAAAATTCGTTGGAAAATATAAAATACAATCAACAAGATGAAACAGTTTAAAAAGTCACAACGTTTGAATTTCGTAAACGTTTTTGTTTCGCTTTTCTGTATTTTGTTTTTCTTCATTTCTCCTCTCTCTCTCTTTTTATTTTCTCACATGTCTCAATCGTGTCTTATTCATACTTTCTATACGTACTATACATCGAATGATATTTGCTGCTGCTGCTGCTGCTGGTAGCCGTGGTTCAGTTTGCTCTCGTATTTTCTTATCTTTGATTTTTTTTCGCCATTTTCTCCTGCTTTTTATTAAAAACTGAACGATCCTTTATTTTTTATTAATTTATCAATTTTTCTTTGCTCGCACCATTAATCTCAAGATGCTTTCGGGAATAGCATCGTCAAAGTTCCGGCTCCTGATACGAGTATAATAATTACAGTTTATCTCCATTCGCCGTGTATTTTTTGCCTGGCCGAACTTTGCTCCTCGCACCTTCTCCACGAGCTACGTTCTAAATCTCAAAAACCATTGAGAAATCTACTACTTTTCTTTTATATATATATGTTTTTTCTCGTTTTTTTTTCATCATTTTTCTTTAAATAACATTTATAACTAATAAGCAATACGTATGTCAAACCTTTCGCTTGCGCAACTTGGCTTTGGCCTCTTTGAGCAAAAGATCGAAGGTATTGTCCTCGTCCGATTTAATTATGTTTCGGGGAGGCGCCGCCACGGGGCTGCTTAACGAACTCGCTCCAGCCATACCATCTGTAAATTGTAATCAACGTCATCGCTGTCATCTTTTCGCAACCTTTGCTCAACGAAAAGATATATATAAAATTTATACATACCCAGATCGGCATACTTGACTTTACAAAAAGCTCGGCGACCTCCGAAAGAAAGATCGTATCGTGGCAGCGATGGATCGTCATTACCGTGCTCGACCGCCTCGTAAGCGTCGTTTTTGTAGGCAAAAGTTACAAATCCGTAATTGTCGCTGAACAAATAAATCGCACAACATGTTTCAATGTAAAGACACGAGCAAGGTCGCGACTCTTGTGTCGAATTGTCGAATCGAGTGCTTACCCGTGTTCGCGAAAATGTACGCTAATATCGAGAACCGGTCCGAAAGCTTCGAATCGTCGTCTGAGGTCGGCTTTGGTCGTATCCTCGCCCAAACGTCCGACGTAAATGACGCGACGTTCCTCCATCTGTCTTTTCTTTTCTTTGTGATACCAAGTGTCGTATTGTCTCCGGTAGGAGCTTCGAGTTGATCTGACAATGAAAAAGGTCAAACAAATACATCGATAAATGGGAGATTTTATGAAAATTTAATAAGACCAAACGAGCGCGTTAGCACAATAATACTTGGCAAAGGATTATTATTCAACGATGATTTGTTGCCAACTAAGAATTTCGGGATATCGACTCGAGCACACTACGAATTCGTTAAAACTCGTATATTCCTGCAGTTGCGTTTTCCCTCCGGGGAAGACTCGCTATTTTTCTACCAAGCAAAAAGAGGGGTTGGGAAAGAAAAAAGAAGGGGAGAAAAATTTTCCATTCTACAGGTTGTTTGTAACTAGCGTGAATTGTTAGTGACGTGGGCCAACACGAGAACGATTGAACGAGGCTCGATTCGCACGAGTCTCGTAAAAGATTCTTTTCTCAAGCGCGTCGTTACCTCCTCCAGCCCCTGTATGCGTGGCTGCTACCCGAAGAACCTCGTCTGTACCTATCACAATTGGTCCTTGGATCTCGCCGATCCCGTCGACGCTTCCGCCGAACATGACCTGACCTTCCGAAATTCGATCGAGACGAAGACCTACAATCACGTTTCACCCTCATTTCTTGCGTTTTTTTTTTTTTTTTTTTTTTTTTTTTCCCCCTCGTCCCATCGTACTACTAATCTAGTCCAGCTAATCCAGCTAATTTGCCAGGGCAAGCAAAAAGCAAACCTCCCGGTGGAATGGCAATTTTTTTTTTGACAATATTTATCGAATCCTGGACTAATCGGGTTGCGAATAATGGTTTTAATGGGGCCAAGAAAGGACGGAGAAGGTACCTCGAACAACTGGAGAATCTGGAAGACGATCGGGACCTTGATCGTGACCTGAATGAGCGCGACCTCGATCTCAAGGATCTCGACCTCGATCGGGAAGTTGATCTCGAGCGCGATCTCGAACGATAGGACCAACCGCTGCTGCTCGAGCTTACGGAGCTACGACGATGGCTCATTCGTCGTCGCCTTGGCGGATTGCTCCTGCTGCTTCTGCTGCTGCTGCTGGTGCTTCTGCTTCTGCTTCTGCTTCTGCTGCACCTTCTCGATCTACGATTTTTGTTTCTGCTTCGACTTGTGCTTCTCTCCCGAGCACCGATCGGACTGCGCGATCTCGAACGACTCGACGCGCTCGAGCTTCTACCGCGTCTCCTGTAACGACGAGTTTTTCGCTCCCGCGTTCTCGTCAATCCGCTGCTAAGAAGAATATTCACACATTAGTAGACATTTGAAGGATAGAGCGCGAGAGAGAGAGAGAGAGAGAGAGAGAGTGGTGTAAAATCTATTTACCCCGCTTCGGATTGAGCTCGTTCGGCACCATTGGTCCTTGTATTTTTATTGGCGGCTTCTGCTGCGGCGACAACGCTTACTTTGGTAGCAGCGCTAATTTTACCAAGTTGATTATCCTCGCGAGAAATTTCCGTGTTTGTTATTTCGCCGGTTTGTACAGCCATTTCGCGAGTCGGAGCTTTCG
This sequence comes from Hyposoter dolosus, assembly GCA_963921915.1. NCBI lineage: Eukaryota > Metazoa > Arthropoda > Insecta > Hymenoptera > Ichneumonidae > Hyposoter > Hyposoter dolosus. Next base: position 112,229 of record OY998135.1, read on the forward strand.
GGCGATTTTTTTCTTCTTCAAAATCGGCTTTGGGCTTGAGCACCGAGACGATTTCACGCTCGGACCAGATCGGACTATCGGGATCGTCCCGGTTCGGTTCGGTCGAGGTTGAGGCGTGATGAATATAAACGAGTGTCATTGGTTGTATCGGTGAACAGGTACGACTGTTGTCGCTTCTCGTTTGTTCCCTACGGCTGCGATATTCCGCGAGATTCAATTTTCTACGCGGCGCTGCTTTTTTCGTTTCTTCGTTCGCGTTGCCGCGCCGCTCTTGCTCGTTCTTGGAATCGTCCGTCGGTCCTGCCGCCGCCGCCGCCGCGGTGCCTTGTCGCACAATTATATTTTGTACTTCGTCGTTTGAACTGTTTTTTGTCGTAACGATACTTTCGTTCGGTCGATTAATTACCACGCCAAGATTCGGTGGTTTTTTCAGCACAGAAATCATCTGTTGTTTGGCTTTATTGGGAGGAAAAGCTCCACCGCCAGTCTCGAGACTTTTCGTTTTCGTCAAGACACCTTTGCGAAGTTGAAGAATACTCGTCGCGAGGGCAGAACGAATTTTCATTCCGTAAATCGGAGCTTCGATCGTTCCGGACTTTGGGCGAGCCATTCGTCCAACGTTGTTGCTCGTTGGCGCCCCCTCGCCTTTTCCTTTGGCCAAACCTTCTTGTCCCTTGGTACAACGATTTTGCTGATGCTGCTGTTCCACGAGGGGGCAATTGGTCTCTTCGCCCGCGTCGCTGACCTCACCCGATTCTAAGCCACTGTCCTTTTTCGAACTACCATCTTTTTTGGCCAAACTCTTGCACGCACTCTCCTCTTTTTTATTACTCGTTATTGGCACGTAATAACCCACTGGCTTTGGTACACAAGCCACCGTCTCTTGATCCTCCTTTATTTTCCTTTTCCTCAAAAACGACGTCGTTTCTCCTCCCATTCCCGATTCCGACGATTCCGAATTACCGATCGTCGAACTAGCGCTGCTGCTGCTGCCGCTGCTGCTGCTGCTGCTGCAATAATCGTGGTCCAGTTGTACCGAACCGTCCACACGGCCGCTCGCAGAGTTTGAACCGTTCGTAACCTGTTTTTTTTTTTTTTTTTTTTTTTTTGGGTTGCCAAATTTTTATTTTCCTCGTTCGACTCGTTTGTTTTCGAATTTCAAAGACATTGAATTTGATAAACTTACGATTTTGAGAAGCTTCGTTCTCGAGAGTGTCGCCGCTGCTTCCTGCATTCTCGTACTCCTAGCTCCAATTTTTGGACTCGACAGCGCCGGTATGACGGAAATGACTTTCTTGCGCGCCGAAGCCTTTGTGCATACAACATTTTTTCGCCGTTAATAACCAATAGAGAATTATTTGAAGAGAAAAAAGCGAGGTGAAACATCGATAATCACCTTTATCCTATCAATCACCTCTTTTGGCAAAGAATCTCTGATATTTTTATGAAATTTCGAGTCTTGTGTCTCTATGGGTTTGGGTATCGTTCGCTTGGATGGATCGACCAGCCGAGCTTTCGTCGAGGCGTTGGGCGTCGAGGACAATATTACCGGCGGCATTTTGCTTCCGACTTTTTCGCTGGATTTTTCATCCAACAGTGGCACGCTGGCCGATGCTTCCGAAGCCTCGAATTGCTCCAAAAGGCTTTTAACGTCTCCAGCTTCCAGAACTGTTGAACATTCCAATTCTCATTGTATTGTCATTTTTTTCAACAATTGCTTCGATATCGTTGAATATTGATTATATTTTACCTGGTATTTGTTCGTTAACGGTCTCGACGTCAACGGCATCTTCGTTGTCGGAAGCGGCCGATTTGGCGGTGGGCGAGGCCACCGGGACATTTTCAATTTTTATTTTTTCGCCAATTTTCAATATATTTTCACGAGCGAAACTTTGTTGGAACGTCGTTGGTTGGTTGTCGTTGGTTGTTCCGATCGAACAAGACGTTTTCGCTTCGCTCGGATCGTCGTCCCCGGTTATGTACGAGGCCAAGTCGAAATCTCCGGAGCCTCTCGAGGCAGCAGCTGAATTGTCAAAAATATTGTTGTCGTGTATTATTTCAATTTTGAATTAACGAAAAACGTATTGATTCAACGTATTGATAGGTCTTGTATGGATTGTTTGGGAAATTCAATTCCGTCACCGAAAAGACGGCTTGAATTTCCAAACGGGGATACATCCGTTGTGCGCTTGCCAACCAAACAATTTTATAGAAAAAATGCCAAATGCTCGACGAATCAATGAATCATGGTGAAGATAAAGTGATTCGTTGGCCGCAATTTTCGAAATATCGTCAACATAATATTTTGTCAGACGTCAAGATCGGAAGGAATAATCGGAAGAATTGAGAAAAATAGATTTTCAACGACGTTGTTGTTTTAAAGAATAGATTGGTTGGATCTGTTGCTTGTACATCAGACTTGAGAAAATCTGAGGCGAAATATAAAGAGGCAGGACGTGAACGAAGACACAACTCAGCTGAAGAATTCACTTGCTGCGCCTCGCGCCCGTGCTCTCTTTTTTTTTTTTTTTGATTTTTGTTTTTTCATTCTTTTCGTTCTTCATGCATTACACATCATCAATAAAGACACAAACCTAATATATCACAATCAATATCATCGGACAACCAAGTTGCATGGTCGGAATCGACATGCATCGGGTCAAGGACCGGGTCTAAATCCTCGCTCGAGTCGAGCCCTATAACATCTATTGGAACGTTCGTTTCGTTAAAAATCGGCACATGTTATTTCTTTTTTTTTGCCCTCACTTTCACTTGCTTCCTCACAAATTTTTACACACGATCCTACTCTGAGAAAATTAAAAGAAGAAGAGAAACGAGAGCGGCGTGAAAAAGGAAAAAAAAAAAAAAAAACAAACAAACAATACGATTAGTTGGCGGTGCGAATGAATGAGAGGCGGCGAGACGGGACGAGTTTTTTCGTCGACTAGCTTTGACCAACAACAAACCTATATCCTGCGAGCTGGACTCGGATATGGTTTTGGACTTGGGACTCCGGGTCATTGCGAAATCGCGCTGTCGCTTTTTCTTTGGCGACGTGTGCGAATCGACTCGTGCCTCGGTATTTTCGTTATGAAAAATATCCTCCGGTAGATCCGTATCGAGCTTCTCCGGCATTCCCATACTGAGCTCGGCCATGTCGATATCTTCGCCCATATCGGAAGCCTACGGATATCATATATTTTTCACATTATTGGGAAAAATATTTTCATCTTTTGCGCAAGCCTCTAATTAACCCTTGGCGGTCACAGTTGCGCCACCCATCTCCGTGAGCAGCCTATCGGCCCGAAAATTATCAATAAATTACTCAACATGATTTACGGAAATACTTTGCCAAAATAAATCAAAGGCAAACATATTTTTTTAAATGCAGAATCAAGAAAATAAACAAGTTTTTTCATCAAAATAAAGTTGGAGATTTTAGCGTTGGCATAGACAACTAGTAGATAGGTTAGGGCGAAAGGCGCTCGCCCACAGAGGGTTAATTCTGCCTTATTTTTGCCAAAACCTAATGACAATTCAGCCGGCGGCAAGCTCTTTCCTTATACCAACAAATTCGTTGTTTCCCCTTGGCTCGTTAGACGCGCCGGGCAAAGGCGTCTTTTGTCCGGAGGATTGAAAAAATTACCTGAAGATAACCAATGTGCTCTTGCCAGTCGGTCAGCACTTTGGCAAAATCTTCCTTCATGTTTTCAATTTTGGGCACGACGGAGGCGACCCCCGATACCGGCAATACCGCCATATCCCCGTTGAGTCTGGAAAAAAACAAATTTTTCGCATCGTACTGGAAAGAAATTGTGGAGAAAAAAGACAGATAATTGACCAAACGGACGCCATACTCTTGCTCGGTGCCCCACAGACCGCCCGAAGTGTCCATGGTAGATTCGACGTAATCAAAGTCATCGTCGATGGCCAGGAACGAACTTTGCGAATCGTCCAAGAGATTGTGCTGGGGAGAATATGCGAGAAAATTGTAAAAACACGTTTTGTACGTGGGAATAGGAACGGCAGGGCGGGGACGATTCTTACCTGACCGAGAGACAGTGAGAAATCTGAAAAATGCTCCTCATCGTGGAAATTCAGATATCCTGTTTCCATGACATGCGCCAGTTGACACCCGCAAACGTCTCTAATATATTTAGTCTGAAAAGATAACGAAATATATGAATGAAAATAAAAGCATTGTTCGGCCGCTCGAACAAATTTTTGCACCGTGTACTACGGCAGAATAAAAAACTGTCGTTGTCGTTGTTATTGTTGAGGAGAAAGTCACGGAAGACGCGTGACGTGAGTTGGCGCACGCGGACAATTTTAGGTTATGTTGTCAAATCTCGGAGACTCGCGGGCCGAAAAAAGAAGCGATCGCTGAGAGAAAAACTTTGCAGCCCGTTGTTGAAATGTCATTAACGAGTTTTCGATGCGGAAAAATCACGTGTCATTGCGATCTACAAAATGTAGAAAAAAAGACGAAATATCAAAAGCGCCCGCATGTGCTCGCGTCAGTTCTCACGGTTCTCACGGACACGAAACGAAAACACAAATTTTATATTGCACCGACTAATGGGATTTCCGCGACGACAGGAAACACGTTTTTCATGAACGATGCAGCGGAATTCTTGAAAGTTTCATACAATGTTTTTGCTACACAGTTTACGTGCTCTATTTTTTGTTTTTTTTTGATTGTGCAAAACTACCGAGACACGGGATGCCGCGACGATTCTCGGTAACGAGGCAAGACTCGCACGCTACAATATGGGTCCCGAAATGCGAATTCGACAACGCGAACAATGAACAATAGTGTATTTCGGAGCACAAGTTGGCACGAGTCGAGCAATTAGATTGGAAATGGAATGGCTCTAAAAATTTTAGACCCGATGGACGCGTTAATAACAAAAAGTACATTTATCGGCGGCTCAAGATTTGCACGCGCGTTGACGGAGCAAGTTGCAGGAGTAGGGGGGGGGATTCCGTGTGCGTGAACCGGACGCAACCGATCGGATCCTCCGACAGGTCGATTGGACTTGTATTAATATTATAGTTATTCGCGAATAAGAAAAGTAGGGCATGCACAGAATTGAGTGATTGCGAAAAATATGAAAATAGCACGTGTGTGTGTGTTTGAATCGCGCGGACGTAGTATAAAACGAGTCGATTGGAACGAGGCTGATTATGGAAATTCCGAAAGGCTCCATTTTCCAAGCTATTTACACAGTGAAAATCTCATGTTGTACCAATGAGGAGGTTATGTTTTGTACATTTGACGCCCCACGCGTGCCAAAGTATGAAAGAAACATGGCTACGAATGGGACGAAATAGCTAACGCTCTGACACACGTGCACGCCGAGTCAACAAAGCATATCGTCGAAATGCCGGGCAGGGGGTGAGCGGCGAGCGAAAAAAGCAATTTGATTCTCTGCTCTTTGGGTGAGGAGGCGTCGAGTGTATTATAATGAGGAATGGACACACACGTTGCGGGTTGCGGATGTGGATATAAATAAAGTTTCGAACGCGCGTTGTTCACGTAACGATCCGTTATTTCGATCAAATCTCCATGCAGCGTCGAATACAAAAGAATAATTGGATACTTACGCGCGAATGTTGTCAATGATATTCGCAATAATAGGGAAAAAAACAGGAATCCAAGGAGGTTGTACACGGACGAAGAAGCCACGCGCACTGCACACACGTGATTGTTGGATTTCAACTCATTCGCTATACAAGGTGCGATTTTTTTTTTATTTCGGCGACACTCACTCACACACACACACACACACTCGCTCTTTCCGGTAATATGTGTTTGGATGCAGGTGCGTGTGTGCCACTTGGCACTTGTTGTTCTCTCACTCGGAATGTTGCTATTTTCGATCGTCGTCAACGCGCACTTGGTTATAAAGACACAACGGCCTCCACGCGTCCTCGAAAATGATGATTCGAAAGATTTGAGAATGAGCCCTTTGTGGAATAAACTTTTTGATAGATTCAAGAGGTTATCGCGTCGCACGGGGCGGGAGGAAAGAGTCGAACGAAGGAGACACGAGTTTGCTCGCCGGGCTGCCGGGTTCTATACCATTACCAGCCTCTCTTTTTCTTCTTCCTTCTTGCTTCAGCTTGAGCTATTAGACCGCACCACTCTGCTCCTCCCATATGCGTGCATCTTTTTCTTCGTACATAAGAGTGCGCGCGTACGATGCGGCGAGACCGTGCGAACGCAGAGACGGACACGTTGCGCGCGCATCCCTCCTTCGGTTCGCCTTTCTGCCACTCGCGGCAGCACCGGATGTACGACTACCGCCCTGCTGCTCCTTTTTTTATTCGGAACATTGATTATTTACCACGCGATAGGTGGCGTAACCGTGATGCGTCTGTATCCCCCTCGAGTTTTCAACTTTATCGACAAATTTGCAGAAATTAGAGGGGTTGGACGAAACCTTTCCATTTTATGATACGCTATTTGTAAAAAAAAAAAAATTAATCAATTTTCGCCCGACATTTTTTCTAGGTACGATTTTTCGATGTTTTTATTTAGAACATTTCAAGCACATTTGAAAACTGCATGGAAAAACAAAATTTTCACCATCACATACAGCTTATAGGTTATTCGAGGTACGAAAAAAAAAACGAATATCCGATACGCATTATAAGTATTTATTTGATAGGTATACATGGAGGGGGGGGCAGCTGGATTAGCGGGCGGTTCGCGATATTTGACGACGTTCGGCGTGTTGAGGTTTGAGGTTATATTCGCATTCTTGGAATTTTTCGGCGGTTACGGTATCTCGGCAAATATTGCAAATCGTTGAAGAATTTTTGCGGAAACGTTGACATTGCCGAGGCGAATCGTTACCGCTGGCTGGAGGATCGGCAATTTTGTCGACTCGTTTCGTTTCTCGAGCGCCCGACGATTCCCCCGGATAACCGAAACTCTTGGATTTGCTGTATTTGTAAAGTTTGTCATTCGGCTGATGCGTGTAGGAACATTTCTCGAAATTGCCGCCGTTATCGGCATCTTTGCAGATGGTACAAGTCATCGAGTCCTTTCGAACCTCGCGGCAATTTGCCTTGTTGCCGGCTAAACTTTTTGGACGATGAGCTCGTCGGTCATCGGGAGTTTCGTGAGACGACGATGAGCCCAGCCGATGCTCGTTTCGCCCGTAATAATCGTCGTGATAACTTTTGGCCTGTTCATCGTCGTCGTCGTTGTCCGACGAGTATCCCGAGGCTCTCATCTCGTCGGACGATTCCTCTTGGCTGACGCTGCTCGTTTTTTCTCCCGCCGACGCTTCGTCGTTGTTCCGCTGCTCGCCGCTGCTGCTCTCGTCGCGCTCTCGTTGATTATTCTTGTTCCGATGGCTGCTGGCAGTCGGTCGTTCGGGATAACTCTTGGAACTTGCGTACGATTGAATATTTTCGTGGGGTCGGGCAACGTAAGAGCACTGCTCGTACTTTGAGTGAGTTTTCGGATCCTCGCAGAGCATGCAAATCATCGAATCTTTGACGACGCGTTCGCAACCGTCCGCTCCGTTGGTGGCGGCTTTGTCGTTTTCCGATATTTGAGCGTTTTCACTCGCCTGCTCGCTTTCGTCGGATCGATCCTTGAAATATTCATCCCCGAAACGATATCCGGCCAATCGTTGTTCCGAATAATCGGACCCACCGCCGTGGTTTCTTCCTTCCGAGCGCCGCTCCCGTATTAGTTGGTCCAACGGTCGACTACCGACGATCGAGCCACTCTCGGTCACCGGGAACCGTACCACCGACGCCAGCGACACCGTCACCCAAAACTATTACGAGTATCGACAGTTTTTTTTTTTTTTTCACAATTAAATTTTGCATTTTCGTATGAAGAAAAAAAATAAAAATTTACAATAACAAAACTCACCGCTTTTTCGAAAAATGTTGTCGTCATCGTAAAATAGTCGATTGCCCACGAAATAATGAACGCTCCGCGAACGATATGCTTCAATTTATAAGGAGATATTTGTCGGGTCGTCGTACGTCCATCTTTATTTATCCCGCTTTCGCGCGAGTTTGCGGTTTTATCGGCCGATAAGCAGCGGGCGTTACATCGAGAGCAGCCGCAAATGTCCTCATTTTTTTTTTTTTTTTTTTTTTTTTCCTTCACACTCGGATTCGATCGAATGATTCCAACTTTTCTTCGTGCAACGCAAATAACTCTCACCTGCTCTCGCGACATAATAAAAGAGAGCGCGTAAGCGGAAGCTAGACGATCGATATCGCGCGCGGATGGGATCTGGTCCATCGATCGGGACCAACATTTCCGTGATTGAATCAAAACGGCGGCGGTGGCTCGCGCGTAAGAAAACACAATGGAAAAGTGAAAGTTTTGGGCCCGGCCTGGCGCGTCGCGCTATTGTATCGCTTTCGTAAGAGCAACTAGACCCCCTCCCCCTTCCGCAACGCGCGGCGGCGCCGGGTTTGTTTTTTTTTTTTTTTTGTTGGTAAATAATGAACGAACGGCGAGGCGGCGACGAGAATTGGATCGATTGATTTATTCGAGACAAAATATGCTTGCGTCGAGGAGCGCAGTGCGGAAATTTGGTTGAAAAATAAAAAGGTCTGCTATGATGAGGCGGATGATATGATTATTCCTTGAATGGAAAATTGCGAGGATAGACGGATATGTGGGATACGCGAGGTCGGGGACCGAGGGGTCTGTCGACGAATGCGACGGTCGGCGCCGGTTTCATCATTTTCAAATTTTTCGTTATCTTGTCCATGATGGATTTTTCATGGTGATGAGGTTGCCGCGCTCGTTGGTGAGCCTCCTGCTTGGTGGACTTGTCGGCGTTGGAAGCGTTTCTTCGTCGATAGTAGAGGACCTCGCCGGCGAGTGTTATCATTGCCAATGCCAGACCAAAGAGCGTCGCGATGAATACACCGCCTGTTGCAACATTCATCAATAATTTGACCGTCAATTATATATTATTTTCGAGCGATAATAAGTCGTAAGATCGAATAAGACCCACCGAGACTCTCGAGGGTAATACCCTCGTTGTCATCGACATTTTGGCATTGGCTCTTGAGCGTACTGTTCCAATATTTACCGGCCAGTCTCTCGAAATATCGGTCTTTCTGTAGATCCAAGATTCTGCGAGGGCCCACCAGCCAAATTATTATCATCGGATTAGCGGCGAACAAATAGGAGGAGGAGGAGGAGATGGAAAACATGTAAAAACCAATAACCTCCTGCTGATTTCTTCCTGAAGATGACTGCCCTGTTGTACCGCGATCGCGTACGGTTGTTCGGCAAATACCTCACCGACCTCGGTCAAGTTGCAATCCCTCGTAACTTTGTACTTGATTTCGGCCGAATCGTGAATAAATGCAAACTCGGCGCTGTCGCTCTCGAGAACCTGAAATGGCGTTTCGCGTGAAAAATCGCTCAATTATATTAGAAGAACATGCATCAGCGAACCTTGCGGAAACCCTCTTGGGCAGTCTTAACGGGGCCAACTTGAGATATGGCGAGAAGTATGTGGCCGTACTGTTCCTTGATCGGATAATCCCAAACCCTGTACTCGATCTGATCGCTCGTACTGTTGAGGGTTATCTCTTTCCAAACGCTAATAGAGCAAATTTTCAGCACGTTAATCCACCCGCTGCACCAAATTTTAAACGGAAGGAAGGAGGAAAAACTCACTTGTAAAGCTTATCCTCGGCATTTTTCATGTTTGTGAAATATTGGTGGATCGTCGAGTTTGCCAGAACGGTGTAATTGATTCGCGACTGTCGTGCCAGTTGTTCGAGCGACTGCACCGGAGACTATATTGCAACGAGATGAAGAATTTCATCAATTTTTCGCCGTTTATTATTCGGTGTGGGTATGTAACAATTGGACACGCGACGAAACCCATGCATTTTTTTTTTTTTTTTCTCATACCTGCATTCTTTCGACCGTTAGAAAAGCAGCAAGATTTGCGGTAAAAGTTGCCAGCATGAGAACGACAAAGAGCCAATATGCCGCGACCAATGTTCTACTGGAGAGCGCTTTGGGGGCTTCACCGCCACCCTGAGGCGTGAACGAAGTCAGAGCGAACCAGAAGCTCTCTTTCAGCGTAAATTCCCTGCGATTCCCCGATAATCGTAATAACAATAATAATAATAATAATAATAATGATAATGGAAACGAGGAGGACGACAACGAGCGACTCACCTGCAGGGATAAGGATAAATTTTTTTATTGTTCCGCGCGCTGTACGGAGAATATTTATCCAATATCCAAATCATAATGCCGGTGAGGGTCAGAGCTCCGACGATGCTCAGCCAAACCTCCATACGCAGGACGGTCATGAATTTGAAGAGCGACGTTTTTCGCGAAGGTTTTCTCATAACTTTGTCGCCGGATTCGCATCAGAGCCAATTTTTCCACAGGTTAGTAGTAGTAAATTTTCTTATTTCGCATATGTACAAAAAGAGTGCAGGCTGCTCCGCGCAAAGATGAAAAATGTCGGAGCGGTTGATTTGCTTGCGGTGCGAGATTGACATTTCGATACGAGGCAAAAACAACAACAACAACAACAACAACGACAACAACGACAACGACAATAATAAACGCGGCATATCAAGTGGTTTTTCCAATGGCTGAAAAAATAGACAAGACAAGACGATGGTAGTACCAATGAGTAAGCCGGATTGTTCGAAAAATGGTGTTACAAAGTCAACGACATCCTCGCGTTCGGAGGTCATCGTCATTGCGCCGATCGAGATGTCGGTTACCTGTGTTTCGAACACACATATATTCGTCAATTTCAAGCCTCCAAATTGAAAATCCTCTTGGCGCGTTGGCCTGATCGGAGGTTGGTGGTATTTGTCTACCACCGCCATAGGGTTTTATGATATTTTTCAAGAATGCTCGCGAATGCGGAAACCTTGGATGCCGCGATGGCGTTTGACAAACTAGAAAATAGTGAATAAAAGTCTGCGGTGGCATTTTTGGTATCCGCAGCATATTAGCCCCATGTTCCTCCCATATACAGCATACGCGCCATTGTTGGAAAGACACACAAGATGGGACACGATAATGGTGTATTTACATATTTACACGATGAGTTACACGAGCTATAACACACAATTAAGGGTAATGATCTATAGTTGGGTCGTTGCGAGCCAACTTTTGATTGCTGGTTCAAACAGAAAATGACCTCTACTTTTATATACAGTGTGTGATGTGTGTGTGTGTGTACGCTATCAGTGACTTTTCGTAGGAATTTTTCGGGGGTACTACCAATGAGTATGCCGGATTGAGCGAAATACGGAGCAACAAAGTCTATGACTTCCTCGCGTTCCGAGGTCATTGTCAGTGCGGCGACGACGATGTCAGTTTCCTGTATCATATATCAAAATGTCCATATTTCATCAAAAGTTTGAGAAAGCTTGAAAGATTTGACTTTTATAATAAATAAAATAGGTATATATATCTCGACTTGCGTGTACATGGTGATGGTATCGATAGAAAATTATTTTGCATATACAACGCGTCCTTGAGGAAAATATTGTATCGTACTTGTGCCGCGCGTCTATCAAGGCGTATAAATCGATAGGGGAAAGCGGGCTGCTAAAGGCTGGTTGGAAAAGTATTTTGGGCGAAAGAAAACTCACTCCACCGGCAAGGTCGCCCACCAGTCCCGTCCACTTGCCGTTTGGCAATTTTTCGCCAAACGACTTGTCCGCCGGAATAACGAGATCGTATTCGAATCCCAATTCGTCGGCGAGCTTGTTGATAAAGTCGATGCAGTATCCTTCCCAGATTTCTTTGCCCTCGGTGTCTTTTTCCGGCAGACCGGTCACCGGATTCCTCTTGATCGACGACCACGGCACCGCCTATTTTATTTTTCTCTCGCGTGCATCATATTTCATAATCTTAAAATTGGCGACGCGATGACTCGACAAAATAAGAGACTCACCTCGGTCGTTCCAACTCGGAAATAACGTTTCGCGGGTAAAATTTGTTTGCCGGGTGCGACCGTTATGTGCTCGAGTTTCGTCCAATTGCCGAGTCTCTCGAGGGAACCGTCCTTGAGGGTCTCGAGCTCCATTGTCGCGCGATAACTCAAAATCGCATCCTTGTACTCGCACCGGATCAGATCGTTTTCGAGGAGGAGCTTTTGGCGCGCAACAAGAAACAACCGTTATTATGCGTTGCGTCAGTAGGTTGCACGTACGACAATGATCGCGATGTAGCTTACCCCGGCGAGAGTGACGTTGAACGCTTTGATAACGGCATTTCCCCCCATGTTTGTCGCGTTGCTCTCGCTTCCGCATTTGATCGGTTTAACTTGTAAATTCACTCCCCCGGTTTTAATCATTTCGGCAAACGTCGCAACGAGAATACCGATCAATCTTTTCATATAGTGCGGCAATATCTGCAAATATGTAAAACGAGGGTTGGAAAAGAGAAGAAATGAGCGCGGATTCACGGCCCCGTGCCGATCACACTCTCTCGCTGCGGCATATACGAGCCGATATATCTATATATTTAAAACAAGTGACCTGAAAATCGTCGGGACATTTGCAGGGCATCTCGCCGAGTATTCGACAGCAAAACTCTTTGCTCATGGTAATGACGTCGAGGGTAACGTTCAATTCGGCCCCGCCGTTGATGTATTTGAAATTTAGGTATTTGTTGTCGGTGAATATGAGATTCCACGTCCCGTTTCTCTTGACCAATCCTCCCTCGAGGGCCTGCTCGCGGATAGACAAAAGCGCGCGCGTCAAATTGACAAGATTCATTGCGCTATGACAATGGTGCAAAACTGACCGTCTTGAAGAGATGTTCCATTTGATCGGTTGTCGCGAAAATTGCATAATACGAGGGCGACGGTCTCATTGCACGAATTTTCGTAATCGTTGCGGCCGACAGTTCGTCGATGACGACCAATCGAATGATGGAGTGTCCAATCAAATAATACAACGATTGATTGAAATCTGCGGGGAAAAAAAAATTAACCATCACTTTTTATTACTTTGAAAGGCGCAAAAAACCCCTCGACCCAAAAACCCAAGCGATACTCGCCCTGTTCGTTCTCGTAGATGAGGGCCATGTCGGTGGCATTTTTATCCGTCAACAAGTCGTCGAGAGCCTGTATGTACGGAACGATGCTCAGTTCGGCGCGTCTGTAAATAATTGTGTTTGCACTGGCTATTTGTTGCAATTTTTCCCAACCGGTCCATGTCAGATCCAGTATCATGGTTGCTCCGCCCATCATCGCGGCGCAGGCTGCGTTTCGAACAAGAATATATTAATGGATTGTGCGTGCGTGCGTGATTGTCCAAACAATAAGCAGCCGTTGCATTATACCATTCTCCCGGCTCGATTCGACGTCTTCGCGATCGACTTGGACGATAACGGCGTCGATCGTCAAAACACCAGCGCCAAAATCCTTTTCGGCTATGGCGAGCACGTCGTTGAGTACCCCCTTTATCGAGACGTCGGTGCTCTCCGTTACAATCACTACAGAAACGATAAAGAATAAAACAAGTTTGTGCTTGGCGCGATTTTTTGGCGCGAGTCAACTTACAGAGTTTTATTTGTGTCTGGGCCTCGACGAGGATGGAAAAAGACGAAAGGAAGGAGAAGGCAGCCGCGACGAGGACGAATAGCCGGCCCATCGTGGTTCCGTCGCGATGAAAATATCGCTTTTATGACGGAGCAGCAGCAGCAGGGATTAAAAGTTGAGCAGCGGCGGCGACGACGACGACGACGACTCGGTAAGAAATAAAATCTAGGACTAGAAAATAGTGGGAGCGCACGGCGGCGGCGGCGGCGGCGGCGGCGAAACAATCATAATAAAGTACGGCACGGAGGCATTAGCGGTGAGGTTGCGCGATTGGCGTTACCATAGTCACTGGGCCACTGTATTTGTTATGAATATTCCATATCGATGCCTATCAAACAGCCTCGTGTGTCCTGCTGCTGTTACGACCAACCCATATTTAATATTAATATTGCACGCATCCAATTATTCTCATTAGGTTTTGAGGGTCATTAGGGTGGTGAGAAACTTGGCAGTTGATGGCATCGTCGCACACTCACCTCCCTCAATGATTCATTCATACCTACATGCCGATGACTATATAATTAAGAGCAGGCGAGAAATGGAAATGGTAATGGTATTGTGTGGCCGAAGCCACATGCAGTGAGCTTCGGATTGAATGATATTATATTGGTAAGAGATCTGCCGGAACATGTGTAGGCCTTTTTGAGGGAAAAAAGAATTGGGTCGACTAAAAGTGCATGGCAATTTTCATCGCGCGTTTGTGTGCATTTTGTTGGTCGCCTAGCTGCTCGAAAGTACCTGCTCGCATTTTATCTATGTTTATATTATTGTGATGCTCGGTAATCGAGATGATGCCGGTATTTTGTCGCGACCAAGGGCGATTCGACAAATTTCTCATACACAGGAGAGTTTTGGCTCGCCTGCTGCTTTTCCGGGTACTTTGTCGCCGCTATTTACAATGGAAAAAAAGCGGTAAAGGAGCGACGAGTATAGTAATCTATTCGGAATAGCAGGCCACACGGTTATCATTAATTCACGTTACCGTCCGTGAGAATCCTCGCAAATGGAACCAACGCCGCGCTTCTCTCTCTCTCTCTCTCTCTCTCTCTCTCTCTCTCTCTCTCTCTCTCTCCGTACTCTCCGTCGCGGTCATCGCGGTACCATCGGATGAATCCCAACGGTCGTGGCCGGCGATAGCGTTGCTCATCCTAGCTGCTGCCAAGCAAGGATATAATGGACAAAGCGTATCGATCGATAAACGCGCGAACCGCGCGCGTACGTCATGTCCAACGCTCCCGCCCCCCATACCTTATTATTATATATCGATTTTCAACTCTTTGGCTGTATCGGCGATTCGTGACACATATTCCAGAGGCTCGTCGTTCTCGATTATATTTCATAGCAAAATCACATTTGGCAGCAGGTAGTCTGCTGCCGCGTCTTGCGTGATTGATGAATTTCCATGCTCGAGGAAACGGGATGATGGCGCGCGCGGCGGAGGCGGTGATGCGGTGATGCGGTGATGCGGTGATGCGCGCGGTCACGGAAGGACGGCGAAACCTTTTTCTTCTGTACGTATAACATGTACGTGTACTCGTCATCATAATAGTTGGCTAATAGAGCGTCATGTACGCGGGCGCGTTTATAGCGCAGCAGATGTTTCCTCTGCTGATTATTTCTCAAGACGCCAGGTGCTGAGCCGGGATGCTCCGATAATTCTTCTCCGCGCGCTTATACATCTCCATTTCATTG
Organism: Hyposoter dolosus; assembly: GCA_963921915.1. Taxonomy (NCBI): domain Eukaryota; kingdom Metazoa; phylum Arthropoda; class Insecta; order Hymenoptera; family Ichneumonidae; genus Hyposoter; species Hyposoter dolosus. Next base: position 127,516 of record OY998135.1, read on the forward strand.
CTTCCTTCTGCTTTTTTATTTACAATCTTTTTCATATCCTTTATCCCCCCCACCACGCCCATGCTCACGCCTCCGCGATCGAATCTCGTGAAATATATCCATTTCGAGCCGCGCGCGCGATCGAAATCATTGAAACGATGCCCCCCCCCCGGCTAATCGCCCGGGATAAGTTATCATGGAGCGCGACGATCGTGACGAAAGCGAGCTTTGTTCGTTCAACCGTGCGATGTCGTTACCAGTCTCTATATCAGTCTCTAGCATCGCCGACTCGACCGGTATACGATCGCCATTTTCAAAAGAAATAATATATTGGTAAATTTGAGGCGTCGCGCCCCCTGCCGGACCTTTTCCGAGGCGAGGAGGCGAAGGAGCGTGATTCTACGGGCTCGTCGCCTATCGAAATGGTACACTTCGATCGTCGAACGTGTACACTTGCGTGTGTATACAGATTTTCGAATAGCTATATATGGCATTGAAAGAGCCGTGCGGACCGTCCCCCCCGTCGCGCGCCGCGTTTCGTCAGTGTTGCCTCGACCGAGTCGTCGCTTTCTCCGTCTTCGTGGTGCATCAAAGATGTAAGAGCAGAGAAGGCGCGTTGGAAATTTCTTCTCACACTCATCGCCCATTGAGCGCACGAAGAATGAAATGGAATTTGCTGGCCGCGCTAATGCCGGACGGTGGCGACGGCGGCGATTCTCTGTACTTATTTTTTCTCTCAGACGGACCCCCGCTAGCGTGGGTGTCGCGCGGCGGCGATGTACCAACGCGAGAGGAACACACCTTCATCGCGCATCGCAAGCGAAATTTTCACCTTTTTTCAGCAGTCGACCAATTTTCATCGATAAACGAAATTCTAAATTCCTTTTTTTTCCCCATCATTTGGTAGTAATAGCAGCAGACGACTGACGTGCAAAAAATTAAAGATGGTCCGAGTCGATGGTCTGGCGAAATGACTGCAGGAACGGCTCATACGTCTATGGCGATGTGGTAAAACGGGGCGAAGAGAGGGGGGGGGGGGGGGGGGGACACAGGAATCTTTGTGAATCGAGCTGCTGCTGCTCGAAGCGGCGGCGGCGGCTCCGAAGGAGTAAGCGGGAGCGAGAGAAAGAATGGAATTTTATTGAAGAAAAAAGTGGCGTAACTGGGCGATTCGTGTTTGTAGCGCGTCTCGACGATTTCCGTAAAGTTTCGTGAGTTTCCGTCAACGCATGACGACCGCCGGACAACCCGAACAACAACAATTTTCTTCCCTTTCTCTCTCGCATCTTTGCTCTCTTCTGACGTTCTGACCGAAGAATATGAGAGGCTCCGCCTTCCCCCGTCCCCCCACTCCTCCTCTGCTCCTCGATCCAGCTCCGCTACATGCCCTCTATATTCTCGCCGATTCTCGCTGCGCCCGAGAGAATTCGAGTCATTCATTCGAACACGAGCGTATAGTAGGGAGGCAGAGAGAGAGAGAGAGAGAGAGAGAGAGAGAGACGACTACCGCCATAGCATTGCCCGGTTTTTACTACTACACAACAACGGCGTTAAATGACAACGAGTCACTGGCTCGGAGAGTACGAGATAAATGATGTGTGCGCGTGTGTGTGTGCGTGCGTGTGAAAGAACGAGAGGCAAAAGTTGCGTCGTATGGATAAAGTAGCGATTGGGAGAGGGGCGCATCGTCGTCGTTGCAAGTTGCAAGGCCGTACCGATAACTGCCAACGGATAGATACCTATATAGCGAGAGAGAGAGAGAGAGAGAGGGAAATAGAAAAGTGAGCGCGCGGCGGATAACGAGATGCGGATGGCAAAATAGTGGAAAAAAGATAAAAGGGGGTCACCGCGGCGTATATCGCCCCGAACAAGCACATTCAAAGTGCGAAAAAGTTGGGTATGCGATTATGACACTATACGAGAGGAAAGGCCCCACAGGTATGCGATGATGATGATGTATTGCAAAAAAAACAATCGGGGAGTGAAAGAGGGACCGAGTTTCGAGATCTCGCAATGGCGCTGCCCGTTTCGTTGGCCGCATTCGGTGGCGCATCATCGCGGCTAGCGAGTCTACGTTTTTCCTTCTTTCGTTTGTAGTTTATGCCCAATGAATGAGTCCTCGAGGGAGCTTTTTGCCACGAAAAATACGGTCCTGTCGAAAATTTGACAAAAGTTTCCGGTCGGTCGACACGAGGCTGCCGGAGGAAATTGAGTCGATGATTTTATTTTTTTGCAAAAATTGTGCACAGTATATCGAGGAAGAAAAAAGGAAGGAAGGAAGGAAGAATGAAATGCGAGGTTAAAGGGACACGAGTAATTCGTGGGACGATGAAAACTCGGCGGGTCACGAACTGACTGGGAACGCGAGGAAGTTGAGGCAGCAGCAGCAGCAGCAGCAGCAGCGAAGGAAGCAAGTGAAAAGAGGCTAGAGGGAGAAAGAAATGGAATAAAAATAAAAAGGAAAAAAAAAGGGAGAAAAGGAGTCCGTGAGACGACGGACGGAACGAGAGAGGGGCGGGAGAGGGGGAAGGAAAAAAATAAGAGAAGGAGAAAGAGCGTAGAGAAGAGCCACGCGACGCGATCGCTTCTCGCTCGCGCGCGATTGCTCTGCGGAATCTCTCTCTCTCTCTCTCTCTTTCCTTTTTTCCCCTCTCGGGGGCTCAGTTAACGACTCGAGCCGCCGCTGCCGCCGCTCTCGGCCACTACGCTTACTCTCTACCCACGAACGAACCCACGGTAGAGAGAGCCGAGCGACGAGCAGTGCGCTCGTGATCCTCGCACGGCACGGACCGCGTATCTAGGTTATTCGAGCCTAACGAAAATATTTATATCCGCACATGTATATTTATTTTATACAAAGCGTTAAATTTCACAGCAATCGTTTGTAAATTTGTATACGTTCCTATCTGCCCCGTTGAATCTTTGAGTTTACATTTTGAAAACTCTGAGCGTGTAAATATATCCTATATATCCTTGGACGACCGGCCCAACGACGATACCGCCGCCACTAAAAACAACAACAACAACAACAACGACGACAGCGAGAATAAGAATGAAAATGTAGCAGGAACTACAATTACGGCGAAATCTGGATTTTCATTGAATAAATTGTCAAGTGTTGTCACGTGTACACATGTATGCGTATGTGTTTCTCGGGTGGCTCAACGTCTCGCGCCCCGGAATAAATAGCGTGTATGTTTTTCTTCTGCTGCGTGTGCAACATCAACATTCCAAAAGGTTGATTGAGAGAGCTCGCGTGTTTGGTGCCCGATCGCGAGCATAAAGGCGAGCGAGAGGAATAAATAAAAAAAAAAAAAAAAGAAAAAAATAAAAAAAGGAGAGAAAAGAGTAAAGAAATGTGTTGTACTGTGGGATTAATACGGAAAAGACAAGTGCGCGCGCGGCCTCTGCTCAGCAGGCTACGTTAGATATCTTTACATGTATGTATCCCATACGTACGCGGATATACGCGGATTTAATTGGTCGAGCGACTTTCTTTTCGCCGCGAGACACACATTTTTTAACTAGACGCGAAATTGTCCTCGATAACGAAGCAGCAGACTCGTTTATTGAATAAAATGGTAAATAAATGTGGTCGAGAGAATAAACAGCAGGAGAAATAATCCGTGCGTGCGGTGCGAGGAACAGTGTCGAAAACGGTAGAAAAAAAAAAAAAAGAAAAAATTAAGGTTTTTCCATTGGTAAAGGGGGTTATCGAGGTGGGAGGGGAGGGGAGGGGAGAGGAGAGGAGAGGAGCGGATAGGTGTCGCGGCGCGGTGTGGGCGGGGGGGGGGGGGGGAGGGACGGTTTCGAGCGCCACCAGAGAACGGAACGACACTAGACGGGAAAGAGGGAAAGAAAAGCGGTATCGCCCTTGTGTGTGTCCGTGTGTGTGCGGGCCCGTTGGTTTTTTACTCTGGCAAAGTGTAAGCGAGAGGGAGATAAAAGACGCGCGCACGCGTCTCTATATGTCCGCCTGCCGCTGCTGGTGTTTCGTGCGTGTCTGTGTTTAACGTGCTCGTGTGTTGGTGCGTCGAAGCAAAGGTGGACAACGGGACGAGGACGTCGGATGTCGACAAAGTCGACGTCGACGACGACCGAGACGACCGAGACGACCGAGACGACGACGACGACGACGACGACGACGACGACGACGACGACGGGCAAAAGGAGGTAACGGTGCGCGGTTAAGGGGCGGGAGGGTGGGGGGGCTGTCGTGAGGGAAGAGAGAAGGGGGAAATGCCTATCGCCGGTGGAATTCTCGTTGCTGGAAGCGCCTCACGTTGCCTCTCCTCTGCCGCTGGCATGCTTCGATTCCTCGCCAGACTTTCAGGTTAGAAAACACTTTTTTCTTTTTTTCTTCATCTTCTTCTTTCTTTCTTCCTACCGCTCGATCCATTTTTGCCTTTCCGTGTCATGATCGTACTTGTCGTTGTCCTCTCGATGCTCGATATCGAGGATAGGTTAGAAAAGTTCAAGTCGCGAGATAAACTCGAAGAAATCAATCGGCCGACTCGTAATCGCAGAGTGTGCGCGTATCTCGCGAAAATATACACCTCGCGAATCAGCAGCAGGTTATACCTTTGTCTATAAAACCTCCAAATATTTAACATTTATTATTTTTGCGTTTGCGAATGCGGGGCGCGCGCGCGAGGATAATCGCGCATGTTACTTGACGTTTCGCCAGTCTCGCGTGGTGCGTGCGTGGTGTGCCTGCCCCCGAGGCGCACGGTCACGTGACCCAAACCCTCGGCCCCTGTACAGCGATTCTCAACTCTCGGATACTCGCGTACTCGCAAACTTTGTTTTTCGCAACGTGCTCGCTGCTGCGCTCTTGAAACTTGCAAACTTTGAAACTCGCCGATACGAATGAAACTATCGGCTTTTATTTTATCATTTGCCTTGGCCGAGGCTTCCGCGACAGAACGCCCGTATTTTCGTCCATTTTTTTTTTTTTTCTCCGTCTCGTTCGACTCCTCCGAATTTATCTTTTCATTTTTACTGTTGCTCTCATTTGGCCCTGCGCTACGACACTCGCAAACTTTTTCTTCTATTTGCGCGTCTCTCTCTCTCTCTCTTCTCCGCGCCTCTTCCTGCTGCTGCGGCCCGAGGTCTGTTCGCGCAGCGACGTCGCGACGGCGATCAAAGCGAGAATGTGCCAAAGGGCTGCTGGCTGCCGCACCGCGTCTTTATACCTTATTTCTTCAAAATTATGTTTTTCGGAATTGGAAGTAATTTGCGGCGGCGGCGGTAGTATGCGAAAACGACGACGAGAAAAGTCGCGGTGGGGAAAAAAAAAAAAAAAAAAAAATTTCCAAGGTGACGCGATTAAAAGAGATTTCGAAGGATGATGTCAGACCCGAGCGTGCGTATATGTATACGCGTAAGGCTACAACGGTTATGATTGTTCGGTTGCTCGCGCCGCGCGTACCAAAGATTTTTCGCTTCGCTTCGACTTGTCCTTATATTGTTTTTTTACTCTCGCGCGTTATTGCCCACTCCCGCGGCTATGAGAATTAATCGCGAGCGGTCGCCGCGCCGGCCGGTATATACGCGCAGAGACGAAATCCCACGCCGCGAGGATGACGAGCCTCGACGAGAATGTCCCCCCCCATTCTCCAATCATCGAGGCGATATCCGCTTCCTATACATCGCCGCGAGTATACGCGCACCGAATAGAAACAAAAGCTTTGTCCGCGCGCTTATACAACTTGTTTATCAAATGATGTAAAGATAGGCTGCATGGTCGTGTATCGCGCGGCCGTATAGCCATGCGGCCCACAGCACCGCGAGACTAATACAAAAGGTGCGTGAGCGGCGGCACATTTCCGTGATTGCGCGAGGATATCCGGCGGCGACGCGCCGCTGCCGCGCGATCTACCAAACTCTCTCGCTGACAAAAGTTGCGATATTTCCATGTAAACGCTCTCGAAAAATTCCAAATGTCGTTTGTTTTACCGCGTTACCGCGCCGCCGGTCCAAACCAAAAGTCACGATATATATTTTTCAAATTGCATCATTGCGTCTTATTTTATTTTTCTCTTGTAATTTCTCGGCGTACGAATAATTTATTGACTCGAAGAAGCATGCAGAGGCACATGTGCAATATCCGAAGCGTATAGCTGCAACGACGCTCGCCGCAGCGCGGTGCACTTGTCCGATTTCGCCGCCGCCGCCGCCGCCGCCGCCTCGGCCAGCAAACCTTTTTTCCCCCTTTCTCCCTCTTTATTTTTATCCTTCAATTTGTTATTTTTGTATTTTTCATGCTTTTATTGTATTTGCACTACGGATCGATCCATCGTATAAAAATATCAATCGATCTCTCTCTCACTCTCTCGCCGGTGCGAAATACCAATTTTTGGCCGCCTCTCGAAAAGAAATTGTCGAGCAGCGGGGGATTCGTGCATGGCGGTGGCCCCGCCAGCGTGAGAGATTGACCGGCTCGAGCAGCGGACAAACGTTTTTTTCCGAGAATGGAACCACCGGAGAGCAGGAAAAGAGAGACAGAGATGCAACCCTTGGGGTTTTTTTCTCCGAACGAGCGTGGAAAATGACCCTGAGCAGTCCATTAATTTTCTTATCGGTCTATTATATGCGATACTCGGACCGCGTAGGTACCCGCGTAGGTACCCGCGTACGTATACCATCTTCCCAAAGTGACAGTTTGATGGATTTAAAAGCCCGCTGACTGCAAAGTCAGCGGGCTTTTAAACGGCGATGACAATATGGCCCGGAATGAGGGAGAAACGAGGACGCGCGGCGGGCGGAGAGCGCCGACTTTTTCTCGCCTTCTCGGAGCGACCGGCTCCCCGGAGTAGTCACCGGGCGTACTCGCTTCTCTACATTCCGCAACTTTGTACATTTTCTCCCTCTCTCTCGCGCAATGTGGTCGTCGAGTCGTCGTTGCTGCCGCTGCTGCAGCGTTTAGTTGCAACGTGCACAGCACACACTGCAACGCGAGAGAGTCGAGCGCGGAAAGAAATTCCACTGGAAACGTTGAACCGATTGCTCTATAACCACCGCTATATAGAGTGAATGAGCCAGCGAGAGGGAGAGCTAGGAGGCAGATTCTTCGGCGCGGGCGAATCGATGGGTCTCGCGGTGCACGCGCTCCTCGCTCCTCCTGCGGCTCCTTCAATTATTATCCCAATTTCCTAATTGACAGCGACTCGTCAAAATCGGGAGACACGAGACACGATGAAATATCGTGCGCGCCGTGGGTAGACGAGCGGGGAATAAGCAGCGCGTCCCCGTGTGCGTGTGGCATGTGTAAGATGGTGCGATGCCTCGTCGGAGTGAATGAGAGTTTCTCACGCGCGCGCGCGCGCGCCGCCGCCGTCGTCGTCGTCTTCTTCTTCTTCTTCTTCTTCTTCTTCTTCTTCTTCGTCTCGCTCGCCTCTCGAATTTTCGTCTTGATCGACGAGACGCGGCGAAAGAGAACGACGGAACTAGGCTGATGGTGGTGGTACGCGGCGTGTGCGTCCCTCGATACGTCACTGCGTGCCCCGACACGAGGAGTACCGTCTAGACGCGAAAATATCCGCGAGACAGACGGACGGACGGACGGACGGACGAACGCAACGGAGAACGAGAAAAAGAGAGAAAATTTGGGGAAAAAAACAAAGAAAAAAGGTCTGAAAGAATGTCGTAGCGAGGGAGAGAAAGAGAGAAATATATAAAAAGAATGATGGTACGGCACGAGCTCGACGGAGCGAGTGAGACGTCGAGTCTGCTCAAGACTAAACAGAGCCGGATCCGCAAAGGAATAAGAGGCGGCGGGAGCTTGAAAAAAGAAAACAGAGATAAAAATGTGGAGCACGACCTCATGAATTAAGAGGACGTATATATAGGAGCTGCGAGGAATGAGAGACAACAAAAAAACACTTTGTTTTTGTCTCGTTTTTCATTTTCAATCACCGCGGTCGGAAAATCATCGATCAGAGTCTTTGAAATTGTCGTTGTCTGCTCTGGTAAATTGCGCGTGCGATGCGCAACAAGTGCTACGACGTGCACCGGCTAATGAATTTGCGTTTTTATTTTTGTTTTTTTCTTTTTCGTGTACTAATAACCAATTAGGACAAATTGTCGCTGCTGGTGTCGCGGATGCTTTTCGGAGCTATCGAAATATACGAATGTCGTTGCCCTTATTTCGAGATTTAAATAAAATTCTATTTTTAAGCGGTGTGCGAACCGTGTCTCGCGGGGAAAGCGAGAGATAAAAAGGAGGGGGCTTGGGAAAAAGCAGGGAACAAGTGCCCATGCAGAGACTTTTTAACGTATCGCTAAACGCACACTAAACGGGACGGAAGACGACGGCGGGCGCGAGCCCACAGACTCGCCCCGTCTATACTCTTTATTTCCGCTCTTTCGTCGACGATCCCCCCTTCCTTCCATCTCGTCTCTTTTGAACCCGAATTTCATGACTTTTTATCCAGACATTTATCCAGTTCCGTGACTACGAAACACGATGAAATTTTAATTTATAATGCCAAAATAATTGATAAATACCTATTTATTGGAAAAAAAAAAAAATTGAAAAGGTTAGAACGACGTATAATTAACCGAGGTGCGTGCGATTTTTTTGAATTGAGACATTGAAAAAATGATCAAGATTCGAGTACTGCTATATAGGTATGCGCATAAAGGCCTCGAGTTATTCGACGTTGATGCTGGTGGAGGCGCACGCGCGCGCGCGCGGTTACTTTACTCGGAAACGGGTAATTTGTAATGCAAAAAGCTTTCTCGGAAAGCGAGAGGGCCCGCCGTTGATACAACGCGCGCGACGCGTACGGACGTTTTGATGACGAGGCAGCAGCAACGGTGCTGGACGAAATCGTCGTCGTTGGCGTCGTCGTTGGCGTGTCTCTCCGTTATAGCTAAAAGGGCAAATTCGGGGATGCAGCTCATCCCGATGAATGGCCAACAGAAAGATTCAATCGCGTAACAACGCTTGGCTCACAAAAAAGAAATAAAAAATAATGCGCGACTGCAGCAGTTACGACTCTCGTCGAGGAGTCGAAAAAAATGGCATCGCGGTCATGAGATATTATTCCTTTTCGATAATGATCCAGCAGCGCGCAGTTGTAAATATTGATCGCACGTGGCATTTCATTCATGCCGTTCGAACGGACTCTCCCCCCCCCCCCCGCCCTGTCCCTATTAGTCCCTGCGCTGTATGCAATTACGACACCCTGCTCGGCAGCAGCAGCTTCCCACTTGACGCGCGCGCATATGCATCTATATGATACGCACACGCGCGCATACCTGCGCTATACCTTTTCACCGCCGGGCGCGCGCTCACTCTCACTCTCACTCTCCTTCTCGCCTTCCAGCGAGAGGATAAATTAAGTATAAATCCCACGCGACGACGCTCTTTCGACTCTCGCGACTCGACTCGATTATGTATGTCGGGACAAGTTTTTTTTAGCTGGCCGTCTTCATTCACTCTCGACAATCTCCGCGCCGGGCTCGAAAATAGTACAACGCGATCCGCGTTCACTTATCGGCGGCGGGTTTGCCGCGCTGTCCCTTCTTTTTTCTTCCGTTTCCGCAAATAAGCCAAATGCATCAACTTATTTAGGATAAACGGAATATATTTTTGTGTTGTGGCGAGTCTCGTATATAGGTGCATGGGATATTACTTGGAAAAAGGTATGAATAAAATGAAGAGCAGCCGATATAGGTAGGTACTCGTCGAGCCAGGTGTTTGACGAGGGGAGATTCGGGCTGGCCGCGCGCCGGTTGCTCTTTGCATGCAGCGTGCGAATGCGGAGAAACCGTTCGAGAAAAAGGCTTATTTTTTCAAAATAATATTTATCCAATACGGCCGTACAAACTCTCTGCTCTCGTCTTCCGCGCCCGTATAGGCACAGAGCCAGCACAATAATCTTTTCTTTTTCAACGGAAAATATTACACTATTACGGTCCAACGGCCGTATTAACCCGCTCGTTTTCTGTTTACGTCGGAATCACAGGACAGCGACGAACGCAGCCACGATGCGCGCCGTCTACCAACCAGAAAAGACGAAAATTTTCTATTCATCCCCCCCCCCCCCCCCCCCCCCACCGAGAGGAATAAAAGAATTTTCAGATTTTGTTTCCTGTCCGCTCCATCTCGAGGTTTAACATTGGATTATGGCATATAGAGAGCTCTTTCGAAACCGAGTTTCTCCTCGAGTTTCCGCGCGTTTCGCGCCTCTTTTGTTGTTGATTGACGCGCACGTTTATCCTACTACCGTCGCGGGATAACCCAACTCTTTTCCTTTTATTTGCATCTCAAGTTCAACTCTGGCAGAGTCCTGCTGCGAAAAAGAAAAGCGAGAAGGGAAAAATGCTGGGTTATCGAGAACGCGGCGAGCAGATTTCGATCGAACGGAGAAAAATGGTAACAGCCACTCTGTTTTTTTGTTTTTTTTCCAATTTCGCTCATCTGGTCCAAGTTGAGGATTATATACGAATCTACGGGGTGTCTTGCGGGGATTGCTGCCGCCGCGAGGTCGTCGGATGAGTTTTTTTTTGTATCAGCAACGATCGAGATTAGCGCTGCTGTGAAACAATAACCTTGCGGTCACCCCGTAGAGCAAAGACCTTACGGGACGCGAGGGTCCATCGCGTTGAGAGAAAGAAAAAAAAAAAAAAAAGTGGAAGCGAGGAGCGAGCGGCAACGGACACCACCCGGGAGTTGGCCAACGAAAGTCCTGCTGTTGCTCGCTCCGAGCCCTGTAATATTACACCGCGCCGGACTTGTCCCTCTGCGCGAGGGCCTTGTTCCCTTTTATTTTTGCGCCCGCAGAAGCAGCAGCAGCAGCAGCAGCGGCAGGGTGTGCGTGACTCTTTTTCTTCGAATCTGTGTACGTAGCAGGTACGACTAACCGCTCTCGGTTCTTTGCCCAAATTTATTTACACCGCGGCGCGCTCGACAATTATTTAATTCGAGCGCCGCGTGCGATAATACGAAAAGTGTGATTGCGAACGGATATTGGCGAAAAATTAGTCCCAAAGACGTTTAAAATTATAATACCTCGACGTTTCTCCGCTGCGGATACATAGCCATGCGAGGCGCACCCATGCTCCTGCTCCTACGCCGCGACGAACCAACAAAATACTTTTATTTGGCTATTTGGCGAGTTTTCAATTTGTTGAAAAGAGACGACGAAATAATGCAGTGTCTCGCGCGAGTCGCTCAAGCAGCAGCCAAACAGAAAACGCGGGGCGAAAAAAATTCCGACGTTCTTTGGGCTTCCATATCCATTTCGAGTTGACCCGAAGATCGATATTTCGCCAAGTGTGTGCGCTCGCAACGGCCCGACGACGCTATGCTGGATACGAGAGAGCGTGCATGCACCTTGCCTCGCATATGTCCAACGTATCTGCCTACTGTTGTTTTTTTTTCTTTTTTCTTTTTTCTTTTTTCTTTTTTCTTTTTTGCACACACGCCGCGCGGCCGCCTTTCCGCTATCCGCTGTACGCATCATACGCGTTTTGCCAAAACTCTCAATAAGCGATTCAAAGTAATTACGCGCAAGCATGCAGGGACTTTTATCGAGTAATTCGGCTTCTCGCACCTTATTTGTCGATTATTCCCAATTCCTCGGCGCATTTTCGATTTTTGCTTCTTTTTTCCGTCATCCTTTATTCTTTCCCGAGACTGGAACGCGTCGTCGCACAATGACCGCGCCATAAGTTGGCAAGGAAAAAAAAAAAAAAAAAAAAAACGTATAAGCAACAGCCTGGTCCGGGCTAGCGTGCTCTCGAGAGAATTTTTATACGCGAGAGCACGCGGGAGCGAACGGCACACGGGATATAGACCTTATAATTTCGTAAAAAGTTGAAAAAAGAATAAGAAGCAGGAATGGAATTTGGCGAGCACGCATACGGTCTCCCGATCGCGAGCAGCCATTCCCTCGTTCCACTTTTGTTCCTCTTTGCCGGAATTTTCGTCAGTCATTCCGCATTTGCCGATATACCAAACAACGTTGTCGTATCGACCGAAACATCGAGAGCCGCGTAAAAAGAAAAATTGAGCCAAAACCAATTTTTTTCGCACAGATTTCACACAGTTTGCAGATGCCGCGGTAGTAGTATCGATCTGCTGCTTCCGCGGCGACTCATCGTTTAGGGCGCGCGATCTCGCTTGTGCCGCTCGCTGCGCATCAAAGTCTCTCATCCCGCGCGCTCTCCTCGTTTCTCTGCTGCTGCGACCCAGTCTGCTCACATTTCGCGAGGACCAATAAAAATTGTGGAATAGCAGATGAGAGCGAATAAGCAGAAGCAACGGAAGCGAGATGGTCGCGCGCGGACGGCCGGAATAAGAGATAAATATAGAGAGGCGGTGCATGCATGGAATTTGTCGGCGAAGCGGGGGTCCGAAAGAGCAGAGGATATAATATACTCGACGCGGCGTCCAACGACTTTTTCCTTCTCGCTCGTTCGGAAACAAGGGAAAAATGATTTGGCCTCGTTGCCCGTTACGAAACACGGCAGCAGCTTATGGCAAAACACACCCGGGGGCCTCTTTGAGCAGCAGAGACGATTCATAGCGAAGCAGGACCAAGAAAGAGCCGTGCACGGCGGTGGTGTGCTTGCGCCCCTCTAATTTAACGCGCGCCGTCCAATTACCTGCTTCCCAGTGCGCCGGCATAGCTCGCGCCGTTGTTGTCGGCGGCGGCGACGACCACTTTTGCTTGCTCCGTGCCTTCCAAACCTTCAAAATACACGCACGTACACGAAGGAGAGTAGAAAAATAATAGCGCAGGCGCAAGGAGTCGTCGGTCGTTTGACGAGTCGTCGGTTGAATCGGGGGCGCGCGCGAGCGCCGTCGAGCGCCGGCGAGCGCCGTGGTGGGTCCACCGAACAGGGACACCGCGCGGAGGTAAAAGAGAGTAAACAAGCACCGCCACGCGGCGACTGTGGGGCCTCATCGAAATAACCGTGTGCGTGTGCTCCACCCACAGGATCCGACAACTCGTCTCTCGCGTTGCATGCCGCGCGGTCAAGATTCGCTCCTTATATTTTCTTTCTTAATTCACCCCACCTTACGCGCGTTTAGTCACTCGAGCTTTCATCTTTATCTTGATTTTTTCGACTCTCACGCGCCTCTCTCTCTTTTCTCTCTCAACACCCACGTGACCGTGACTCGTTTCCTCTCTCTCTCTCTCTCGACTCCTCTTCTTCTTTTTCTTCCTCCTCGTCGTCTCTCTCATGCCTCTTTTCCTTTCGTCGCTGTGAGGGACTGTGAGAAAAGTTTTGCTCCTCCCTTCTTTCGTTCCTCGACGACGACGACGGCGATGTGTCCCGCCGCGGCAACCGGTTTCATCTTGTATTATTTTACCGGGACGACGCGAAGCGAGCATATGCCTCGGCGTACGTCGTCCGTCGTCCGTCGTCCGTCGTCCGTCGTCCGTCGTCCGTGGGGCAGATACACATGCATCGGGCGTGTTTGATGAAAGAAAAATGAGTGCGGTTGCGTGCGCATGGCCCTGCCGCGCGCGCCCATCGCGCGATTTAGACATTTTATTCAGCACCTAATAATGAAAATTCATTGCCGCTCCGCGCGTTTGTCGCCCGTACATTATGTACGCTCCTCTAATTGCCACCTCTCAATATTGTACGCGAGTGTTAAAAAGGAACAAGTGGAAACGTCACTCGGCCCCGCCGCCGTCAAAGCTCGGCGGCGTGCCGATGATAATTAACCGCGCCGCGTTTAAAAGTACCGACGTGGAAACGAATTAACGCGCGTGCACTTTTCATTATTCTCGGTCTCGAAACACGTTGACCGCGATCGCTATCGCGGCCAAATAGCCTGCTAAAGGAATTAAGGAAAAATATAGAGTCAACGAGGGAGCAAAGTGGCCCCACTCTTATTATTATTTACCTCGTTTGCGTTTCCTCCTGCTGCTGCTCGGATTATTGCCCAATCAATTATACGAGCAAGCCCTCTAGAAAATATTTCTAGTTAAATTTCCAATTGGCCACGCAAAGGTACAATAAAAATGGTAGGAAGCTTTGGCGCGCATGCTGCTCTCGTCGTCGTTATACGACGAGAAGAATGAAAAACGCAATCTTCTTTTCTGGCTCGATCCGTTAACGATACGGAATAAGAGGATTGTACGGAAATTGTGTCGGGAATAATAGAAAGGTCGCTCTCGTTGTTTGTCGTTTCATCGCGATGACGAGTACCTATATAGGTATATTTCGAAAGCCTTCTTTTTGCTCCTCTTCTCTCCCATAGGATGCCCAATAATTGCCCCCGGTCGCCGCCGGTCCAAAGAATAAACTGCTGCGGGGGTGCAGCGCGATCGCCCGGACCAATTGCAATGTCCAAACGAGTTTCTCCTCTCGGCTCTCGTTCGAGCCATCGAACAATGTCGCCCGAATGTGGCCCGCTGCTGCATGGCCGCGTCGCGGCGAGGGCTCGTTTCATCCTATAATAATTCTCGACGACCACCGGCGCACCGCATCGCGGCATTACTCTCTCATTTTCCACTAGGATTAATCCATCGATGGTAGATATAGATATCTCGCTCATGTGACCACCCTCTGTGACATTTTATTTTCTACTCTCTCGACAATCGTCATTACGTTTGACGCAGCTCTTATTCCAACAAAGACCCAAAAATTGCTGGGCCGCGTCGCATCTAATGTACAGATGTAAAAGAGGAATATGCCGTCAAGAATCGTGTACGAAAATAGCTGAGAAACGATCAATCAAAAACGCACAAAATCTGCACTACATAAAATGCACGCATTCGTAATCGCGGCAGCTCGCGGTGGATTCGCGCGCACGGGGCTATGCGCCGCTCTCGTTTCGGTGCGCGGCGCGACCAACGAAAAAAAAAAGAAAAAAAAAAAAAAAACGGAACGAGAAGGATAATGGTCGATGAAGGAAGAAACGCCGCGCGCGAAACATCTGCGGCTTTTGCAAGAAGAGCGAGCAGGGGGCCGCGTATGACCGAGCAACTCGACCAAATTTCATGTTGCGAGCTTTTTATCCCATACGCAGGCACGCACAGCAGACACAGTCCTGCTCGCGCGCCCAATATGTGTTAAATCGCAACATCGATAGGTACAGAGTACTGTGGCAAAAGTTGGTTACGCGCACGCGGTTGCAGCGCGCTTATCGCGGAATTATGCGTATCGAAATTTGCTCCGGCCTCGGCCGGCCGGGCTCAGCGCCCGCTTATCCTCGTTACGGAGGCAACTTTTGCGACAGCTTGTACATATATTGCCTAATACCTCCCAGCAGCAGTGGCCAGACATCTCTCGAGGATAGGGACCATGTGCCGCTCGGGAAATAATAGAACCCGCGCGGCCGGTGTGGCGCGCGTGTAGGATATACGCCGGGACTCTCGATACCACTCGAAATATTGTGCATCGGCAGCAGTTATGCCATGTTTTTCGTTCTCGTGTCTGGATCCCGGGTGTAATATAAGGGCATCATCGGAGTCGGGCAGCGATCGAGTTGCGAGCTCATCGTTTCGCTTTACGAGCCGCCGCGCGCATCCTTCTTCTTCTTCTTCTTCTTCTTCTTCTTCTTGGCCTCTTTTTTCGCTTCCTTCGCTTTATCCTTGCTGCTCTCGCGCGCCTTCTTGCGGTCGATCGAACGCGTTAGCCTAAATCAAAGTGCACACAGCCTCGACGCCATGTGCTTCGAAATAATTTGCCAGCGCAACACACGCGCATTTTCGGTATATTCGATGATGGCAAAGTTGCAACTATATGATGGTATCGATCCGCGCACAATCATCCAATCGCCCCGATTATTTTCAATCTATTTCTACGACGACCTCGTTCGTGCTCCGGGGAATTTCCTGCCAAGCAAAAATACGTTGAACGTCTCCGGCACGCGACCCGGGCCGACAAATATCCTGCTCGACTCCCATGTAACGCGCCTCGCGACGCCTCTATCTTATCGACAAAAAACAAAAAATAAGAGAACCCGAATATTTTCGCTCACATGCGACCGCGCGCTATTTATTTTCCTCCGCCGCATCGTAACAACGTATTTTTTTTTCTTCCGTTTGTGTCCGTTTGTGTGGACGAATTATCGCGACTCTCTGTTCCATCCACTCCGCTATCTCGGCACGGTCTCGCTCGACGAGATATCAAACGACAAAGAATAATGAATAGCCGTTGCGCGCGCGGCGAGAGGTGTCGAAAGTCCCGATAACCGCGCGCACGCGCGCATAAGCTTTATTATCTGTATTTATAGTACACCATCCGCCTCGGTGAGACACGACCTTCTTTTTCAATCAGCTGCTTCCCTCATCTTTTCTCTCAATTTCCCTCGTTGCTGCTGGCACTCTCTGCACGCTCTTTCCGCCTCCAACTCTCGGCAAACAATCGCGTACGCACCTGCTGCTCGAATGGATCTGCGAAATTTCAAATAAATATTTGCAGCGAGATCCCTCTGCGTGTCGCGGTTTTAGTTTCTGACGTTTCTTATCGGCCAAACGCACCAAACTCGCTTACATACCTGCTGAGGAATTTAGCCTCTAATCGCCAACGCCGCGCGCGCGCGCGCGCCTATCTTATCGTCCCGAGTTTCCGTGTGCGCGGCGGCCTCCTCTGCTCGGAAAAAAAAAAAAAAAAAAAAACCCGGATCGCGTATCTCGTAACTCTCGAATAAAAGCGCCGTGACTGATGCACCTGTGCCGCTTTATGACTCTGCTATACGCACCTACGAATAATATTTGACGATGAGTGCTCAAATATTGGAGGGCTTTGGATATAAACGTCTAGATATAATGAGAGAGGATTACGAGCATGAATAACTGGTGCACGCGTTTGTTATGCGCGGTTGAAAGTGGCCCGGAGTGCAACGAATACGCGTTGGCCTTTTTTTGTTGCTTCAACCCCCCGAGCAGTCTTTAACGAGAGGCGAGATTACAATGAAGCGAGAGGGAAGCGAGGAAACGATAGCCGCACTCGTGCAACCGAGGGGGTTGATGATAAAGGGTGCGTGCTGCTCGGGGATGCTCGAAACAAGTTTAATAACGAGCAAAGTGGATGAGAATGAAAAGGAGGAGGAGGAGGAGGAGAGCGCCCGCCCAAGGTGCGCGGTGCAAGATGCGCTCGCTCTTTGCCTCGAGCATGCAGGGCTCCGCAACGAGAGATCCTACGGACGGATAAAACCACCATGCGTTCGCACCACCCTGCTGTTACAAATCCTCTCGACCCCCTGCCTCCTTCCGCCGGCACTCGATCCAATTTTTTTTCTTTTTACACATCTTTTCCGCATCGCGTTGAAAAATTCTGCTTTCGCGCGCGGGGAACGCGCTCGCGAGAGAGCAAAATAAACAGTGAAAAATAATGAAGGAGGAGCGTAGAAAATATGGCACATATGTTTGAAGGCTCGCGCACGGGCTCCGTGCAGCGGCTTTTCGGGGCTGCTTCGGAGAGCCAGGCTCGTGTTGTAGAGGACGCAGCTGCCGCGAGCCCACTCGAACGCCATTATATCTCTTTGCGTCTTTGTCGATCGCCTCCCACACCCGCTCACCGTAACTCGCGTCGTGCTCGCGGCACGTGCCAAAATTTCACAATTTCCAACAAATAGGATATGATTGAAGAAGAAAACCGAAACAATACCAATTTTTACACACACAGCGATTCGCGTGTCAAGGAGGTTTTTCGGACGAACGAGCGCGCACGGCGTGCACCTTTTTACCTCTTTCCGGCTCAAAAGTGCACTTCTCCGCGCGCGTACGAGTATATGCCCCGCCGCCGCCGCCGCCGCCGCTCGCCTCGCCTCGCCTCGCCTCGTTTTTCATTATTCCATCGAGCTAAATATCTGCGTGCATTGAGGCGTACGAAAGAAAAAGAAAAGAAAAAAAAAAAAGTGCGCGTTTCTGCCACCTACGACGACGAAGACGAGGATCCTTTTTACGCGTTGCTCGATAGTCTCGTATTATGAAGCCGGAGCCACCACCTTTGCCAGCTGGTCCTTATGAATGACGCGACCCTCGCGATCATCCAGCAGCAGCGGCAGCGGCAGCAGCAACATACGAGACCCGAGAGACTCTTGGCTTATATACATGTATATTTAAAAAGAGTCTGCTTGGACAAAACTCGTGTGCCACGTGCTCTCTCGTGTTCCACCGCATCTTCCTGCTCTCTATCGATATTTGTATACGCATGTTATCCCGCATACTCCTTTTATAACGCTGCTGGACATCTAAAAGTCGAGACGCTCTCGCGTCCACGAAACTCTGCGACATCATCTCCGCGCAATTTTCTTCCAATATCCTTGTACATTTACAGCAATATCTGGATAAAATAAAAATAATAATAATAAATAACGCTAAACGAAAAATGAGAAAAATTGGAAACTATCCAATTGTTTCCCTCTTCCGCGCGATATGTTATCGCGCGAGAGCATCGTTTTTTAAGGCCCTTGCCCGATATCGTATTGCTTCTCTTTTCTATCGAGAAAAAAAAAAAAAAAAAAAAAAAGAAAAACGAACAGACCCGCGTACCACCGGCTGCTGGCGCAACTTTATTTTCTATACTCTCGGGCAGTGTGTGGCTGCGGATTGACACGCAAATGGAGAGAATATGGAGAGGCCCCAAAGATCTTGTTTCTCAAGTACATATATTATCAAATAACGTACGTATAAGCTGTTGGTTCGGGAGAGGGAGAGAAAAAGGGACCCCAAGGGCACTCTTTGCGTTTCCTCTTGAGCAAAGCGGCACGCGTTCGACGATCCTTCTCCTTCCGCCCTTCAAATCCCTCGCCAAACTTGACGCATCCGGAACATCACTCCTCCTCCCCTTCCTTCCCTCAATATTTTTTCTTTCGAACGGGCAATCCGATTCAATATCGAAAATATTACGATGACGATCATGATGGAAATAAAATTTCAATTGAAGCGCGTACGAATGAAGAGATCGGGCTGTATAGCCCTTTTTCGTTGTATTTACGCGTATACTTTTTGAAATATACGTGGGTTCGAGCGGTGTTGAGCAGGAGAGGCGCGGCTGCATGCAGCCTGCTACTGCTGCCGCTGCCGCTGCCGCTGCGGATCTTGGAGAGCAGGAGGGTGCTGCAAAGGTGCGCGGGTCTCGGTCCTTAAAATTCAAGGCGTGCGCGCGCGCCCGCACACAGCCCCGAATAGACCCAAAAAATCCTACGAGAGGATGCAACGTGCATCCGAGTTTAGGAAAAAGCAGAGTACGCGTGGGTTTTGGAAGGAACCGGTGCATCCTATATAGTGAAGGAAAAATATGCACGAGGCTTTTTTCCCTTTTCCCCGATTTATTTCTCTCGTATTAGCTCTCGCGTCGTCGTCGTCTCGCTCCGGCGACCGTCTCTCTTTCACGCTCCACGACGAATAGGCGGGGATAGAAAAATACTACACCTATAAATCTTTATTATTTTTTTTCTTTTTAACAATTTAACGAAAAAAAAAAAACGAAAAACAAAAAAAAACAAACAAAACGGTGCATCATCCTTTTCTTATATATACCCGTTCTTGGAGCCCGTTTTTTCTGGAAAAAAACGCGCGACACTCTCGACAGCTGTTTCGAAAAGCAAACCTCGACCACAACCCCCACAAAACGTCCGACGAAGCATCCCCCTGCTCGACGGTTAGACGCCTGCGTGCCTGCCACGCGCCCAAAACATCCTTGTCATCGCGACGCTTATTCCTTCCCGCCGCATGCGTTCGATTTCAATTTCGTGGCTTTACTCGACGGGATCGAAACGACGACGCTATATATACCTACCTATATAGCCTCTTTGTAATAACATTTTCAATCCAATATTCTATAAACATTTTTCCAAAAATTTATAAATTGATTGATTGCGCGGAAGAAGGATGTTTTCTTTTTTTCTCGATTCCACGCGCAGATGTGCGGACGGGCCGGGCACCGCTGTGACGACGATCTACGCGCGCCATTAATTATTTTCCGCCACGTATCTTGTTCCGGTTCTGCGAGGCTCTTTCGGGGTCCCCGCCCGCGCCTCACACGCCAGAGAGAGGCGTCCTCCGGTTGTCGAAACTAAAAATCCCGTTATCCATTAAAATAATCCATCGCACGAGAAAAGCATGTTTTTATTAAAATCAACATTGCCGGGGCGGGGAAAATGTGTGTGTGTGTTTTTTCCTCGACTGAAAAATGCATGTGTTCTCGCGACGGAGGTTAATGCACCCATTCGGGAAATTTTTTCGGGGGCGCTCGAATTTATTGTCTCGACCGTTGAGGGAAAAAGAAGTCGTCGCGCTTGATATCTCGACGTTGAGAGCTAGTCCGCGCGCGGCGCGAGGGAAATGGCCAATTATCGAAGAGTCGAGCGGCGCGGTACATGCGTACACGCGTGGGTCGCTTCTCTCATATACTCTCATCTCGTTTCTCTCGTGCTAGGCTCGCGCGTGTCACCTACTTACCTCATCGTGGCAGCAGTTGCTTTGCACAACCGGCACAAATTCTCGTCCGGTCCGACAATCTTGTCCGACGCGAGCGCGCGCGTCTCTCGGTTATAATTCTCACACCAATTCCTTTCGGAGCGCTAATGATAACTGCTAATGAGATCCGTCATCCCTCGTCCTCCCTCCAGCGGTAGTTTTCACTTTCAGTCAAAAATCATTTTTCATTTTTGCACAATTTTTTTTTCTATTAAAAATTATTCCGATCGAATGGGGTCGCGCGCGATAACACTGCCATAATCGCGACTATTGCGTCGCAATGCGGGGAGGTGTGACTAACTATATCGAGGGTTGAATTGATCGGCTGTACAAAAGTCCGAGTGCTCGTGCACCGAGACTCGGTCGCCTGCTGTATAGCTCCGCTTGTAACAATCGCGTATATAATTTTCGTCTCTCGACTCGCGCGCGACGATTCCCAGCACGGAGCAGATTCCAAGAAACCGCGCGGCGGCGTACACACTCATCACTAGCGGCAACACTAGCAATATTTTTTGCTGCTGACAATTGTCGCAAAGCAAAATCGAAAGGAAATGTGTGTGTGTGTGTTTTTTTTCTTCTCGCTGCTTCCATTTTTTCGGTTTCCTAAAAATAATACGACCTCTCTATTCTTAGCAATGTTGACTCTATTTCGTGCCGATAAGAATTTGTACACGTTGTGTCATCGTCGGATGACAAACGCCGCGTGTTGTCGTCGTTGCTCATTCTCCCGGCATCTTTTATAGATATCGCCAGGGACGTTGGAACGACGAGACCATCTTGAAAATGTTATCGCGATACAAGAATTGACGCGCTTGTTCTTTTCTGGCCACGTCTCTACCACGATTGTCGTTTTTACAAGAATATGTTGGTGGTGCATGATTTCACAAGGCGCAGCGAGGACTTTGTGCGATTATTCCGTAACATGCGCGAAGATGACACGAAGGAATAGCGAACCAAGTAGAAAATGACGTTTCGAGCAGAGCCGTTGGCCGCGTTATCAAATTGGTGTGGGAGGGCCCTCCATCAACTTTATTAGATGCGCGATACGTGAATATAACCTGCACCGCCACCGCGCGCGCGACGTACAACAACATTTTCTTGGATACGTCCGCGACTAGACGTTTTTTTGAAAAATCGTAAAAATTTTGTCATTGCGGCAAGAAATATTGGCAGTTTGGTTAAAAATGGAAAATATTGTCAAAATGGAACGAAAAATATATTTTTCATTCATTATTTCGATAATCGATACACTTGTTGAAATATTATGAGCGAGAGAGAGAGAGAGAGAGAGAGAGAGAGAGAGAGAGAGCGAGAGAGAGAGGGCCAGAGCGTTGATCGGATATTTGGTTACAGGGAGACGACGGCACGTGCGTCGGAGTAGCGGACCAGGTGGTGGTGGTGGTGATGGTGGTGGTTCGACGGGCTGCTGCGGTACGGTAAACGCCGCCGGGGAGACGAGAGCGATTTCGGGTCTGGCTTGCATCAGCTCCGAGTGTGGCAGTATCGAGAATATGGCGGGAACGAGCACCGCCTCGACGACGACGACGACGACGAGAATCGGTGAAAAAAGTATATTCGAATCGCGGAGAAACGACCGTACGAACGAGAGGCGGACGCCGTTGGAAGTTTCGATCGAGAGGCTATCGTGCGATCGATTACGAGAATCGAACGATTACCGGGATGAAAGTAGTTGGTCGTCGCAAGAGAATAGCGAGAGCATACGAAGAAGCAGCTTGCGAGACAACGAGCAGCAATATCTCGAGAGGTCTTTCCAACTTTCGCGACGTCTCGAGCTTCTCCGGCCCAACGAACCCGATAAATATTCGCCAATTGATAATTTAAAAGATAATGAGGAGCAGCGCGTCTCGTCGACGAGACGATTGCATCACAGGCTTCACTACCATCGAAACAACAGGCATTCTGCCGCCTCGGTGACACCCCTCCTCGTCGAAGCGACCTCCTTCGAGGATGCGCCGATCAACGGCACCACCACCACCACCACCGCAACCACCACCACCACCACCACCGCCGCCGCCGCCGTCGCCAGAACGAGAACGAGACTCTGCTTCGGCGGGGCTGCCGGTAGCGAGCAACCTCTAGTCGACGAGGATAATTCACGGAGCCAACGTTTAAACTTTCGACACTCGCCCGTCTTTTCGGGGGATCCGACTATTTATCAGAATGAAATGCAACAGCGGCCGAGCGTCGAGGATGTCAACCGGCGGAACCTTGATAATAATCCCGACAACTCGTCATTTTCCAATACGAGTTACACGAGGAAACGAACTTTTCCGCCTTATCTCGCCACTCTGCTCATCATTTCGTACACCCTCTTTGGAATCGCAGGTACGACCTTTTTTTTTCTCCGTTTTTCTCTCTCTATCTCTCTCGTTGGCGTCACAAAGATGACGCACGCGACAGATTGCTAAATTTCAACAGGTGACGGCAGATTGAGGGCTCGTCTCGCGAATCGCCACGCAGATGCGCTCTCCTCCTTCTCCTCTTTTCTCTTTTCTCTTCATTTTTTCCTCGCATCCTTCCAACCACCACTTAATCCCCCCTGCGCGTGTGCCTCCCTCCTTTCTTCAATATTTTTCTACTCGGATTATTCCAATAGCATGCGAGACAATGGCAACTTGAAAATGGAGAAGAAGAAAAAAAAAAATCAATTGCCGAAAATGTTAACGTCAAATATAAGAGCAGGGCAATGAGAAGTAAGACGCGCGCGGTGATGAAAAGACGAAAACACCCGTCCATTGTACCATTGTCTCGCAATTGCTCCCCAATTCTTTGGCCCCGCTCTCTCGAATCCCTCTCCGACGATTCGCTCTTTCAATGCTTCCCTCGATGATGCTGCTGCCCCGCGCGATATACTTTGGAATATCGAATATCCAATATATTTTTTTCATTACACTAATTTCGATTTTAATAAATATGAATATTGGTTCGCAGACGCGTGCTCGTCGAGGTCTACGCCAAAACCGAGACCACCGACGCCGACACCAAGGCCCAACATCACATTCCACATGTACACATGTCCGCCCGATTACGCGGAATGGTACTGTCTCAACGGTGCTACGTGCTTTACCGTCAAAATTCAAGAGTCACTGCTCTACAACTGCCTGTAAGTATAAAATGAAATAATCGTCACGAGTCGTCGTCGTCGTCGTGAGAAAACTGGTTCTTTCCGCATTGTCGAACGATTCGCACGCGGTGGGACGTTGCATTTCGGTATGACGCTTTCCTCAAAGAGCAAAGACCAGCAACGGGGAATATACACATTTTTATTTTCTATAGTCCTTGGCACGTACATTCGTGTACGTATATAATGCCAGAAGCACCGGCAGAGAGCAAAGCATTGTTGCGCCCGCGCCCAAAGGGTCACCGGGTTTTTCCATGCAGCCACCGATCCCCTCGGAATCGTATTCTCCTCTCCATTCAGCCCTCTCTATACCATTTTTTTCTTTTTTTCGGGCTTTACCGACCGAATGCGACGAACCGCCGCCTCTCTTTTTACTCGTTAGAATGACACCAAACCTTCCCTTTGACTCAAACTATATATTGATAAACATTTATTTGCCTCGATGCCTCATCACGCTCCAGAGTCATATACGCGGGAGGGACGAGTTGCTCCTCGTACCGCGGTGCGTTAGCTACGCTCCATTGTGATGGCCCTTTCGACAAGAATCACCGAGCCCCCGAGCAATTATACGCTCACCTACAAATTCTTGCGTCAATAGACTCGCACGCTCCGCGTCATTCCTCCCTCGTCTTGATTATTTCTCTACCTGACTTCTCTACCATTTTTTCTTCACCATTGATTATGCGCACGTACAAACTTGTTTGTGCCCCAATAATCCACCTGACAAACTGGACAATCTATTTTTTTCATTTTCCACTTCGATTCGGAGTATTTTTCTCTCTCGTTCAATTATTTCGCCGATTCTTCGGCGATGCGAGACGAAAAAACATTTCGGGCCTCCCTCCGAGTTTCGCGTATTGACGACAAAGCAAATATCGTGGGAAATGAGAGGCTTGAGCGAGCACACAGCCGATCACTCTATAACCGAGTTTTCAAACCTCTGCTCCGCTTCGTCGCAACTTTTTTACACTCGCGACTCGTTCACGCCACGTCATCTTACTTTCGCACCTACTTGTTTTTTTTTTTTTTTTTTTTTCTTTTTTTTTGTAAACGGATACGAGAGTTTGGTGGGGGATGCCCGCGTGCGAACAGAGATTCCATGGCGGAAAATGAAGCGCTTTGGTACACAAAACAAGCCCCCCCCCCCCCCCCCCCACCCTCCTCGCCCTTCGTTTCTCCGAGCTGGCCTTTTAAAAACGAGCGCGTGATGAATCGTCGACTGCGCACGGAGTTAATTCCAGCGCATAATCGCCAACGCGGCGGCGGCGGCGGCTCGTTTCGTGTGAAAACTCGAAAACCACCCTCGTCGCACCTCGACCAATTCCCTCGACTCCTCCATAATCCTCGTTTCTACCGGATCGACACGTTTCCTCTACAAATTCCTTCCACCCCTATCTCTCCTTTTTTTTTTTTTTTTTTTTTTTCCTTTACTCGGAATTCCACTCGTCTCTTTTTCTCGCTCTCATTACCGGCCCCTCGATGATGTTGCTTACGAAATCGCGTATTTATATGAGACGGACGGAGGAGAAACGATTGAATCACGGGCGCACGCGTTTTCCCCGGAATTACGCAAATACGGGGAGCCCCCGTACTCGAAAAGTGCAATTAATTTTAGATAAGATCGAGCGAGCCCGGCGCATAATGACTTATTCTACACGTATGCGGAGGAATATTCTCCCTTATTATTTGAGCTGCCGAAAACGAGACCGGCACGATCGAATGATTTCTCGCGCGGGGCATTATTATCAACGCGAAATCGAAAAAGTTGTTGTACTTGCGTATTCAAATTAATTGGCTCGGTCAGATTCCCGCCGCACCACCGTATATACAACACTTTTATTTCATTCGTTAATGAAAAGAGAGAAAAAAAAAAAAAAGAAAAAATTTCCCAACTCCAATAACCAAGTACTTTTTTTTATATTCTTTTTATTTTTATGATTATTTTTTTTTTCTTTTTTTTTTTAATACCGACGAGCGGTCTATCACGCTAATTGAGCAGACACTCTCTCGTGGGATTTCACAGCTCATTTCCGGCCCAGTTGCCCACAGACTTTCCAGCTTAATAACAAAAATGAGCCAGTAGTCGAGTGGTTTTGTTCAATTTCTTTCTTTTGCGCGAGATTGCCTCAATGACGTGGTTTTTTTTTCTTCTTTTTTTTCCTCTAGATGCGCCAACGGATTCATAGGACAGAGATGCGAGTTCAAGGACTTGGATGGTTCCTATTTGCGTAAGTGCAGTAAAAGACGATGAGATATTTGGCCGACTTGAGGATTGAAACGAGATTGAAAATGATTTTTTTTTCATTTGACAGCTTCGAGACAACGGGTAATGCTGGAGACGGCGAGCATAGCCGGTGGTGCGACGATAGCAGTATTTCTCGTCGTCATTATCTGTATAGCAGCTTACATACACTGTAAACGCAAGCAGAAGGAATTGCGTACGAGGTGAATCTTGAAATGCATATTTACTGAAATCGCGAATAGAAAAAAAAAAAGAAAAAAAAAACGATTGTGGAGTAGCCGCGAAAGGGCGTACGTACGTGGCGAATAACCGTGCGATCATAATGACTAACGTAAAGTTGCTTTGCGTCGTTTCCCAGCAGTGCCTGCGTCGATACGGTGGATGGTCCTGGCCGAGATCCGGAGCTGAGGCCGTTCAGCAACCGCAGCCGCTCCCTAATGATCTTCATGGCCAAGAATCCAAACGGCTCGGTAAGTTTGCCGCAGTCACGCAAATCTAGATCGGAATGGATAAATTTACTTGATTTGTCGTTTTTTTTTTTTTTTTTTTTTTTTTTCTCTCGTACAGACAATGTGCCCGTCGATCGAGCAAACGAGAATGCCCGGATGGAGCGACTACTCGCGAACGGAGACCGCGAGGATGGCTTCCGTCAACGAGGAGAAGCGAGGTTCGAGCCAGTAAAGCTATTCGAATAGTCAAGTCGGTAGAAAGAAAAAAAGAGAGAGAGAGAGAGAGAGAGGAGCAGACGTCGAGGAAGAAAGAAATCAAGTATAAAGAGCGAAAGAAATTCACCCTTTCGTCTCGTGGTGTTGTTGGCGAGAAAGGAGAAAAGACAACGCGGAGAGAAAAAAGAAATGAGCGGAAAAGGGAGGAGGAGGAGGAGAAGAACAGCAACCCCAACGGGGAACGATCAACGTGCTCCGAACGACGAAAATAACCAACGAATTATTTGTAGCGGATTGGGAATTAAAAGTGCGTTATACATTGACGGGCCGAGTTCCAGGCCGGTTCGTGAGAAGGAAAAATTCAACTGGGGGAAAAAAAAACGACAACAGCTCGTGGATTTTTCCAAGTATTCGCACGCGTACTTCAGATTTACAAAGAAAAGAAAAAAAAATTCTCGATATACCTCATTACTCGCGTTTTTTCCACTTTTCATTCAACCTTTTCGTATTATTTCACTAATTAATTCTCCTAGAATATTAGAGTATCGTCGAGACATTCCCGATTCGACGTTTCGCCGGATCTCCGTCCAGTCAAACACGACCTCGGTTTTGTTTGTTTTGTTTTTCTTATTCCAACGCGCGGTTGTGAATAGTCCAACGAAAAATTGCCGCAAAAGTTTCCTCGTCGTCGTAATCTTCGACGATTGGGCGCATGCTACGAGAAGAGACGAAACTTGAGTGAGTTTATAGAAAATGTCGAAAATTCGGAGCACGTCGTCAGCTATCGGGTTTCGATAGTTTTCTTTCCGGCGTTTCGCCGGCGTTGACAAAGCGGATGATTGAATCGTCGAAATTTCGAGTCAATCATTGGATACCGGTACGAATTTCGCCCCTCGATGACGAACAATGACGAGCCAGCAGCAGCAGCAGCAGCAGCAGCAGCAGCAGCAGCAGCAGCAGCACCAACGTTGTCTCTCTCCCTCTCTTGTCTTTTGCGGCTGTTGCAGTCGGGCGTGAAACAAAAAGAAAAGAGATATGGAGAAAATTCCACAAAGTATAGAGTTTGAGTCGGAAATGTGAAAAAAGTTGTCTCGCGTGTAAATATGAAAGCTGCATATCTTGCGAGTAACAAGTTCGGACGTTACGAACGATTAATAAAATATAATGAACAAATATTAAATTAAAACAATTAAAACTATAAATTAAAAAGAAATGATAACAAAAACAAAAACAAAAACAAAAAAAAAAAAACAAAAAGACGGCACACGAATTAGTATTGATCGATGATTTGTACATTATGTAGATACTCGTATGAGAAATGACCTTCCGAGCGATTGAATCATCGCGATGCTTGCTTAGACTTTGTTTTTCTGACGTTTAATACATCGAATCGAAAGTATATATTTAAAAAGAGAGGAAAGAAAGGAGAATAGGCTTTAATAGCTTGGAAAACGTCCTAATAACGGATCGTGCTTGGTCGGAACGAGTCGTTCCTTACCTGCCCCTTGTGTCACTCGATCGTTTCACACTCTCTCGAGTCCCAGTATTTCGTTGCTCGGTCAAACACGGCCCTGATCGATCGCGCAATGGCTCAAACTCTCGGATCATCGAGACTCCACCGCCAACACGGCTTTGCAGACGCGCAAGATTCAAAAAATAATAAGAAAAAACAATTTTTGAACAAAAGTTGAAAATCAATCAAAATCATTAACAAAGTTTAGCGTGTATGGGAAAAATGTCCGAGTAGTCGCTGTAGCGAAAGAAACATTAAGGACGAAACGAAACAAGTAGAAGAAAGAGAGAGAGAGAGAGAGAGAGAGTGAAAGCTTTCTAGCATAATATAATTTAATTTTTCATCATACTTTATATATTGTACTTGGTTCCTAATTTATTATTATCTATTATCGATTATTAATTATTAACGATATAAAATTAATCGTTGCGCCGAAAGGGGAGCCCGAATATGCAAAGAAACGGATAATTTCTCCGGAAGACCATGTCTGTGGCGAGTATGGGAGAAATAAATAAATCTTGGTATCGCTCTGACGCTCGAGTTGTCTCGAGGATTGGGCACGAGAATGTCGTCGTTGGTCGTACAAATTAATATTGGAATCCTGTGCGCAGGAATGAACCAAGAATGTTTTTTTTTCTTTTTTTTTTTTTTTTCACCATAAATAATAACCCCCGTTCTAATAATTGTGAGAAATGAGATAGAAAAATTTATCGATGTAAAAAACATTGCCTTGAATCCATACCCCCGACACAATTTGATATAGCGCTTGGATTTTAACAGCATCGAATGCGCGCGATTCGAAGAATAGATTGCATCGGATATAGAAAGAAACGACAAAGCGCGCCGAACAAATCGAGTTTAATCGTACGTAGTTATCAATGCCTATGATAAAAATTATACACACCCACACACACATACAGACACAACACTACACACTTCTGTAATGCTTTAATCCCGCGAGAGCAACTGTAACGAGCAACCGAACAGAAAAAAAAAAAAAGAAAAACAAAAGAAAAAAAGGCAGACAAACGAAAAAAAAGCCACTCCCCACCTACCCTCGTTCATTTATCTCCTTGTTCAAAAGACATAGGAAGAATCGCTAATAAGCGACCGCGTGACTTGTTATAATATTGTTTGTAGACAATGGTGGCATTTTTAGTACATCAGACAGCGCCGTGTGTTTCAGCCAAGATAATGGAGCGACGATATTGCGAGCTTCATGAAATTCGAGTGTAATTATTTAAACACACACAAAAAAAAAGCGTATCGATCGTGTGAAATCGAGCACGCAACCGAGCACGAAACGAACAACGAACGAATTTTCAATCGTTCGATTTTCAATATCATAAATTAACAACAAGGAAATTAATTCTTATCATGGTGGATATTTTCAGTTATATATTTCCGGCAATTTGGTGAAAAAGAGATAATGGATTATCGAGAAAGGCGAAAAAAGCTCCTCGACATTCTCGCAATATCGCCGTCTCGCGATTTTGGCTCGAAACGTGAAAAATGAGAAAAGAAAGGAAAAAAAAGGAAAAATTGTAAAATTTGTAATTGCGAGATAGTAACGCGGCGAGCGCTTCATGACCGGCGGATGGTAGGTACCCCGTCCGCCGACATACACACCAAATCCGTACTCGCGGTATGCTGTCCGTTGTAAATGTACCAAAGAGACAGGTCATTGAACTGATGAAATAAATAAAGAATAAAAAAATAAAAAATGAAAAAATAGAAAAAACCAGAGGAACGCGGAAATTACAATGTTGGACCAAAACTCTCTTCGCACAGAGGAAAATATATGTATAGAAAAATAATGAAGCGAGAATACCGGATACTTTCGCTAAATAAATGAATCCAAAGTCAATTTTCTTCCACTTGTAACATCATCGGTCGTTTTATTTTCACTGCAACTAGCAGAGAGAACGTTTGTTAAAATAAACATTTTTTACCTGACATTATATAGTTTAGAGACGATATTTGATTTCTGTCACGTCTTGGATCAAGTTGCGAAAATATAAAAAAAAAAAAAAACAATATGATTGCAAAGTATTAATAATAAAAATAAAATTTCAAACGGCTCTCATTGAAAAAGTTGGCTATTTAACGACCATTTCCTTATTCCCGGTCATCTCGAGTACCGAGCGACCAACAGAAATAACCGGAACTATCGGACTCGGTCGGATAGTTCTCCTCTATCCAATTATATATTTATGCGTTTGCTACTTCCCTTTGGCTCTTTGCTCGAGATAATAAAGAGTCTGAAATCGCCGACAAGATCGCGGAGCGGGTATCGAGCTTGCTCTCGAGTGTATACGCCAAGCGCAATAGACTGTAAAACTCATGAATATTTAACCGAGCCGAACGTCCATCTTTATGTTCCTCCCTGTTTTCTCAAAGGTTAATTCATGCCTCCGCATCACGCTTCTATGCTCTTCAATATCGTCATTAGAATACTCGACTCTTATTATTGTTCTGGCTCTCCTTCATCAGTCTCAAATTCTCACCGCCGGAGAGTCAGACTACTATTTCAACATTTCTTCCAAACTGCTGCCAATTAAAGCTAATTCTTCTCTCCTCCTTCGACGCTTATTTCAATTTCTTATTTTTCCACTTGTTCCACCATTCCGGAGATCTCATTTTGAAGAATGCTTCCAATTGCTCGATCGTCCCGGTCCGCATGCTTTGAGTTGGTTTCCACTTTAATATCGTATCGGCTATTTGTTTGAAATAAAGAATGTGACGAGCGAGTCCCAACAACGCCGCAATTATTCCTTCCTCCTTATCCGGCGAATCTGTTTTTTCCAAACCAAATCAACATTATTATCACTCGTTGATTCGTTTTCGTTTTTTTTTTTTATCGATCGATTCCCGTACCTTGCGCGGATTCGAGCATGTTGCACAGTTTTTCCACCATGGCCCCCACCTTCTTGTCCTCGTCCTCGATGGGAAATGTACGTAGAATAAAGCCTTGGGGAAAAAGATTTAAAACGATGAATTTATTCGGTTTTTAGATTAAAGGAAAAGCTCATCGCAAAACATACCGAGCAACGTCAAGATGTTTGAAATCCATGGGCAATTATCGTTTTCTTCTATGATTTGCATCAAACCACCATCGACGATGTGTTTGTAAGCCCATTCGGTGCCTTCGCGTTTCGCAATCAGCAATATCGTCACTTCCAGCTCTCTGTTATACTCTTCTACCAAAGAACAAGCAATATTTCACGCCTTTATATCAATTCACCATTGAATAACTCGAATTTTCATAATATTGAAAAACTCACTGTCCAATCGGTTTATCAAGAGCTTGATCAGTTCCGTCGAGCGTTGATCCTTTTCCGGAAATTTGTAATAATCCTTGAACATTCTTTTGATACTAACAACCTTGGGTCCTTGCTGCTGTCTTATCAGATGAATCAGAGAATCCGTCATTACATCTGAAGGGATTTATGACAATTATTGGAGAGATTGTTTGGGGCGACGAGAGGGATGCAGCAGAGTCTATGATGGATAAATGCGCACATCTTCTCACCTGGTCGAGCGTTGTGCATAGGAATTATTTCGGGCCAAATTGATAGCGCAATGTAAATAACATTGGGCGCCAAACGACCGAGAAAGTAGAGAGCGTCGCAGCACATGATCCTTACGCTTTCTCTGTCCTTTTTTAATCGGGCCATTACAATCAACATTCGTGCCAAATACTCGACGACCGACGGCTGCAAAAGAAGGCGTCAGGCACCACGTCTTTATTTCAGTCAAACAAAATCAAATTAAAAGTCTGAACTGATTTTATCAAAATTTCTATTACGTATCGTCGGTCGAAAGCGGCGTATATCCGTTACCTGAATGGAGTGACCGAGCCTGAAAAGATTAAAGTCGATACCAGTGCGAACGAGTTCGAAGACACCGGACATGCTTGGATCTCGTTCCAAGTCATTGATCAGTGCAACGATCCGCTGTTGCGTTGCCGTCATCACCGGAGCCGGTGGTGTGTAAGTACGATCCAACGTTTCATCCAGTTTTGCCCTTTCAACCAGAACATCGACTATGCACCTGTGCGACACCACAATGTATTTTTTTTAGAGAATCGAATTTAACGTCAGAGCCCGTTTTACACGAGAGTACGATTTGATAAATATTGACGCGAGACTCACTTGGCCACCGTTCGTTGACTGCTGGCCACTTGACAAAACTTTGTCACGACACTGGTGTGAAGAGAGCTCGACCATTCCTCGCTTTCGAGCAAATTATTCAGTTCGCTTTTGATGCTTTGTTCTGAAAATTCAACGAGCGGTAATTATAGCGCCATTTCCATAGTAATTGTGAATATTTACGACCAAACTCACCAGCATCCGTTTGCAATTTAATGGCTGCACTTTTCCGGAGCATTCTTGGCTTCGATCGACTTTTTTTCTTCTGGCTGCCAAGGTGACGAGTGAGAAGAGTCTCGAGAGTGCGAATTCCCCGATTATTAGCGACGATTTTATCGGAGCTGTTATCCTGGATCGTCGGGTTCGTGAATTTTGGTAGATTTTGTTGACCGGGTGATCGCACGGGACTGCACAGTATGCTTCTCGTTCTTAGATCTTTTACGATGGCTTGGCTCTTTTCTACATCGTTTTCGAGCGATTTTTTCTTTTCATCGGTCGTGTCCGAATCATCGAGTAATATTCGCGAATCGGGGGAATTCGGAAAATCCATTTTTTCTACGATTACTTGAAAATCTTCGAGCAAAACTGCATCAGACTTTTTATCGATTGTCGGTGATTCGTCGAAAAGCACCGCGCTTTCATAAATCGACGGACGATAAAAATTCTTTGGCGATTCGGTTGAATCGAGGAAAGCGTTTGGAGAAGTTGATTTCTGCGTGTCGCTGGGCGACGCTGGCGATTCTTCGATGCGTTCCGAAGCAGTTTTCATCAATGCGTCCAAACTCGGTTCTGGACAATCAACTGCTTTTCTTTCATCGTTTTCTTCGTCGTTTTCGCATGAAACTGAACTCTCCAAAATATTATCTGCGGCAGTAGCATTAGTTTTATCGGTTTCTGACGAGATCGAACTATCGTTGATTATTTCAAACGTCTTTGTGTCGATTGAAACAACGTTTCTAGTAGTTGGAGATTTCAATTTTATCACACGGTTTTTGGGTCTTTGCATCGTTTGAGAAATGCCTCTGAGATGATTGAGTGAAAAATGTACGCCCCGGGTCTCCTCGTCAGGCAAATTTGCAGCCGATTTTTTTTCCAAAATTTCATCATTCTCTTCTTCAGGGGGGGCTGCATCGCGTTCCTTGCTCATACTAATTTTTGGCACATGAGCAATTCGGTTCTTTTTCGGAGCGATTTCAATCAAAGGTTCGGTTATCGGCGAATCTTGACTGGAATCGTCGCGAATTTTTTCAATCGGGGCAAAAGAATTTGCGATAGAATCGATATTCACGAGTGGTACAGTAACGGGAGTTGTATTTTTCTTGAGAGCTCGCAATTTGCACAATAATTTCGACTTTACCGAACGTTTACTTCTCGTCAACGAATTTGATCTCTTTCTTTTTCGCGTCTTTTCGTGTAGCGTTTGCGAGAAACGAGCCGCCTCTTGGCTCGTGTCCTTGTCGTGAAACAGTTCCGATCTTGATTCTCGTGTCGTCCGCTCCTCTATAGAATTCATCGAAACATTTAAATTCAAATCGGTGTGACGAAGATCGACGTCACCGTCGCAAGTATTGTTCGAGGGAGCGGGCGAGGACGAAATTGATCTGTCCCGTCCGGAGACAAAGTCCGATTCGAGGGGGGACGCGAGTTTTTGGCATTGATCGACAGAAACCGATGGCGTCGTCTCAACGAAACTCGTCTTTACCGTCTTGCCTTTTATTTCACGGGTACGAAGACTTTTCTCTCGAATTCTCGAACTGCTGCGTCTCGGCCAAGTTTTCGATTTGATCGGTTCCTTGTCCACGATCTCGACGGATTCGTCCACGGCGTCGCTATGGTTTTTGGACGTTTCCTCGGTTTCCGTGATGGATGATTCTTCAACGAAATCGCCGCTCTTCTTCACTCGCAAAAGATGACCGACTTGATTCTCACCGTCGTCAGACTCCACCTCCCAATTCGAGCTGCCGACACGTTTTTTTGCTTTCCTTTTCACAGACACTTTCGTCTTCCGTTTATTCAAAACGAGTGATTTATTTTTACCGAGTCTCTTGCTGCGTGCACGCGCATTATTCGTTCCCGGTGGCTTTTCATTGGCGGAAGTCATAACGCGATTCCAGAATTCGGAAAACAAGTCCGACTGAAGGTCCGGGTAGATCGGGGGCATTGCGGGTGCTCGATTGGAAACTGTACAGCAATTCGCCCGATGAGAATGTCCGCAACAACTTGCACTCGGTTGCTGAGCTTTCCGACTGATTTCCTTGCTCCTCTTTTTCAGTTTCCGCTCCAACGTCGCCAATTTTTCTTTCAGAGACTCCAATTCCGGACTCACTATACGCAAAGACTTGTCTATCGAGTCTTGTGTCTCTTCTGGCTCGACCCGCCTCAACGGATCGTCCCGATTCGACCATTCTGCGCAACAAGAATTATCAATATCGTTCAAATCGAAATATCGCCGTTGTTTTGTTTTTTCCCAAATATTATCCCCTTACCCTGATGATGAGGCCCTGGCGGCGGTAACTGCGGTAACGGCGGCGGCATTAGCGGCGGCATTAGCGGCGGGGGCGAGGCTATTTCGGCAAGCAACGGCGGATGGTAAGTCATCGTCTTGAAAAATTTGTCGATATCCGGTTTGGTCAGAGCTTGACAATTTTCGCAAAATATGGGATAAGGATTGTCCCGGATGTGATAAAATTCATCCGTCATTATTGATTTCTCGGCTGTCGTTGGCTTTACCGGAGCTTTCTCCTCCATCGTGTTGACTCCGATCTCGACCGTTTCTACACTTTGTTTTTTCCCTCTTTGCGGCTTCAAACTCTTTGCCAAATCGAGCGCTTGCACTTTTTTCAACTTTTTCATTTCCTGCTCGAGTTCCTTTATTTTCTCTGTAATTAATTCCACGTTTGTCCAAAAAAAAAAAAAAAAAACAGTCGCTACGGATCGGTTGAAGATTTTGGAAAAAATACTTACCTTCCAGCGAGGATTTTGTCACGTCGGCTTCGATCAACATTCCGCCATGAGCGGTCTCCAGTTGCTTCACTTTGCAGATTAACTGTTCCGTGTGGCATTTGTCACCGGCTATTTTAATCTCCTGCTCCGCAATTTTCTGCTCCAGCTCTTCGCGAATTTTCTTATGATTCGACAATTGCTGATTCGCAGAGAAATAAAATCTTGCGGATATCTTTCTTTTACTCGGATTTTAAAATCAATCGATGAGACTTACCGACTCCAATTTCATAATCTTGGCGTTATTGGACGTAGTCTCCTTCTGAAATTTAATTGCCTTTTCTTGGCTGATGCACAAGTCTCCTTTCAACCGATCGCACTCTTTCATTTTGTTGTTGTACTGGAGTATGAGATCGCTGTAGAATTGAAATTGCAACGTTTTACTCGGAAAAACGTAAACAAGACCGGCGTCGTCGTCGCATGCTCGGATCGGCGGAAAATAAAAAATTGAAAATCAAATTGCATCAACTTACTGAGAGCGGAACATTTTTTTCTTCATCAGGAGAATCGATTCCTTGGCTTTGTCGGTCACCCTCCCGTTGTCGTCCTGGATTTTTGTGTAAAAACAAATGAATATCACGGTCTCTAACCTCAAATTCGTCATTCTAACCTAAAAAACGCTCGGGAGTTTGGCGGGCGATACGGTTCGCGCGTGTACAACTGATTAAATGTTTAGCAACTTTGACACTTACGTGAAATTCTAAATCTTCTCTGAAATCCATTGTGATGCTCAAGTTGAAACGTTACTTAAAAATAATTTGCAGAAAAATTGAGTATCGTTACAACGATTTTCGTTTGTTTTCATTTGAGGTTAGGAAATACGGAGCCGCGAGATATCCGCCATCTTGTTTTTTCTGACGGGATGAAGTATTTTTTTTACACACCGAGTCCGCGCGCGGTAAACTTTCGTCATTGCATTTGACTCCAAATAATTACTATCGTGTGCGTATTCCAAAAGCGTAACTTGTTGCGTTTCTTTTCAAATGTTTTGCTTCCTCATAGAAAAAGTAAACGAGCTCTTCATTCATTTTGAAATTTTCAAAAAAAGGCTGCCGACGCTCTAACTTATTGCGCAAATTTTAAGATTTATTACTAATTTTTTTTTTTTTTTTATAAATAGAGTATCAGAATAGAGTATCGAAATTTGCACATCAAAGCTTCCTCCATGAGGAAGCCAATTAAATTGAAAATATGGCATCCTCATAGAGGAAGATTCGAGCATCGTGTTTTTTTTTTTCGTCACTGGGTTATTGTTATCACCGAAAAAAAAAACCAACAGTTGGTTTTTGGAGAAACATGAAAATATCGATAGAGATATTGTTTTGGTTGGTTTTGGTAATTCCGGTTGATAGAGAAGGACGCTTCGGCTTTTAGCATTAATTGAGTCATTTTGCGAGCGTTGTGTCGTGTGGGCGACGAGCAACATCATGTATAGGTATAGAGTGCGAGACTCCTACGCGATTATTTTTATATCGCGAGAGAATAAGGTGGATGGATGAGATGAGAATATAGAAAAGGTCGTGTGCAGCAGCTTTGAGTGGAAAGATTGGAAAGAATGACATTGAAGTGTGTACGAGCGATTAGAGGGAGCAGAGCAGCTGGATATCCATGCGATGCGCTGGGTAACCCAATATCTTCAGGGTCATGTACGAGCCACGCGTACATCTCTCTCGCCTAGGCGTGACCATTCAATCGAGTATGCTTTGACCTAGATAGCGCCATTATTTCTATATACGTATCGTCGACCGACCAAGCCCGGCCTCATGGTGTCCTCGCGTATGGTGCACAACGCCGCGTCACGAAAAATATTTCATAAGAAAAATCTTGAGTAAATACACAAAAGTGCGACTTTTCCCGAAAACGATGGGAATTTTTTTTTTCCCCGTAGAGCTTCACCAAAAAAAAAAAAAAATGGATCGTGCGAGGATCATCAAGACGGGACGTTGAAATTATAAAGCGTCTCTTATAATATAATATAGTATGTATATATAATATATTTTTCAATTTCTTTTTTATTCTTTTTCTTCGCGTCGATTTTGTTAGTTTAATTAAACACATAATCACAGAACAATCTGGACATGTCGGAGTGGGAATTCGGAATTGGCCGGGGCATGCTTTCGTTCTTTTCAATTTTTCTTTCACATATATATATTTCTTATCTTTTTTTTTTCTTTGCCCTGTAACCCCCGTTCCTCGAGGATCGCTTCGTTGTTTTACGCAGTTTCCTCAACAATTTATTCCTTTCTCCCACGTCACCGCACTATTTGTTGTACAAAAATGCGCATATTTTCATCGAATTACAAAGAGTATATAAAGAGGATTGACAAAATGAGAATGAGAGACTACGTCGTGATTTTATTTTCAATATTACGCGTAAAAAATTGTACGAAAAGTCTCGTTTTGGAACGAGGAGGAGGAACGTGTTGGGAATACTCCGTGAAACGACACGAGGCGAAGAAGAACGCGGCAACGCGAAAAGCGCTCGATTTCATCGACTCGATCATTGTGTCTTAACATTTTTTTTTTCGCTCGGCAATCTTTGTGACAAATTTTGTACAATATATAATATTCTCGGGATTCCGAGACGTGTCGTTTTTTTTTTTTTTTTTTTTTTTTTTTTCACACGCGTTCACTGTGACTGGCTATGATTTGTTTTTTTTCTTCTTCGTAGTCTTTAAAAGTCAATTTTCTTATGAAACTGATTGCATATAAAAAAAAAACGTTCATCTCTCTCGCTCTCTCCGTACCAGCCTCTATGCGTTCTATGTCTATCGTTCGCTCTTTCTCT
The DNA here is from genome assembly GCA_963921915.1 of Hyposoter dolosus. NCBI lineage: Eukaryota > Metazoa > Arthropoda > Insecta > Hymenoptera > Ichneumonidae > Hyposoter > Hyposoter dolosus. The sequence continues at coordinate 165,398 of OY998135.1, forward strand.
CTTTTTTAGCTCCCTCACTGCACAACCTTTTTTTTCCGTTTTTTTTTTCTTTTTTTGAAAATCAATCTCGCACTCATTCATTCGCGCTCTATACTACACGTTATCGCACTCTCGATTCTTCCTTTTGTTTTTGTTTGTTTCTTAATCCTTAATTTTCTCATCTCGTCCTCTTATATTTTCCTTCTTGGTATTTCACTTTAACGCTGCGTCGCGGAAGATGGCGTGGCGCATTATACCTCGGATCACACACACGTTCTATACAGTAACAACTTTGTACTTGCAACACACAATCGTATATCAGCTTCGACATTCCAGTTTTTTTTCTTTTTTTCTTTTTTCTTTTTTCAATCTTCTCCTTCTCACGATCAATATTTTTTGCTTTTACACTTTTCCTTCCTCTTTGCATATTGTCCGTCGTATGCCACTCTCGAGCGAATCGCACGCGCGCACTATCGTTATGTTAAAAAGAAAAAAAAAAAAAGGCGAGGAAAATTCCAAGAGTCCCCACGGTTCGTGAAATGGTTTGGATATTGCGATATAATTTCAAGGGCACAAATGAAAGCGAGTAAAGAAAAAACGGTTATCGATGGGGAAAAATTGCCGGGGTGTGTAAAAATTGTAAATATAAAATGATCGGGACACCACCCCCTTCGGTTTTTCATGCCTACATGATTTTCTTTTTTCCCCCACATTGCGCATTCGTCGCGATACGGAAGCACCAATTCATTACCGTTGGAAAAGAAATATTTCAAAATTTTACATTAACGTCGTCGACGCAGTGACTGCGATGACCCGGATCGCGAAGAAAGAGGAAATATTAAAAAAAAAAAAAAAGGTTAAAAACCCGAGCAAAAAGGGCTCGTTTATGAATTCCACATTTCGTCCCAGCGTGTAAAAGCTTTGGGAAAGAAAATTGAGAGGGTCGCTTGTCTCCTCTCGCTCTCCCCGACGACAATAGTCTCAAAAATAAAATATCGAAAGGACGCAGTGACGCAGCAATTTCTCATAGTTTTCATACATTTTTCGTTACATCCGGTTTTTCAGACTCTCAACTAAGTACAAATGCTCTAACGATAATCGTGGACCATTTCTTCGTTTTTCCTCGACAATCGTTAGGATAAAAAGTTGACGCATCTTTCACGCTCATAAATGCCTCGTCAAAGGAAAAAAACAAGAATGAATATAGGAAAAGCGCGCGCCCGCGCTTTATCGCCATCACGTCCGTTCGATTGTCTCGTCTTCGAGGGAGAGAATCATATGCGTCGACACGAACAACCGCGTAATACAATATACATATACATGTATATACATATGAATGGTGAAGTAAATAAAAGGTCATAATCCACGAAAGTGACACCAATAATAGTCTCGTAAATGATGTTCCTTTTGTGGATTGGCCGTATAAATATGCATATAAATTGTAGAGACTAAAGAGTATGTTGCCTCGGGGGCACAGCGCGGTGCGCTCGTCATTTTTCCTTGCATACATATAAATATACACGGATATATATTCATATGGACTGGATCGCGTTACACGACGGAGGACGCGCACGTTTTCTCGCACTCGTTGCAAATCTGACTACTCGTTGAAGGGGCGGCGGGGCGATGAGGGGGGGGGGGGGGGGGGAGATGAAAAAACAACCGAAATGAAGAAAAGAGAAGAAGGAAAAGGCTTTGCGCGTTGTTCTAGTTCTTCACTCAACCAATCTGCTCGTTCTCCCACTTTTCGTTTTTCCGCGAGACCTCTCGATGAATTTCATTTCCAAACGGTTTAACGATGGGAAAAAGAAACGAAGGAAAAAGCCAAAAATGCGTTGCCGCCTCTCGTCAAGCGTCTTGGGCTGGAGCTACGTTCCGCTCTCTCTCTCTCTCTCTCTCTCTCTCGGCACTCCTCGGAAGGGAATATTTGCTTTGACTCTTAATTTTCGTTTCTTTTAGTCTCGTTCTTTGTTGGCTGATTTTGGTTCGATTTTGGCGTGAAACTCGTGGTGGAAAGCGGTCTGTTGAGACGACATGATAATCGAGCTACGCGTAGGAGGCCAACTAGGCTCCTCCTCAGAATGCAACGGGAGGTTTCAAGGCTGACCGTTAGGCCAGAATTTCGGCGGGGCTAGGAGGCTCCCATCGAGTCCGAACCGGGGCTCGGACTGTTTTGCACGGCCCCCGGTACCTGGTTGAATGGATGATTGCTGTTGCACAATACCGTGTATATGTTTTCGACGTTGCTCAACTTTTCGAAAAAGGGTATCAAATCCAAGAGCTCGGAATCCGTCATGTCGTCGAACCACGACGCGACCGGAACCTGCGAACCCATCAGTCTCGTTCAACAAAATATATTTCACAATTGCGCTTGTTTTGCTTCCTCATAGAGGAAGCTATGTAACGTAGAATTTTTTTTTTTCTCCAATTTTCAATGTCAATGTGCTTAAAATGTCCCAAAACATCGAAACAATCATATTATATTTTATTTTTATAAATAGAGTATCACTCTTTTATTTGTATTTTCTTAGTGGGGAAGAATACTCACGGCGTTGTCCGGATGAAAGATGTAACTCGCCGGACTATTGTCAACTATTATTATCTGCTGAAGATCCCTTCCTAGTTTGTTCAAATCCTTGACGTAATTGCCACGATGGAATACGCAAGACTCGCGGAACAATCGCGCCCTGAAGACTCCCCACTTGTCCAACAAATTTGCCACTGGATCGGCGTACTGGAAAAAAAAACAAGAAAAAATGATTCAAACGTTCAAAGTAAAAATACTTGAAATGGAAATAAAGATAAAAAAAAAAACGAACCTTTGCCAGACTGGCGGTGAAGAGTACGCACTCGTAGAGTTCACCCATTCTCTGTAAAAACTCGTCGACGTAAGGCCTCTTTAATACGTAAACTTGATGGAGGGTACCGTCGATCTCAACGGGAACAACGAAATCGGCGTTGTTGATTGGTTTGAAAGAGCTATGGACGAGAGTCTCGTCGAGGTCAATGACCATGCACTTTTTGTGCATATCCTGATGTCGGACCGGTGGCAAAAGAAATCTGGGTGATCCTGTGCCAGGAGGTGGCGAGCCTCGTCCGTCGCCTTGCAACGAGCTCGCTTTCGAACTTTTCGAACTTGCGCCTCTTCCACGACCGAGGCAGCATAAAAGGGAGCGCAACAGACCCCGTCCTCGCGGCTTTTTTCCACCTCCGCTCGGACCATTACTCGGTGCCTCATTGTCCCTCGGCAATTGTGCTGCTGCTGCTGCTGCAAAAAAATTTCTTTTGGTCAATATTTTTCAAAAATTCATCAAAGACGACAAAACGAAGAGAAAACAAAAAAAAAAAAAACATTGCGGGCACTCCTGGGCCGGGAAGCAGCTTACTGGCACACAAACGTGCAACTTTTATTGTCCTCGACGAGTTAGGCCGACTGGAACGACGAGAATCGCGTACAATAGTTGGACTAGTTTTTCTCCCTCTCTCTTTGACATTTTTTCATCAGAGAAACGACTCTATGGGGAACAAAATTGATGGATCGATGGAGATGAACGAAGAGGGTCGAGAAACAAAACAACGGAAGAAAAGCTTCGTGGAATTGGTTATTTTAAAGAGAGACGATTCGAGAAAAAAATGAATGAACGAATGAATGAATGAACGAGAAAACGATACGAAGAAGCACGCGTTAACGGTATAATAAAAAGTAAACAGAGAGAGAGACGATCTTAACCCTAGAACGGTAGCCTTATTTTTTTGACCTATTCCGGTAACCCGAGGTCACAAATGACCCGAATTTTGAAAAATTCACATCTCCGGTAAAATTTAACGAAAAGAGTTCAATCTGGGCTCATTCTTTTCGTTTTTTTATGCAGAATCACGCGAGCCTGGCCTATTTTGCTTCGAGTGAAAAAATGAGTCATAAATGAGGTAAAACCATAAAAAAAAACGAGGGAACGAAGGGAAAAAGGGCGAAATTGGGGAAAAACTAGTTTATAATGAAAGAAGAAGAAGCATCGGGAGAGAAGGAGCGATGGAGCACAGTTGAGAGAGAGGCGAGGCTGGGTAAGGAACACGCAGCACGAGCTGAACGGAGAGTGGCCGCCGTGCTACTACAAACGTGGCGGAGACGGGAGGAGAGGGGCAACATAAAGTGAGGGAGAGAAGATAAGGAGGAGGAGGAGGAGGAGAGTAGAGTGGAGATAGCTCGCGCGGTCTCACTGCTACGAGAGCAAGTGGGAAAGATTGAGCGAACTACTTTGTGAAACGAGGAGGCTAAAAGGAGAAAGAGAGCGTTTGAGGGGGGGGGGGGGGGGGGGGGCTAGGCGAGGCGAACCTCAAAGTAGCAGATAGAATGAAAAAAGAAGAAAACCAAGCAAAAGCACCAAAAGACCGTAACAGGTGCAGAGAAAAGTGCAGTCTCCGTAAAATCGGAATCTCGATCTAAATTTGTATCTGGCTCAAAAGTCCGAAAAAAACAAAAAACAAAAAAACAAACACGTTTCAAGAGCGTTTTAAAGTAACGGGGAAAAACAACAAAAAGCTAGTGGACAAAAGTTGTATACACACGCATACACAGAGGCGCGCGCGCGCGCGGCCAGAGAGAGGGAGAGCGAAAAAGGCTTCGCGGTTGGAAGCGAAAGAATGTTGGTCACACTCTCGAGTATTTATTTGTATTTTTCGTTGTTGGGTAAATGTGTCGTGTCGGAATAAGCGCGCGTGTGTGTGAAGTAACGGAGAGGCGAGCTTACCTTTCTCATTATTGAAGTGGCCTAGCTCGTCATCCCGCGACACTTGGGTGATAATGGACGATGCGTCCATTTAAAACATTTGTTGGTCGTGACTCGGGACCAATGGTGAATAGCGTGGACGAGCGAGCAGGCTAAAATCGCCGTCGTCTGTTCCACCACCGACGTCGTCGCCACCTTCCCCCCCTCCACCTTGCCGAGCACCTCTTTCCTCCTCGCCACCGCCGCCGAATATAATGAAGCCGCGGCTGCTAGTAAAGTTACGGCTTTTGGCGAGGACGATAGCCAACTTTTGCCGACTAAACGACGACAGTATGATGCCGAATGTGCCAGCGCGCACAACCTCAACGCACAAAGCATGCATGCACACACGATTCTCACACGATCCTCGTCCAGCTTTTCATACACGCGCTCCTCTTCCTCCTCGCGAGTCTTGTCACTCGCTGCTCCAACGACCATTCACAATCTCCACACGCACGCACACCACTCTCGCGTATACCACGACACAACACACCTTTGCTATTCGCCTCTCCAGGAATTCGATATTTTTATAAATCTTTTTACAAACAACAAACTCTTTGTGGTCCAACGACGCGGGTGTTAAAAAAAAAAAAAAAAAAACAGAGGAGGAAATAATAAAAGGAAGAAAAAAAAAGAGTTTCGTTGAGCGACAATGTCGGAAGAACGAGCGCGACGGACAATCCCCTCTGCTTGCGTTACCGCGGATCGCCGCGGACACACTGAGTCGGGTTCCCTACTTCCTACTAACGAGCTTAGCACCCGATGATCGCAGCGACGCGTGGCGATCGCACGTACTAGCGCGCATACACACTCACGAGCTGGAGTCGGAACGCGAACGCGGCGACGCTCGGATTTTACGTGCAAACGTCGTTATATATTTTCTCTCGATATACTTTCGAGTATGTGTTTTGTATCCTCCCTTAGGCTTTGATTCGCGTCGACGCGAGAGGGAGGCAGAAAAATAATGCGAATCGAGACGGAGAGTTCGCCTCGCGAAAGTCCCAAATGGCAGCGAGTCGTTGTTGCGTTTTTTCTCGTCTCGCGGCTGCTCGGCGCGCCCAACTAAGCCCAACTCTCCTCGGCGCTTTGCTCGTAAAAGCCGAGAGTTGAGAGGGGAGTCGGTTTGTTTCTCTCGTTCTTTCTCCGCTGTTGCTCCCTCTTTCGTCTCTTTCGTAACCGGCGCGCGCGAGAGGAGTGGGCGGCCGATCGGATGATCAAAGATGCGATTGCGAGTGGAGAAAGAAAAGGAGCAAGAGCACTCGTTGTTTTTGATATTAAAAAATTGCGATGCGGTCAAGAATGAAATTTGAAGTTGACGCAGCTCTGCTTTCAATCTGACGTAATAACGACACGATCTCTCTGTTTTCATCGCGCGCGTAAACAATATTTTATATTCCTCCATGGAGGCTCGATGAGTCTAGCAGGCGTCGTCCTTCTTTCGAATCTGCAAAGATGTAGATTTTGCCCTCTCATAGAGGAAGCTATGCGACGGTGACGATTATTTACGTAAGCGTATTTCTTCATGAAAAAAAAACTATTTAAAAATGGGTTGCTCCAATGAGAAAATCAAGAAACTCGAATTGTCGGAACATTGTTGAAAAGAAAAGTCGAAAAACGACAAAGTTGCACGACTTTGAGCGCTCGGAATCACTCATTGAAATTTCTCATCACGGAGCAGAAAAAGAAAAAAATGAGCTCGTGGACTCGACGCATACCTGAACGCATTCTCGAATCCGAGTTGTATGAATCGCGCGTATCGCGTTACGCGTCCGGACTTGGATATAACCGCGTTTGGAGCGTTCAAAAATGCTTTCGAATGCGATATGCGTCTGAACGTTGTTCGCAATTCGTTTGCCAAGGAAACGAGGAATTGGAGAAAAATGAAAAAAAAAAAAAAAAAAACGCATAATTGTAGTTTAATTACTTTAATCACATTATTTCTTCCTTCCACTGTCCCAGAGGCAATTACTGTATAATATTTACAATCATCATCGAGTTTTTTTAATTGAGGATAAACCAAGAAATGTACCGAAAGGAGAGATGCAATTTACAATTTTTGGTGGCGGGCGTGTGCGTTCTTCAATTTTCATGCTCGATCGAAAACGCCAGTCATACGGTAAAAGTTTGTTCGTTTTTCATCATTTGAAAGTTTGGTTTTACGCGCTACTATTATTTTCTTTGTACATACTTTGTGAATCAATAGTTTCAACTACAAATTCTTACTGAAAGAGAAAATGTTTATTTTCTACTCCCTCTTGGTTCGAATACGAATCGCGGTCCGGTTATCGAGAGAACAAGTTTTTATAGTTGAACGACAACCGTTCGCTCCGAGTTCGTAGTATAAAAAATTGGTAGAAAAATTGTTGGGAAACTTCAATCTTTCCCCTGAAATATTAATCGCCGTGGCGACTTTGAGGAAAAAATAAAATCGGGCCGACCGTTTCTTTTTTCATTAGACAATATTTCGAAATCGCATCAAAATCGCTCTCACGAGATTTATTATGGATTTCGAGACTCTAGAGTCGCGCGGGCCTCGATGACTTTGATCGTCACTTGTTCTTCATCATCATTGTGCGTCTGGTAACTCTTCCGCAAAATAGGCCCATTATGAATATCGTGCCGATCAACGAAATAGCCATAACGATAAAGTATCTTCTCGCTGGCGAACGATTCATCGTTGAGTAAAGATCGCCTATCGTTTTTGGAGGCTCGACCAACTGGAAAATCGTAATTTTATAGAAGAATCGCTCATCCTTTCTTTTTTTTTTTTTTTTTTGAGTTTTTGTGAAAAAATTTTACGAGCGATTTTTTTGAAAAACTAAATAAAGCTTCTCCGATGCTTCATAAATTGCAAAGTTTTACGATTTAAAAATCGAAATATGTAATGTTGAAAATTGCAACTTTTAACATTTTATAAATAAATATCTCGACTTGCCCAAGATATATCCGTATTCTCTTTGTTTGGTGGAAATTTAAACGTGTCAGCGTCATTAAATTCAAGCATTTAATAAATGTTGGTTTCACTTACTTTGGCAGCGTTTCTAAACATTTCGATTCTGGTCGTCAGCATTTTGTAACAGTCCCGTTGAAGAGGCTTTTTGTTATCGAGTACCGCTTGAAGACACATTATATCTGGGGAGCAACAACGAAATACGTCAGAGTGAAAAGTTGCGGCGATTTATGGAATTATCATTCATGTACTTACGTTTACCGCCTCCCTGTGGCACGTCGCTGCAATATTTTTTCAGGTCAACAACGCACGCCTTGTGAAGCAACGGATCGACGTTTATGTCGGCCCTTGATTCTTCGATGAGATCCGCGACTTGGACTCGACATTCTTCTCTCATTTCGGGATTTCCGGCGTTGAATTCGGTCTTTAGACACTCTTCCACCGATCCTGGCTCTTTTTCATCCGCTCGGCAAATTGTTATTATCTACGGGGTTATGGAAAAAAAAAAAAAAAAATGCTGCAAATATGCTCCTTGGTCGATTGATGAAATGGAGAAAAGGCCTAACGATACCTCGTGAGCACAGAGCGTCGAAAGCAAAGGATCGAGATGATAATTAAGGGCAGTCTGACGAAGTATATGGGCCATTTGTTGCTCGCACTTGGGCGCTAGTTTCCATTGGCGGAATTGAATTTTCAGGCAACTGACAACTTTGCCCTCGAGTTCTTTGTCCTTTGGTCCATTTTTCAAAACCTGCGGAAAAATCGCACGTAATTGATCATTTTAATCGATGAAAAACAACAACAACAACAACAACATGAAAGGCTGATTGGAGGAAATTTGAGTAGTAGATTCTTACGTCGCTGCAATGATTGGCGATGTCTCGGGAACAGGCGCTTTGCAGAGCGGTATTGAATCTGTAATCCGTGTTTTGCTCAATCATCCTTCGGATAACGATATTTTTGCATTTCTCGTCGAAAGTCGCTTCGTCCTTGTGACTTTTGAGGCAATCGAGGGCCTGCGATCGATCGGAATCGTAGCAGAATTGGCGTATCATCGAGCGGCAGGAATTGAGCAGCATAAAATCGCTCGAGCTGTCCTGGAACTCTTGGCGCCTGATTTTGAACAATTGTCGATGACACTCGTCCGACAATTTGGTCTTTTGCGAGGCGAGACACTCGTAAACCTGCGAATTTCCAGGCTCCGTTTTGAAACAGAGCTGCTTGATATCGGCCGCGCAAGCCTTTTGCAAAACCGGATCGAAACGGATGTTTTCGCGTTGTTGATATAGCTGCGCTCTCAGCTGTTGCCTACACTCTTTCGGAATCCTTGGTTGTTTGTCCTTCAAAATGTCATCTTGGACAATCCCGCTGAGACACTCGATCACAGCGACTTTGGTCGTCGATCTACAAAAAAAAATCGATTAAACTCGAGTAATTGTTGTTGCACAAAATTTCATCAATGTTCGATTCAGGATTCAAATGTTTCTCACTCGTGACAATGACGCATAACCAGAGGTCGACAAGCTTCCTTGAATTTGTACGTGAAATGATAATTTTTCAAGGAAATTAATTGGAAATGTTCGACCGCGGCCTTGCATTTGTAATCGGAATGCGAATCGAGATCGTTTTTGTGCTCGATCAAACAGTCCATCATGTCGCCCTCGTCTTTGCCGAATTTGACCACTTCTCCGCAATGGTGTTCCATTACTCTTTGGCAAGCGGCCATTATCACCGGATTACGCTCGACTCTTTCGGCCTGCTCGGCCGTCAAGTTGCTCACTGCTTGTCTGCACTCGATGCTCAATCTGAAACGCAAAAACAATGTTAAACGAAAGGCTAATAATGACGAGGAACGGAGGGAAAATTGTTTAATCGAGAAAAACTGACTGTTCCAAATTGTCCTGGAGGCACAAGACTTCCTCGCCTTTTTGAGGTTTGTCGTAGCAAAAGGTTGCGAGTTCGTTGAGACAAACGTCCTCGACTTCCGGTTGTAGATCGACGCTGATGGCTCGTTGTCTCATAACGCGCCGTATTTCGTCGAGACACTCGCCCCGGAGCGTCATATTTTTACGAGGCTGCGAGGCGTATCTGTAGAGACAGGGCAAAACGAGAGGCCCCGTTTCCGGATCCATGCGCTCGCCGTTGTCGTGCCAAGCCTTTCTCGCGTGACAATATTGTATCGCATCGGATTTGCAAGCTCGATACAATTGAGGATCGAGCTTGTAATCGCGAACTATGAAATATTGGATCTGGATTATCGCAGCCTCGCAAGCTTCCGTCATTTTGTCGGTGCCCAGTTTATCCATCAGGCAATAAATTACTCTGGCGTCTCCGCCCGGAACCTGCCGCCCGCGAACAAGCAAATTAGTACGCGCAAAACGATCGGGGATCCCCGAGGGGGGAGGGGAAAAAAAAAAAATACGACTCACATCGCGACAAGCGACGTCGACGACCGGGCGACAAGCTTCTCTCAAGACCGGATCGATCCGCCAATCTTCGCCGGCATCAGTTTCCTCGATCAGTGTCTCGAGCTGGAAATATGAAAATTTGAGGGTCGGCAAAATTCGTCGATTGTTCGTGCAAGCGAGAAGAAAATCGTTATGAACAAAAGGGCTTACGGCTCTTTGGCATTCGGCCGAAACTCTAGACTTTTTTTTTCTCGATCTCGTGTGATCCATCAAGCAATGTATCGTGAGACCTCCAACTTCGAGACCTCTGCAAAAAGTGGGTATATCGTTGGCGCAGCCGTTTACGATTTCGGGCGAGAGTCTGTAATCCTCCATGAGGATTTTTCGGTGATCGAACATTTCGACCTGGCACTCGGGATCGATTTTGCTACCGTTTTTCACGACCGTCTCGAGACAGAGCAAAATTTGTGCGAGTCGTATCTCTTTGTCCTCCGAGACGGATCTTCGGCAGTGATTGTTTTTTATGTCCTCTTTGCAAGCTCGTACGAGACCCTTGCTCGCTCGATAATCCGTGGCTATGAGTCTCTCGCGTTTCACCAATTGATCGCGACACTGCTTGGTCATGGCTCTGTCGCTCTTGTGCTGCATCAGGCACTTGTAAACCTGGCCAGTTCCGGGCCTGATGGTCTCGCAGAATTTGATGTGATCCTGCGTGCAAGCCAAATACAATTGACGATCTAGCTTTACATTGTCGCTCTGTATTTCCGACATACGATTGATTCCTTTTTTGCACTGCGCGCCCAACTCGTCAATGTGACTTTGCAGACAATCGAGAGTCTCGCCCTGCGTCTGATCGCCTATTATTTCGATTCTCCCGCATTTCAAACGCAATATATCCTCGTGGCAATCGGACAGCATCGGCGTCAATATTCCAAAATCGCTCACAGCCACCCATTTCAATTGTTCTATGAAAGACGCGCAACGCGCCTCTCTCACTATTTCTCGCTTCTTTATCAAACACGTCAAGTAACTTCCTCCTTCACCTTTTTCCGGCAAACAGTGCAAGTCGTTCAACTCTTTGCCGCAGGCCTTGGTCGCCAATTTGTAAATATTACGATTGCTCGTTACGTCCGATATGTGCTTCCATATCGCGTGTTGACAATTGTTGTCAATCTTTTTCATTTCCTTCAACTGAAAAAATTAAAACGGCTCAAAACGGATTCATTGACGAAATTAAGGCCGAAAGATAATTGTGGAAAATGTACGAACCTTGAAAGTTTGAACGCATTCCAGAACAAACAAGTGATCTTGACTGTTGTCGGGATCGCCGCACAGTCGTCTGAGCTCTTCTCTGCATTTGGGATCCTCGATGGAGAGTCCGACGACGTTGGACGATTCGGCGGCAATCTCGTTGGCAGTGATTTCGATGTTTCTGCGGATCCTGGTGACGGGCGCCAAGGAAACATCATCGTTGCGATATCGCCACGCTACGGGAAATTCAATTCGACGATCGACCGGTGCTAGATCGCCGTCGTCTGCCGAATAAAAACTCGAGGAATCGGTATTTGTGACGGAAAGTGCCATTAGCGTGAAAACAAGGGTGGCTCCGCGGAGCATTTTCGATTTAAACATTTCGCACACCGCACGCGATTTTGCGCTATTTTTTATAATCAAACTACAAAGACGACTCGCTATCTTATAAAGCTGCACATGGCGCTGCCGAATTACGAATCATTGCGATTCTTTTCTATCCCCGATATTTGATGATCACGAGAGCACAGTGGTTACACGTCAAATGTCGAGTGGAGCGGCGAGTGAAATAATAATAACAGGGCAACTCGTTGAGGCGACGAAGAAATTTTGTTCGGACGTAGGCCCGCGGTGGCGCTGGTGTCAGCGATGGACCATATGCGTGAATATGAGTCTGTCACACACGCTTTGTACGGACGCGACCAACACGCACGGAGTGTGTTCCATACTTTTGCGAGCGCCATCTCGACAAAGAGACAATTTTCGCTGAGGCTGATCTCAGATCACTACGAAATAGTGTTGGCGTACTTTTCGGTCATCCTTGATATTTCAAGAAAAATCAAAAACAACGAATTACGTCTCTGTTATTACTCTTGAAATCCAAACAGCAGCTTGCTGCTGGATGCGATTTGATAAAAACCATTTGACGCCTTGCGCGAAGATTGAATTTGGAAAATATTGGTTGAACGACGGTTTATTATGATTTTTCGAATTTTACGAAAATCTGAGTTTTTTTCAAAAATCGTGCAATCGCTCTAATTTCTGCAAATTTATAATTCAAATGCATAATACAATAAACGCTGCAAATTGCTTTCCCAAAGATATCCTGAATGATTTTTTCCTATCATTCCCGATCAATAGCAATCACGAAGGTATTATGATTGACAAAAAATGGGAGTGGAATTATTCGTCATCTCGCGTTAAACGAATTTAAATAAATCGCTGCGTGTCGGACAAGTCGGTGCTGCCCCCTCGCGTGCTGCGAGGCACATCGACTTGACGCTAATTCTTTCGACGCAATTCAAAGATGCCGCCACTAAACCGTGTTCAGCTTCGTGTGTTTAGTTTCCGCGGCACTGCATCAAGCGAATAGAGTCCCACAGCCTCGTCTTATTATTTGTTTCTCTCTTTTTGATAAAAAAAAAAAGTAGGTCCAGCAAATGGCTCGACGGTGGCTTCGGATACATTACGCGGTAATGTACGTATGAATTTATTTAAACGAATCGTCACAAGTTTATCAAAATGCGTGGAATATAAGGAACGATGGAACGACGGAGAGAAAATTCTGTTGAAAAACGAAAAACCCCTTACGATAGAGTATTCGGAATGCGATTCTCAAGAGACTGACCAACTTTGGGTTGCTCGTATTCTCGTGACCAACCCAATCGCGGTTTTGCACCCACGCTCGGAAATGACTTGGTAGAGCACAGCGCACGACGGTACTGCTCTTTCGAAACTCCCCTTCTTGCCTATATTTGGTTTCTTACGAGCTAAGTCGAGGGAGTCGGGCCGAGGGAGCAGCGAGCAACGAAGAGAATATGCAGCAACAGCGAGCGATTGACAGAGGGGAAAAAAATGTGTGTGCGGCTGTGCGTGCGAGAGAGCTCGAAAGAATAAGCGAGAGCCAGCGAGCAGCAACCCACCTATTTGAATTCTCGGTGAAACATGACCTTTGCCATTTTCCACTCATCGTCGTCGAAAGAAAAAAGTAAACGAATCGATATTTCCAAATTGTGGGAAACACCAATTTTTTGGTTAGAGTTTTAAAGAATCGTTCGTGTGTATACGTGCGAGGTCGGAATAGAGTTGACGCGCGTTATAAAATACTGGGAATAAGAAAGGCAAGAGAAAAGAATGAAGAAAAAAAAAACGAAAGATGGCTTTGAAAATCGTAAGGGCGAGAGAGCCTCGGGGGAAACGACGATAGCGATAATACCGTTACCCTCGGACACGGGTCGGTGTACAGTCGACGAGACTTTCACCGTTCGGAACGGCGAGTACACAGGCTGCGAGAGAACACACAGAGCCATCAAGTAAAAGAGAAAGAGCGAGAAACGTGTGTGCGTGTGAAGGAGAAAAAAGAAGCGCACGAACTCGGCGTCATCTTTTTCTCTCTCCCCCTCACACACACGCGGCACACGCGGACTTTTTTCGTCCCTCCTACTTTAGCTTCAAAGTACGCCCTAACCTTCTCTCTTTCTCGATTTTTACCTTTGCAGTAAAATACTGATATTTCTTTCTCATTTTCTTCGTTCGTCCTGGCTCTTTCTCCGTTTTAACTGCTGCTGCGAGCTATCCGCGAAAGCAAGCGCTCGGGGTGCACTTACGCGATCCCGTACGCACTTGCCGCGTGACTCGCAGCAACCGGCAGCGCAGTGAGAAAGAGAGAGACGGAATAACGCGTAAGAGCAGGAGTTGAGCGTCGAGCGAGCGCGTCGAGCCTCGAGTAGAGTCGAGGAGAACGGCCTCGCTCGCGGAGAATCTTTTCTTTTATCTTATTTCACTTCCTCGCGCGTCATTCACGTTTTCTCCTCTCTTTCTCCCGCTCGCTCCTTTCGCCCCCCTTTTCAAATAAAGATTCGTACGGATTTTTTTATTTTCCCTAAATATAAAGACGTCAATTAATATTTCTAGCCTCGTATAAATGAGATTTTTGTTTATAAAACGAAAAGTATGAACTTTCGATTCGAACGAAACTCGGAAAATTCCAGTTGAATTTGTTGACATGTAAATATGAACGTATGTGTGTGTGTGCGCGCGAGAGAGGGAAGGAGCTCGCCCGCAGAGAGAGAGGATCTTATGAAGGCAATGCACTGTAAGGAGCTCACGATGACGACCAAGATGAAGACGACCAAGTCCAAGAACGTAGAGCCTTGCCTTCTCTGCTCGTGCTGGTTGGAACCTCTCTCTCTCTCTCTCGCTTTCTCGCTGCTGCTCCATCTCCGGCTCTATCTCGCTCCACGACTTTTTTATTTCACGCGCCCCCCCCCCCCCCTCCCCGCCCTCGCTCATTCTTCAACTGTTCGGTTAACCGACTGCTCGTCCCCCTGTAGCTAGCCACGTCCTTCATTGCGCTCCCTGTTCTATAATTCCGTCTTGCTTCATCGCCCGACTCGACTCTAGCCACTTGAAAACCAACACCAAACAAAAAACGAATGGAAGAAAGATTTAGGAAATTGGGCCAAAGGGTGAATGAATTTGTTTTATTTTTTAGATAAAAAAAAAAAAACAAAATAATTGCAACATAGCCAGGAATGAATACTTTTGAAAAAAAAAGCAGTTGGATCGGCGACAGTTGAATAATTAAGGGTAGTCAAAGAGGAGGGGTTGCCGAGGACAGAAAGAAAAACTGCGAGAAAGGACTCGATACAATAAATAGCTCATGCGTCTTGGAGTACTTGAGACCAGGAGTCGGTCAGAGTTGGTTAGAATATTACAGTCTAAGAATAACCACCAAAGAATAAGGACATTGTCTCTCAGTCTAAATATAAATAATAAAATCCAACAAAGATTTTCTCAAACTATAATTCCATTTGTCGAATTATTGAAACAACCAAAACACGAAATCCCGATGCGGGAGACATCGTTCGAGTGCACGCGATCTTTCGTTTACTACGAATTGCGCAGCAACACCGTAAAGCAGCGCCAACGAGGCGCGGATATTTATTTCTTTTTTTTTCCTTCGTCTTTGTCTTTTTTCTTTGAAACAAAGTTGGTGACAAAGTTCAGGTGAATAATAGGGCGGGGAATACTTTCTTTCAACGCTGCTGCTGCTGCTGCTGCTGCTGCTGCGAAGAAATAGATACAATTCCGAGGAGCGCGCGGATGAGGTCTTTTTAACGATAAATAATGCGTGAAGCGAGCGAGACGAGTTTCCTTGCGCTCATTCTTCTCTTTATTTTATTTCCTTCGTTATATTCTTTTCTTTCTTTTCATCTACGGCCAAACCAAGTCCAGCAGACACTTTTTCTTCCTTTATGCCAGTTTTCTAAAGAATAGGCTGCTGCAGAGTCCCACTAAATTATTTCTATAGATACCATTTGTGCGTCCGAATTTGCATGTAAATTGGGATTTTTATTGTCTTTACTCGTTGTGCTCCTTTTCGAGGCCCTTTTTGAAAAGTGCCAAAAAATTGAAACTTTTCCAAGCGCGGTGATAAACACCAAATGAAAAATAATGAATTTCTAAATATGTTGGTGTTGAATTTTCAAGTTTTGGAAACCGGAAGTGCTCGGCAACGTATATATTAATGCGCGTGTGTTAGCCTTGGAACGAGGTTATAAAAGGCGCCCGCGGCGGTGCCAAAGGGCTGAGGGGGTGATGCGGAAATGGTGAAACGAAAGACTCCCATATAAAAATGGTCAATCGGATTTGATGAGAGACGCACCTCTCTCGGAAGTTACGACTTCCGGAACTCGCTCTAGCGCCTGGCTCCCGTGTTTCCTGCTACGTAGACGCACATCACTATAGTCGTGCATAAAACCCTGCTGCGTGGCCTCTGGCCCGGCGCGCATATATTACGCATACGCAACCCCCATGACCTTTTCTAAATATTCCATTCAATTTCCACAACCCTCGCTCCGACTTGGAATTTTCTCTCAAACTCTTTCATGATTTTGGCAGTACTAATTAATTCGGTCCTCGAGCCGGCGTGACTGAAAAGATGCACGGAATTGGAATAGGAATGATTAATTAAGGGACTTTTTTTTTTTTTTTTTCTGATTCGGCGCAGATAGGAAGAGCGTAGAAACAATTTGAAAAATGCTCGCAATAATGAGATAGCCGCGATAGTCGCAGGTGCGACGAATTCAACGACTGATTGAACAGCCGAGAATTTCGATATTTAGAGCGGTCGCGGGAGGAAAAATAATTTTATCGAAGGTGGAGGGAAAACATTGCTGCGGTGTGTGCTGCAAAGCCAGCAGTGCTCGTTGTACGTTAACTACAAATACAGCTGTGTCTCGCATTTTTTTTCTTTGCCTTCTTTTTCATATTTATTTTGATGTATCGCAGCCCCGCTGCGTGCGCGTCTCGAAGGAATCGAGCAACGAAATAACGAAACGCGCGATATTTAAAAGGCGCATAAAAGAATAAATGAATAAAAATAACGGATCGTTTATAGTAGACAAATTTTCACAGGTGTCTATATGAAAACACGAATAAGGCTATGCCGCGCGCGCGCGCGCGCGCGGGAGAGGCGCGGAGGGAGTGAAAATGTTGAGTGGGAAAGAGGTCCTCTTTGGTCTTTCCCCCCCGGGCGCTTTAATCTTTTTCTCTTTTTCCCTCTAGACACGTTTTTCTCTTTGCTATATAGCGAGCTATGTCTATATATATATTTCCCTTTGGCCGGCGTCTCATCTCGCTCGCTCGCTCGCTGGCTGGCTGGTTCGTCGGTGTCCCCGTCACGTGCGTGGATGCGTGAGTACACGAGCGGGCGACGAGAAACGACGACGGGGTCGTTGAACGCGCAGGGGGTATATACTCTCCGTTGAACGGGCGAGCGGGCGGGCGCGGACCACGCGGCATCACAACGACGACGACGAGCTCGCGCAACCCACTTGCACGCTCGCGAGAGAAGGGAAACGGAGAAAGAAGCACCAGGAAAATAAAAAGATAAAAAGATAAAAAAATAAATAAAAGAAACAAAGAGAGAGGGGAAAAGAGGTCATCTTGGTCGTCGTAGCCCGAACTATACACAACGGGGTGTCTGTCTATAAGTGTCACGCAGGAAATACATCCTACTCCTGCTCTCGCCGAGATCCTACACCTCGCGGAATTAAGGATCGCATTTTCAGCGTGCAATGACCCTCCGAAAAATGACTGATTTTCGCGATTTTTTTTTGCACGGTTAGGTCAAGTCAATCGGTCTCGTTTTTTTTTACAAACAAAGGCACTAATGTAGAATACAACATGATTTTTTATACGTAAATTTTTTAATTGTTTCATAGTATTATAAATGATTGAAAAGTGGAGTAAAAAAAAAAGGTTTTTGATGGTGTTGATCATTTTTTGAAAATTTCACACTGCGATGATTCCTTAAAAGTTCACCTGCTACGCGGCACAGGACCATAGAGGAATTTTTTGTTTTTTTTTTCTCACGTTTTTCTTCAACGCACTCGTCTACGCATGCATAAGCAGAGTTTGGGCATTGCGCGAAGGAGCAGGGAAAAAAGATGCTGTCGAGGCGCGGAAGATGTAGCGGCGGTGGCGGCGCGAGGATGAAAGTAGGTAGGTAGGTAGGTGGGTAGGCGGAAGTCGGTTTAACGGTAACACACACATACACTCGCGCGTACGAGCCTTTGAGAGATTGGGAGAAAAAGGGAGGGGAGAAGGAGAAAGAAAAAGACTGGCCGCGCTCATCCGCGGAGCATCTTTCTTTTCTCCATTCTCTCTCTTTCTCTCTGCCGTCGCCCGCTGATGGACGCATCGGAAGCGTGCGAAAAAATTGAAAGGTTTAAAAGCATTCCAATTGTTTTTGTCCAACGCGATGAGAAAAGTTGACGGATTCGGGGGCAGGTACTTAGATATTTATTCCTCGTTTTGTGCCCGATAGACTATTGCGCGTTGACTATCTCTTCGCGGCGCGATATCGTCTCGCGCTCCCCGCATTCGCTCCCCAAATACCAACGAGATTAAACTTTTTAATCTCTCCCTTCGCCTGGAACACCAAACGGGCTATTTAAATCGAAATTATCCTTTTTCTTTTTTTCAATTTTTCTCTGACGCGCCTTTGTTGTTGCGCAATCGTCGAAACGCCCCCGCGCGCATCGACAACGAGAAAAAAGTAGCGGCGGGAATCCTATCGCTATTCCTACACCGTTCTATATCATTCACCTATTCATCCGTGCTGTAGACTCTCGCTGCTGGCGTCATCTTTCAGAGCATTCAAATAAGTTGGAAATTTCAAGCCGCGGCCCCGCGCGGCAACCACCCTCGTCGCGTATCGTAACGCCTACCCACGAAAAAACACGCCTATCAAAGGTATACGCGTTTGTGCAACAAAACGCCTCGAAATTCCAGGCCGCGTAGAGATAACGGCAAAAAGGGGCCATCCCGTCACATTTATTATTATTACTATTTCATCGCGTTATTGGAAAAGTGGCGTGGAAAAGCGCGGTGGGCGAGCAGAGCAGCAACAAGTGAAAAGATTTCATCCCCGCGAGGTCGGGCAACTCGGCGAACGTCGCGCGCGTTTGATTGCGTCGCAAATCTTTTGGGACATATGTGGATGAGAAAATATGTTGTAACGCGGGAAGGGGAGTGCTGCGCTGGTATCCATTGAGTGTGGAATGTTTTTCTGGTAGGCGCGCGGGTATTGAATGATGAAACGCGGGAGAATCGGATCGCAGGGTCGTACAGCATTAATGAAAGCCACGTGTGGCGCAGTCACGTGTGTGCCTTTTTCGGGATTGTATAGAGAGAAAAGAGAGTGGCGCGGCGGTGGAAGAGAGCAGCGCAGGAGAAGAGTCGACGCGGGCGTTCTTAGTTTCTCTCGATGCTATCTGTCGCGGTGGTGGTTTGTGGTTAATGGTCACGAGAAAAAGAGTCAAGAGAGAGAGAGGGAGCGATGTATAAGGAAAGACCAAGTACGCGGAGCGGATTGAGAGCAAAGTGTTTTGGCGGGAATGCGTGACTTGGAAAAACGTGGTTCGAGTCTTTGAAAGAGAACCGAGGAGCTTTAGTCTATCCCATCTTTCTCTCTCGCCTTTTTTTTCTCCTTCTATTGGCTCTTTGCATCCTTTTCTCTTTGCTTCTCTTTTCCTCTGTACAGTTGATGGGTTGTGGGGTTGGTTGGTTGGTTGGTTGGTTGGTTGGTTGGTGGGTGAACAATGGTCGTCAGGGACGGGGCCGTTGACCCTCGAGAGTTGCCGCTCCCACACCGCATTACGTCAGACCAGCAGCGGAGAGCCAACTCTCTTATATATACTCGCATACATTGATGCGCCTGCTTCGCTATGAGCTCCTTTCGTTCTGCTGCCAGCCTGAAAGAGAGCGAGAGCGAGCAAGAGAGAAACCTCGACGTTAACGTCGACGTCGAGAGATCGGTCTCGCTCGCTTCTCTCTCTCTCTCTCTCTCTATCGCCACAACCACCCAGCAGGAAGGTATTAACCTCTGGTGTAGAAAGGGTGTGGAGCCCGAGCTACAAACTCTATTCTCTCTACAACTCCTTTATGCCACGAGCGAGTAACGATCGTTCATGGCAAATCGTCTCTCTATACACACGTTTCTGCTGCTGCTGCTGCTGCTGCTGCTGCTGCGAGAAAAACAAAACGGAAGAAAAATTCGTTGGATATTGTTCGCGCGCGAGTCTCCAAATAATTTGGAAAATAATTTCCTCAACAATAATAATCGTTGAATATCTCTTTGTAGGAGAAACAAAGCAAAAGTTGTTTGACAAAACGATCGATGATTGGAGCAAAAGGATATACGCTTGGGAGCGTCCTGTTTCACTTAATTATCGAATAAAGCCGTGCTTTATTGAGCACACACACACACACGGACATGCGCATGGGCGCACGCTCGTCAATATGCAGAGCAGAGGCGCGCTGGATGGTAAGAGCTTGGTACAAAGTTGGTCTGCTCGGGGTATATAAAAAAATTGTCGTGTTGCCGCGCCGAGTGAAACGAAGCGTCGAAAGGTTCAATTGAACGACAATGAGGGGTCACGAGACAAAGCAGACGAGTCATTCGTTCATCGATCTGGCCCTCATATATGACTGTTGTTCAGTTTGTACCTAAACTCTCGGCGTACACGCGTATATAGCCACCGGCATAAGGGTGAAATATCGTCAAATATGGGGGTGTGATAAGAGACTTTTCAAGATCCCGTGGCATGCTGGCTCGCACGCGGATGTCGTTTTTATCAATTGACGAATCCTGCACCCTCTTTGCCGTCGCACGAATGCGTTTTTAGATTATTATAAACGAGGCTGATTAACAGCGCGAGGGCTCTTTTTATCGCTTCGACGATTAACTAGATTTTTGGAGGGTCGTCGAGCAGTTTTCTCATATAGCGTGCGGTGTGTATATTCTTGATGGGATCGAGTTGAAAATGGCAAGGATCGGATCAAAGGGCTTTAAATGGGCTGCTGCCGCCGGGCCAAGGAAGAAGACGCGGAATTGAAGGAGCAGGAATGAAAAGGGTATTTGCTCCTCTTGGCTGGATTTAAGGGCAAAGCGGGGAATGATGGCGAATCAGGGCGAATGAAAGCGTTGAATCGAGTAACCGGTGCGGGACGGGGGGCAACGGGACGAAATAGATGCATGCGAGAAGCGGAAGTAGCAGAACATGATGGACAACCTGTTGCAACCCCCTGGCTGTTGTAGTGTCGGTGCTGCCGGCGCGGCGCGACTACCGAAGCACATCCATCAAGATGGAAACCGAGCCCGGCCGCCGAGCGCGCAATATACAAATATAGGCGATTTTTGAGCGTCAAAGAGATCGGAGCAGGCTTCCGCGTTGGCAAGCAGAAGGGCTGACGAATAAGCGTTCCTGCTCCTGCCCCGCGTGTGCTGCTTGGATAGAATAAAAACAAACAAAAAACTTGCAACAGGTTGAATCGTAAAACGATTGTTGGCATGAAACGCGGTGAGTCGAGGCGCGAGGGTTAAACAACCTTCGGTTCTCGAGGAGGGAAGAAGGCAGTTGGAAAGGCAAGATCCCTTTGGAATCGTATCGGAATCGAAACAAGTTTTACCTGCCGTACGCGCGCGGTCTACCTGCTCCGTGCACGCCTCTCTCTCTCTCTCTCACTCGGGGCTGTTTCGAGCCAGGAGTCGAGCCGACGAAATAACATTCACCCAGGCTGCATTGTCCTCGGTACGCTCCAATGCCCATCCTATATACATCTACATGCGAGCCCTTCTAAATTCCAAACCCCGTCCGAGTCACCCCGCTGCCCTTTGACTCGATACTTGTCCCTTATCATTCCTTTTTGAACAAATTCTCAGCAACGACGGTGTGGAGTCAATTATTAGCTACATTTTTACCCACTCATTTTGTTTTTGCGCAAAGTCTTGCGCGCTATGGAGGGAGGGAGGAAGGAAGGAAGGAGGGAAGGACGTGCGGCGGCGCGGTGGCGAGAAAAGGGCAACGGTCCAAGGAGAAAGGAATAACCCTCGTCGCGTAGCCTCACGAACAAAAGCGGTGTTTACGCGTCAAAAGTCACCACCGCGTGACGCGAGTTTCCCTTTATACATATGCAACTTGGGTTATTGTGTATACGAAGAAGGCTGCGTATTGAAATACGTGCCTCGCAGCAGGACGCGAGACGACAACAACAAGGGTGCGGACTCGATTCCAACGAGTTCAGCAGGATGTCCATGCAGGGGGAGCTCGCTTCAGGATTCATGCTCGATCCCTTTCTTCTTCTTCTTCTTCTTCCCTTTATTTTTTTCTTTTTTTTTAATTTCTCCCCCATTATCGTTTCATTTTTCTATCCGTCTCTCTCGCGCGCGTTTTGTACCGTAATTTTTATTTTTTTTTTCTCAGGTCGCGCAAACTACCTGTTACCATAGAAAAAAGGGGGTTCACGCTCAACAAGCGCATCTCTACCTGCTCCTCGTCGCTTGCGGTGTAATTCGTTCACACAGATTTTCATGGATTAGGACGGCTGTTTTTTTTCTCGCCTTTCCTTTCTCGGTCTAGTAGATCATTGGAGCACCTGCTCTTGTAAAAATAGACAAATGAGAGTCGGTACGCGGTGAATAATCCAGCAATAGTTTCTCCATTGTTGGATAATGCAGTTTTCTA
Source organism: Hyposoter dolosus (assembly GCA_963921915.1). Taxonomy (NCBI): domain Eukaryota; kingdom Metazoa; phylum Arthropoda; class Insecta; order Hymenoptera; family Ichneumonidae; genus Hyposoter; species Hyposoter dolosus. The sequence goes on from OY998135.1 coordinate 187,785, forward strand.
GATCTAACAATTGTTTGCAACAAAGCGGAAACTAAGACTTTAACAGTCTCGTCGAGATCTCTGAGACGTTTCTTATTCCTTGCGCATTTATTAATAAAGAGATTAATTAAACTTGATTTTTCGTTTTTTATAATTGCGGCGGAAGAGAATTGGTTAGATTTTTTTTGTTCCTACTCCTCGCCGCTGCGGCGGTTAGGAATTGAAGAAAATGCTGCTCCATTCTCGTGCGAGGTCCGTTGTACAAACGCAGCAACGACGGTGTACGCGGTTCGTGTGAATGAGAGATATAAAAGTGTGTGCGTTTGGGTTGAGAGAGAGAAAAGTCTTTAATGGCTCGGAGAGATCGACGTTGAAGAGCAGGACGCGCGCGTTGGTGACTCGCGGTGTGTTGGTTTTGACAAGTTGGGCGCGCGCGCGCGCGCGGGTACAAAGCGAAGCGGACGAGGGGTTGAGGAAAATGTATGGTCCGTGCTGGTGCTGGCTATCGTTGCAATGGCGCGGTGGCTCGGAGCGCGTGAAAGAAAAAAGCAGGCTGCTTAAGTGGGTCAACGACCAAGTCGTCGTCTCCGCGCGACGTCGATCGTCGTGCATGCGTTCCTTCCCTTCGCACGGTGTGGCTTACGTCATCGCTACTTCCAAGCGCGCTAGCTTATTCTAGTGCAGCAACAGCCGAGACTCGATAGACGAGCAAGAGTCGCGCACGCACGCGGTGTTGGATTTTAAAAAATGTTTCGTTGGTACCGTAGCCATTGGCACGATCGAAGGAAATTGAAGGAATACATGAGTCGCGCGTGGGTTGACTTTTTGGACATCCCGTAAATCCCGAGCCGCGACCCGTAAAACGCGATGCACGTGGATCGCGTTTTTAAAGAAGCCAAGAGTATGAAAATGCCCTCTAATCCTGAGTGTAGGAATTTACGCTGCATTTAATGCAAATCTCATGCGTGCCCGCGAGCTTTGTTCCTCAGCTTTGGTGGCAGCCAAAAAGATGGTTGGATGGAAAAAAAAAAAGGTGCATCAGGATCGAGTGGAAATTTGTCCTTGCTCCGTACGTGCGAGATTTCTCGCAGCCTTTTTTTTTCCTCATTTCCTCGTCGGTTGCGCGAATATTTTAGGAAACAGAGTGGAAACACACGAAGCTTCGGTAAGAGTCGCGGAATAAAAATAAAAATACCGCGGGATTGCTGGGCCTGCGGTGGCGGAGAAGCGGATGAGGAGCATATGCAGCGGCAGAGGACCGAGCAGCAGAGGGCTTTACGGGCGATAAACAGCGGGTGTCTGAAAATTGGGCAGGGGTGGATTTTTCGGGGATCCTCGCGCTGGGGACAAAGTGATTATTAATCAATTCGTACGGGAACGGTTTTTCAATTTCCACGAGTTGGCCGCGTCCTCAATAATTTAGAGTGTAACTTCTGGGACATATGCCGTACGTACGGAGGAGCGTCGCGCGGATAAGAAAGGGCAAGAAGGCGAGAGAGAGAACATGGATGCATGCATGCATGTGCGTTTGTTGCCGGAGGGAGCGAGAGGGGTCCCGCGCCGCCGTGGATGTGGGTCGGGGTCGAGTCTTGCATATCGATGCCGCGCGCACACCGCGACGCGCGACGAACCACCTTGCATTAATTTTTCAAACGCGACGCGCGTTTCTTCTCCCCTTTTCCCTGTATCGCGATACATATTACCAATCGACCGCAAGTTGCGAGCCTCGCGATCGCGCAAATATTCAAATTCCATAGTTAATAACGAAGTTGCGAAAAAGTTGATTCGCATTATTTTCGATCTCGAGATTCGTTTATCAAGTTTTTTCCAATATATTAAAGGACAGGCGAGCGGTTTTATTATATGGCATAATGATAACTATAATAATATAAAATGAACTAGCTATCGGGCGGTGAGCACGTTTTGTCCCTGCGCTGCCGCAGCAGCACTCGATGAAGCATGAAGAACGTCGTCGCACACGATAGATGAGTCGATAGACTCTCGAGCAGGAACAATCTCTATACATTAACGAGGGGCTGCTGCGATGCTGATGGGGCAGCGGGAAAATCCATGTCGTTGAACGTGTGTACGTATATGCGGATGAGTTATTGGCCTTACAAGGGGGTACACGACCTTCGGGGCCTCGAATCGAATCTTTGCCCAAGGGATGAAAATGTATTTCCTTTAAAACTTTCTACCGCTTCTACCTTGCTAGTCTAGGAGACGCGCGCGGTACGTGGCCCGGCACAGCAGAGTGGTAGTAACGTGCTCGGCTGACAACCGGTCAGCCCGGGTTCGATTGCCGCCCCGCGCGCGCTACACCAATGGATTTTTTCCAACTCTTTTAAACAGCCACGTTAAAATGTAGCTCCCATCGAGAGTAAGTGTGAAGAGAAAGAAAAAAAATTGTGGAAAAATAGAGGCAAAAGCAGCGGATTTTCTGCGGCGGGGGTTGGAAAGAGACAGGACGGAGCAGCAGGGCGAGGAATCGCGCGGGGAGAAGAATAACGCGCGCCGGTCTTTTTCTCTCGTGGTCGTAGCGCGGAATGGCCTCGCGCCACCAACGCGTCGCGTAGACGCGGCGTGCAAGGTCGTTGTCCTTGGGGGATCAACGACCCCTCGAGGAGGGATGTCCCGAGTATCATAGAGTGGGGAAGTACGCCGCGAACCTCTCGCTCCCTCCCTCCCTCCCTATTCTGCTCGCGTACTCTCGCAATCATAAACCAACTGCTGGTGCTCGCGGCAACTTGTACGCGTTTTTCCTCTGTGCACACGCGTCTGCCATTTTTTGCCTTCCTTCGCGCTCCCCTCGAGCCGTGTTGTACGTACGACACGGAGCAGCAGCGCGGTCGACGCGGGCGCGACAAGGGTTTTATAGTCGCGAAGGCTTCTTCGTTCCTCCTGCTCGCAGAAAATGGATGAGGAAAAAATAAAATTTGTTTTAGAGCAGAGAATTCGGGGGAAAGCAGCAGCAGCAGCAGCAGCAGCAGCAGAAAGTTGAGGAGAGGCGAATAGAGAGGAGCAGCCCGATGAGGTATAAATATAGATAAAAAAGAAAGATGGCCGCGCGGAGAAGCGAAGAGTAGACATACGTGAGCTGAGAGCCAAGAGTCGTCGTCGTCGTTAGGGGGAAGAAGAAGAAGAAGAAGAAGAGGAAGAGGAAGAGGACAAAGTCGGATGTTAAGGGGATGCGGTGGTGGGGTTAGGGACCGGCTCGCAGCCGCGTGGGTGGTTAGCCATGCACGTACGCGCTATACGTGCCGAGCTTGGCGCACACGCAGACACACACACGCGCGCTTTTCCCTTTTATTTCGTTTTCTGGTGAGGGTAGCTCCGGACGGAGATTCGTCGTCGCGTCGCTGGCTAGGATGAAAGGGACCGAGAGAGAGAGAGAGAGAGCGAGATGAAAAAAAGAAAAAAGCGCAGGATTAGAAAGGCATTTGGAGGATGAGCAGAGGGCAAACAACTTTGGATGAAAATCTCGAGGGTCGGTATTTATAGAAAATAAGGGTAGTTTGAGTCCCGGTCGAAAATCGTCGCGACGAGACCGCTCGCTAGCGTGCGAACGGAATCAGCCACCTGTTGAAGTCTCGCCGCCGTTCTCGCTCCGCACGCATTACGCATCAACCCTCGTTCGAGAAAAAATTCACTCTGACTGAAAAAAAAAAAATATATCGACTTTTTACGAATTTACGTTGGGGCATCGCGGTATTTTTTCTCGAGTTGGAAAAAAAAACGAGTCTTTTATTTCTTGGGCCGCTATAACGCGCTCTCGGTTAAATATCGACCGCGCCGTTTCCTCGAGTCTGTGAAAAAAGTCTTGGAAGAAAAAAAAAAATGTACTTTTTTACGATTGCGCGGCGGTATCGTAAAAATCGTTGAATCATTCGTCGACGTTCATTCGAAACCCATTTAAATGGGGTATGTCTATATGGGGGATGAGGAAAAAGTTGGAGACTCGAGTTTCTTTTTTTTTTTTTTTTTTTTTTTCAAGCTCCTGCGACGGGGACGCTATCCTCACACGCGGTCTATTTATAATTTTGATGGAATTGCTTGGAGCAAGGGAGAACTCGCCCCGACTCTCGCTACGCGCTCCATCTTTCTCTTATTTATTTTCAAGCTGCAGCCTCGCTCCCTTTTTTCTTGGCTGCTTTATTGGCTCGACAACAATCGCAGCAGCAGCCGCAGGACGATAAAAATATCAAAATTGTGAAATAGGCGCGCGAAAGAAATTGATTTTGTAAAATTGACAATTCGGGAGAGCGTCGAAACGAGTGAGCCATCGGGAGAGAACGAGAGAGCGAGAAAAGTACAAGAGTCCGTCGTGTGTGTGTGTGACGGAAGCGAGCGGAGGAGAAAGACGGCGCGGCGGCGCGGCTCGGCGCGCGGTATAGCGAGCAGCAGCATGCAGCACAGGAAAGAGGGCCATGCCAGGGCAGGGAGCAATGTCCCTCGAGGAGCGAGTCAACCCCCTTCCTAACGTTTAAGTATGGTATGCACGCCCGTTACCTTTCCAGCCCACCACCGCAACGCCTTTTCTCCGCTCCCTCTCTTTCCCTCCCTCCTCCCGCGCACCGTCGCCTCGCTGCATACTCGACTTTACCAAAGCACACTCTCTACGACCCGAGACGATTTTTTTTTTGTTTCTTCCATTTTTTTCTTTTTTTCTACAACTTTTCTTTCGATCGAGCAGCACAATCTCCTCGTTGAAATTTCGAAATTTCTCTCCGACTCGAGCAACGAATAGTTTCGATAAATCGATTTGGAGACTCGATCGATAATTATTATTTTCAGCGGGGAATTGTATGTTGTTTTCTCTTTTTCTCTCGCGCGCACGGGAGGAATTTTTCGTTTCGGCTTATTGCCCCGGGGGGGGGGGGGGGGGGGGGGGGAATACACCGCGCGCAAGGAAATTTGATACAAACGTTTTTTTTTCCTTTTTTACTTTATCTCGAGAGATGATCTGCTTGTCCTTTCTCCCCCTAGCTGCTCTTTGCCGAGGAACCTGCTCCCCTACCCTTCTTATTCGTATAGGTATGCAAGTGGCCCGGAAAACGAAAGTGCGGCCAAGAAAATCTGGGACTTGAAACATTCGGATTAATATATCAAGTCCAAACAATTTTTCTTTGCCAGGCTGAAAATGAATTTTTGTTGAAAAACTTTGGAATTTTGTCGAACATGGTAAACCATTTTTATTACAAATATTATTTTTTCGTAATTTCGGCAGTACATTTTTTTTCCAACGGAACCAGCATGGCAGCAAAATTTACAACGTTTGGTCGAACGTATCCAACAAAGTATATCCATCTTTTCCAAAAAAAAATGTAGTTTTCAGTGCGGCATATTATTTTTATTTTTTATAAAAATATTCGCACGCATTACCGCGCTGAATATCCTTTGCGGTTCGCAGCCAAGCAGGATAAGCCTTATCTCGTCCTATTTTTACACGTACAAACAAAAATCGTGTCACAGATATTTTTTATAAATTGTCGCATTGTACGAAAATATGTGGAGATGTAAAAAAAATGTTAACGCGTTCCCCGGTTACTTTTTGCTTCGATTTTCGAGCGGCGGGAGAATTTTTCCGATCTACTCGTTTATTGAAAAATTTGTTGATAAATGTGTGTGAAAAAAATGGATGCATGGCAAAGACGAGTGAGCAAATAGTTTGAGAAATAATATCGTTGACGCCTCTCGCGCTCTCTCGGGGCGGTATAGAGCTCGTTCCCGCGCGCACTCCGTGTACAGATAAGATTAAAATTTCCACTTCCACGTTCCCCCTGCTGCTGCTGTTCGCACCCAAAGAGCCGCGACTCTCGAAAATGTCGTACGTTCCGTATTTTTAAATCGAAACTATGATCGAATTTCGTAGATTTGAATAAATCGAATTTGGACAAAAGTAAAAAAAACTTGAAATTTTTTTTTTTTTTTTTTTTCATGCAGCGACAATGCTATGAAATAATTTTTCAAAGGGTACGAATTCGAGCGAGTTTTTGACTTTTCATTGATAAGGCGCGCACTCGTCTCCGCGCGAGATCTTGCCGCTGCGCGTTGCATTCTTCGAATCGAGCCAATATTTCGGATGTCTTTTTTTTTTTTTTTTGTTTTCGAACGCAATGACGATTGGTCCATGTCCGCAGAGACCTTTCGCCTTTCTTATGCTTTTCGGGCCGCACACCGATGCGCCAAGAAACGAACCATATGGGGAACAAGATGTTGTGAATGAATCTGACAAGAAGAAGAATCTGACAACATGACACGCGCTTATAGCCCAAGCCATTTTAATGCAACGAACCTTCAGATTTAATTAGAAAAATGAAAAAATATGGATTCCACCGATTGACGTGGTATTTCTAGATACGCGATATTCGATCGAGTTCGATCTGTCGAAACAATGAAATATGTGTAAAAATTCAAATGACACGTCTCTTTATCGTGGCGAAATTCATCCAATACCGGAACGCAAGTTAAAGTTTAACTTTTTCGTGTTACATAAAAAAAAAGTCGATGAGCATAATGTTTTTCCAAACGCATTGCCGGACCGGAAGTTGGCTTTTTGTACTTCCACGTCCACACACGAGGAATTTGTAGGGTTGGAAGATGGCGCGGTGTGTAGACACGTGTGAAACATCCCGCGCGCTGCACCGTTACACAATCGCGTTCCAAAACTTCGAGAGAGAGAGCAAGTATGGTTCGGAGTCTCGAATGAAAGGATCTCGTTGTACCGTCCCGAGCGTTGCTCGCGGTTCGGCGACGAAAAACGAGAAGAGACACACTCGTCATGGTGACTTGATTAATATTTGAAAAGCCGCGAAAGATTTATCAAATTTGGCTGCAGGTGCGGGAAAAGGGGAAAAAAAGGACAGAGAGCCGAAGAAAAAATGAAGAAAAAGATGGAATGCCAAGAGAAGGAGCAGAAAGAAATGAAATTGATGGTCGAAAGAGAGCGTTGGCGAGCAACGAGCGAGCGTTTCCCAACCCTTTTTCGTTAGGATTGAAAATATAAGGATGAGAAGGACGGAGGGAGCAACGAGAACGGCAGAGCGTGAGAGAGGCATCGGGAGGTTACGTCACGTTAAAAAAGCTATTTGAGGTCAACACCCCGCGTGCCATAGCGACACGTGGACTATGCGCGTCTCTCTCGCTCCCTCTCTCTCTATTTTCCCTCGTCCCTCCCGGCGTCCGCGGCGCTCGCACTCTCGCTCTCTGCCTTCTTTTTTATTATTTCGTATCTCTATCTCGATTTGAGAATCCTCACTGCGCGCCGCCAACCTTTTCTCCTCGTTGCTCATCTCGCTCGCTCTCTTCTCAGCCGCGTCTTCCGACGCCATTTTGCCTTTCCTGCATTATTATATGCCTCGCTCCGATTGTCACTCGCATTCCCGTACACCGCACGCCCTTCGCCCTGCCATCCTTGCCGTCTTAACATCGTGAACAATTCAAATTTGTTTCTTCTCTATTCTTGCATTTTTTTTTTTTCTCAGCCCTTGGAGCAACGGTACCGCGCGCTGCGCGGCGACTGCACGGCCACAGGTGGATCTAAAAAATTCTATTTCAAAAAGAAAGTCCGTTATTTTGGGTTTTTCCACCGTTGATTGCAATCCGCCTCCGTTTTGTTGCAAGAAAAATTGGATTTCATAAGAGGCTTTCGAATTGCATTTAAAAACGATTACCGCTGCATGGAAAAATTGAAAAGTTGTGAGGATTCCTTTTTCCTGACGCGATTAACGGAATTTATCGGTTTGTGTGTGTGTGTGGGTTTTTGTTTTCTTTTTTCTTCACACGGAAACTTTCTTTTTTCTTCACACGGAAACTTTCTTTTTTCCTTCGCCCTGGATTTTTTTTTTTTTTTTTTTTAATTACTCAAGAAAATTTGGACATCGGGACGATCCGTATCGGAGCGATTAGGATTTTTCTAGGCTCATTAACGCGCCCGCGGGCTCTCTTGCTGCGCCGAAGGCTCGAGGGTGAGGACGACTCTGTGTATAAACGAACCAATTGCTCTCTATAGACTGACCTCCTTTTCTTATCCCCCTCTCTAGGGGCCAGAGCACGGGCAAGTGTGCCCTAACGACTCTGAAGAATGCTCGCGCGCTTCAGCATAAACGCACGCGTATGGTGTGTGTATGCGGCGCTCTTCCTCGGATCGCAGTGGATACGACTTCTCGTATGCCAAAGTAGTACACGTGCAGTTAGAGTCAGACGACCGGAGCAACATGCGCCACTGTGGAATCTCTGCTTGATGCCCATTTTTTTTTCAATTCTCCCATATGTAATAGCACGACTCTGTGTCACCCTCAAATTCGGCTGAAAAACCCGAAAGGCTTCCTCATAGAGGAATCAGCTATGCGGAGGTGAAAATCTTTTTTTTTTTCTAATTTTCCATGTCGATGCGCTTGAAATATCCAAAAACATGGAAAAATCATATAAAGAAAAAATGGCCGGATGTGTATGTTCTGGCACTGCTTCATTCTCTGAGAATTTCGTTGCAATTGCTAGAAAAATACGAATTCTACGGTATTTTGAAATTTTTCAAAAAGGAGCTCGACGCTCCAACTTGCACAACATTTAAGATTACTACTAAATTGTTTTTTTTTTTATAAATAGAGTATCGTAATAGGAAGGTTGGTATTGAATTTTTAAAATGAACCATTTTAATTTAATGATTGTTTCTGCAAATTTATGCAAATTTTGTAAAATATTGTGAAAACTTTGTAGAAACGTTGTCGAAATTATATAATTTAAATGGAAATAGAAAAAACGGTGCAAATTGCTGTCTCAAGATGCTCAAGATGTGCACGATCATCAAAGCTTCCTCTATAATTTAAAAAATAATGTAACGATTAGTAGTTTTTCGTGCGTTCCGATTTGTTTTGAATGGCCGAAAAATTGAGCACGTTGCGTCACGCGTATCCGGGTTGTCAAGGGATAATCCAGAGAACCGGATTATATCGACGTTAGTGAGATGAGCAAAAAAAAAAACAAAGAAAAAATAAAAAAGAAGTTTATAAGAATGATAATTGATTGGTGCCTGAACGAATCCATATATAGGACGCGAATCCTGCGTCGTGGCCCTCTCGAGTCGAACTAGCTCTTGCCCCCCGCCCGCCCTCCGCCGCCCCGTGTGTGTGCGTGTGTGTGTGTGTCTGTGAATTTCCATCTTTTTCTCCGCCTCGTCCTTCTTGTCTCTCCCCCGCGGACGCCGTCGCCTCGCTGCTTCTCCGTTTGAGCTCCGGAGCCCCCCATCTTTCTCGCTCCCAAAACTGTGCAAAGAAAATCGGCCCCGTAGGAAAAGGCACGAGTCTTTTTGTCGGAAAGAAAAAAAATTGGCATGAAAAATTCCTCCGAGGCGAAATCCGAAAATTGCGACACTTTCGGCTGGTCCATTTTACCCCAAAACTCCGTGCTGCCTTTTCCTTTGTCTCATTCGTCGGCCAAATAAAGAAAAAGAAGAAAAAAGTGTTTTTCATTCAACTTCGGAAGACACTGTTCGTAGTGGGGGAAAAAAAAAAATGATAGCCAACTGCTGAAAATGTAGGAAAGAATTCGAGGAAGAATAAGTTTAATTTATGCGCGGAATTATGAGAGGGTTCTCGGCAACCTTGGCTGTTGAAATTCCTTCCAACGGATCGAAGGTCAAAATTTGTTTTTCACGTCGAAAAAAGGTTAGCTCGTGGCGCTATATGTTATTTTCACGCCCCGGGGATTAAGTAAAATGGTCAATGTCGCGTTGGTTGTAAAAAAGTTTCTTCGTTGCTGCCGAGGTTCGAGCACGTTTGGTGGAAAAATAAAAAATTCTCGGAAGCTTGCCTCGTAACAGAGCGAATGAGCACTGTCCTGCTACTGCGCCGTGTCCTTGTGCTCGGCATCGCGAAACAGTTACATTTTGCACCGCATGCACGCGGATTAGAAATGTGTATAAACGATTAGCCAGCAGTGGAGTAAAACGTGTCAAGGTGCACGTACATGTCGCGCGAGTAGGAAGAAAAAATACGGCACCGCAGTTATATGTACATAACTCTAGAACGGTATTCTTATCCTTTTTTTCCCTAATTCGTATCTCCGGTAAAATTTAACGAAAAGGATTCAACTTGCATGGGTTCATTATTTTCGTTTTTTAAGGCAATTATTTTGCTTGAAATAAGAAAAATTACCGTTTTAAGGTTAACTACGACGGCTCTTTGGAAAAATTTGAGTGAAAGAAACAGGAGGGTTGAAAAATGATTGGATAAAAGTTCCATCTTTCGGAGATTTTTCGCATCGCATGATGACGAATGGCTCGGCGAGAAGCTCTGCTCGTGGATTTGGCCGCGCTGTTCTCGTTGATCCGTCGAGGTGCGCGGTCATCGCGGTTACGCGGACATACATCTCTCACCGATTTGCTCATTGCGGTGGCGAGCCTAGCCACAAAAAGGCCGGAAAAGAGAAAACTTGTAGTGTGTGCGTAGATCGTTTCTCTAGTTCGTTTTTCGTCCGCACGCGAGAACAGCGCCATTCGCGAGGCTCGAACGATTCCGAGACTGGCCCGCGTGTGCTCGTCTCTCCTCGAGAGACCGCGAGTTGACCGAGTGGCTCGTGTGTCTTCTTCATCCAACGCGCGCGGAATTGTGCCTCTTTCTCAACGACAATCGATTCGTTGTTCGTGCGACGGTGTTTTTGTTTTTGTTTTTTTTTTTATACAGTTATAGCTCGTGTGGCGTGTGTTTTGCCAATGTGACGAAATATTTGAGGCGCCAACGACGCAAGGAGATTTATCATTGCGAACCTGCTTCGATCGGTAAGTTTTTGTTTGAAAATTAGAACGTGAAAAATCCTCGACACTGCGCGTACAGGCGATTCGATTCTCTTGCGAAAGTAAAACTTTGGAAAAGAAACGGGGTTCGTATTTATGCAGAAAATGATAGTTGGTCAATCGAAAATGAGCGAAAGAAAAATTCTGCCTCGTCACTGATTCATTACCGCGTGCAGTAGCGATGAAAAGAAAACAATGAGTGCGCGGGAGAAAAATTTTTCGTGCGATTCGCGGAGGAAGCACGTGATTTACGATTCACGAGCACGTGGTCAGCGCGCGTAATCGGGCTCTCGCGGTCGTTGAGCGAATGCGTAAGCGGCTACGCGCTATTATTCAATATTTATGTCTCCCTCGCGGATTATTCGCTACGCGCGCGGTAGCCCGCGTGAGAAAAAACCATGCCGAAAAGAAACAAAACAAATGCGCGACTCGTTCTCGCGAGAGAGGGAGAGACAGCGAGGACGACGCGTATACGGCGTAGAAACGTGTTTGAGACACGTGGACCGCGGAAGGAGAAGATAGAGGGAGTGGGGCGGGCTGCGAATAATCAAGTTCGAGACTGTAGCGGCAAAGGGGGGGGGGGGGGGGGGGAAGCAACAACTCTCGCGGATCTCCGACATAATTGCACGTGTTCGCGTATGTAAGTCGTTGTAATTGGTCGCGCACTCGTAATCCGCGTATTACCTCAATGTGTGCGTCGCTCACGATACATTTGTGTGCCATAATGAGCATTGACCTTTTGGCGGTCACACAACGCGACAAGAGTGAAAGGTGTCTGGTGCGGCGCGCGCGATCGTTATACCTACCGCCAGAAATTGCAAAGCTTCATTCAAGAGCAATCGCGTCGTTATTCATTGTTATGCAACAACTCGTTGTTTGAATTCAACGAGCGGCACGAAGAAACGAATAGTTTTGAGCAAAAGTTGGGCGGCGGACTAGTACGTCATCGTTGCAACGCCTCGAACCATGTCGCTTTTACGAACTCGTTTCCTCATAATTTCACTTTTCCCTCACTTTGTTAATTGCGTGCAAACTCCTGCCGTGAGAGCCTGCTCGCGTGGATTCGGCAAATGACCTTGAGTAGCAACTTTTGTGGGAAACTAATCAAGCTCTCGTTCGACGCTATTGTGTCGGGGGGAAAATAATTTTTTTACAACCGGGGTATGGCGTGTTTACGTTCACGAATCACGCGAGAAATTTGTGAAATTTTTTTTTTTTTCACTTTTTAATGTCAATTTGCTTGAAATGTCTCAAAACATGGAAAAATCGTATCTAGAAAAAATTCTGTTGGAATTGCTAGAAAAATACGAATTTTACGCGTCACGAAAAACAACCAGAGGAAAAATGCAGCAAATCTCAAATTGTGTGAATCATTTCCTGATGTGACCGCGTAGTCGTTTGTTTGGCTCGAATGATGAAGAAAAGAGGAGAGAACGATTTTCGACGTTGTCGAAAATATTTGGATGTAAAGATATTTGTAGATTGTATGGGTGATCTCATCCCCAATTCTTGTTTAGTGGGAGAGTTATCCGGACGTCGTGGTCCAAAAGAGATTCTCAATTGGAAGCGTGTTTCTCCTACTACCATCCCTCCGAAGATTCGCCAGCTTTTGTTGGGGCCCCTCGATGCCTTCTCGTCCTTCTTCTTGGCGCGGTAAACGAGAAACGAGACTCTTGTTCTCTTTCTCTCTCTCCCTCTCTCTCTCTCTCTCATCCTCCCTTCGTCCGGGCCGTGCACAGCCGGAATTTCCCTTCCCGGCCTGCCTCGCCGACTCGAAACTCTCCTTCGCACACACAAAACTACAAGTCGCTTGCCTACACCGTCGCGACCAATTCCAACCCGATTTTTCGTTGTAAAATGAAAATTGACGTTTTTTGGACAAACGTCCAAAAAATGAATTGATTTTTGTTAAAATTTACGAGAAGGGTGTACGCCGATGCTCGCGCGCGGAGGGACAAGAGAGAGGAAGAGTGGGGGAAGCCCGAGCGGAGGAGAGCGGAACGAGCTCGTACACAGACGCACGCAAAAGTTACACACGTGCGAAATGATGAGGGGGTGAGTTGCTGTCGGCAGGAGAGGCAACGAGGGCGGGTTGAGGGAAGAATGTGTGTTGCCAGCGTGAGAACAAAGAGGCGAAAATAAATGGCGTTGCGTTTTTTTTTTTTTTTTTCTTTTTTTCGCCATTTTATCTCGTCCTGGCTGGATCACGAGACTCTTGCTTCGCTTCTGCTCGCAACCTCGACCATCTCAACTTCGGAGAATCCGAGAAGCTACAGCTACCCTTTGTTCGACGTAAATCGCACGAAAATCCCGATTTGAATGAAAATATTTAATAGCGTGTTGAAATTTATTCTTGTCGTCGTGGAAATACAATGTTTTGGAGAAATGTTTCAATGGCACACCGTGTTTACGTGTGAAAATGGTTCATCCCCGCGCCGGCCGACTTGTTTACACAGCGTGGAATAAGGGCGGTGAGGGGGGGGGGGGGGGAGGGCGGAGCTCGTTCGTGGAAAGCCAACTCAAGAAAGACGATAATAGAATCTCAAATATCAGATAAGGAAGAGCATAATCCCGGCCGGCGGGCTTTCCGTGTATCTTTGTGTTTCGTAAGTTTTTTTTTTTTTTTTTTTTTTCTTTCTCGGGCGCGTTCTATTACCGAGTTTCAACTTTTCCCTATCTCCTTCGGCGCGCACAGCAAGATACGCGGCAAAGAAGAGTTTTCGAGTCGTTGGCTTAAAAAATTATGGCATCGCGCGGTCCTATGAATTATTTACCCTCGCGCTTGCCTCTCGTCCGAGGTTATCGTATTTGAACGAGTTGAACATTTTTTTTTTTTTTTTTTTTTTTTTCCAACAATGATTGGGAGCATTTCAAAGGAATCGGTCCAAAGATTTTTTTAACCCTTCGTGGTGACACTTGCGCCACCGCTATCTCGGTGGTCACACTGGCTTGATTCTACCCAGTCTATTTTTGAACATTACTGAATTACTGAACATCCTTTAGACATTCCGGTTTAGATACGAAAAACTTTGCTGAAAGAAATCGAAGGCACATGCTTTTAAAATGCAGAATGAAGAAAATCAACGGGAAAAAAAAGTTTTTTCACTAAAATAATCGTCACTTGGTGGATTTTCAATATTTTTGCCTAAAATTTGGACCTGATATTCATCGGATCTGGTTCTTTTGTGAAAAAAAAAAGTTGGCGGCTGTAATACTTAGCGCCGCCAGCGCATAGAGGACACTTTAAACTATCGTTGGATGACGATTATATCGACATTCAATAACGGCAACTAGTAGATATTTACGCCGAAAGGTGGTGACTGGGTGGATTCTACCCAGTGTGACGACGAAGGGTTAAGGAAATTGCAGTTTTGGTAGGGGGAAGGAAAAAAAGCTCGTTCAATTTGATGCGAACGAGTAACGAAAAAGTCGCGAGCGGTGGTTTATTTCCTCGCGCGGCGGGTTGAACGAGGGGGCGGAGTGAGAGGGACGCGGATATTGGAAACGAGGGCGCGGGCGGGTGAGCGATAGAGGGAGAGAGAGAGAGAGAGAGAGAGATGGAAAAAGCCAGGGCTGTCCGGCGCGGTCTCGCGCCTCCGTTCTCTCCCTGTTGGGTGTCTAGCTCGCGGTGAAGCGGTGAACGGGCCTTCGAACGGAAGTCTGCGAGTGTAAGAGAGTGACGAAGCGCGAGTTACGCAGCGAGAGGGATGTGCGAGTGAGACGGAATGAAAGAAGAAGAAACGAGTGGGAGGGAGAGAAAGATGGTAACGGTCGCGGGCGTAAGCGAGCTTGGCGCGTTTCGCCGCGTGGTGGCGCTGCCGGTCGAAATTATTATATCCCTGCTGCGGTGCTACAGTCACGGAGGAGCAGCAGAGACGGAGCGATAAGAGGGACGGAGAGAAAAGAAGAGGAGATGGATCGACAAATTCAGAGTCAAAGGCTCTCTCTCTCTCTCTCTTTTATTTTATCTCATTTTTATTTGGTTTTTCATTTATTGGAATGTTACTTTTGTCTTTTCAAAATTATGTTTTCAACTATGTCGAATAGCGTATTTTTTGTTTATGGATTCATTCGCCCTTTGGATTCGTCCCGGGCATAAATAAATGCATCTATCTATCTCTCGAATAAAAAAGTAGATAGCCGCGAGGTTATGGGCGACGTGAAGACTCGGAATATCCGAATTTTGTCGTTTTTCTCTTTCTCACGATTATTAAACTCTCCCCAAAAGAAAAAGAGAGCCAGAATATTATTTGCCTTCTCGCTCGCGCTCGTTTTATCGCTCGTATGTTTAGTCTCTGCATATCGTGCGCCCCCAATCCTTTTGGATGCTCTCGCTCGCGCTGACATGGCGTCCTAAGCGCTACTTCTGCCTATTTCTGCCCTCGACCACCACCACCGAACAGCGCCACTAACTGCCCCGCGCGCGTCTTTCTCTCTCGGGCGCGAGCTCTTATCTCTTTTTTTCCCCATCGTTCGGTGCCCTCGCTCTATCGCGCAGCCCCGATATCTTTCCTCGCACACTTGCCTCCTCTCTCTCTTTTCGAGCCGCGCAACTCCCCCCAAGCGCCGCGCGGCGCGCTGTACTCGCGTCCCGTGGTGTGCGAGTTTTGCTGCCTCCTCGCAGCTCCCAGTGTGTCCAACCCCCCCGTGTACGCGCGTCGTCGTCGCGCGGTCGTCTCTCCGTCGTCGTCGTCGTCGTCGTCGTGGATAAAATTCTGCGCTCGTACGACTCGAAATAAAAACAAAAAGGAAGAAAAAAAAAAAAAAACAACAACAACAAGAGGGAGAAAGAGAGAAACATACACAGTGCAAGGAGGAGAGAAGGAGAGAACGACTGAGGGAGGGAGACGCAAAGGTAAGTGGTCGGTCGGACACGTCTTCCTCATCCGAATTCTTTTATTTTTCTTGTTCCACTCTCGTTCTTTTCTTTTTTATCACTTTATTTGATCGTCAATATTGTTTTTCATACTCGTCGAACCCGTTACTCGCGATATTACATCTTTCCGTTTTATTTCTCCTTTTCCAACACACACACACACACACAGACATACATACGCGCGAAAGTACAGAGTTGTTGGTCGGCGAAGAATCGCCAAGTGTTCCGCGTTCGTAAATTCACGGTCCGCCAGAATTTTTGCAACCCCGCGTACACATGTATATGTGTGTCTCTGCAGTGGTGCCAATTTTTTCACTTGTTTCCTTTTCACCGTGGTGCATCACCACCACCGCCACCGTGTTCTCAATTGTTTTCTCTCCTGCAAGTGGATTCTCTGGGAATAAATTTAAAAAAATCGTTGTGACTGGGAAAATGCGTGTTTCGTGAACGGATGTGTTGCCTCCATCTTTTTGTTGTTATCACTCACGCTCTCGTGTCAGTGTTTGCGCGCTCGTGATTGTGTGTTTGAAAATTCTTACGTGTGCGAGGGCTGCAAACAGTGGATTTACCATCGAGTGATTACTTGCCACTCTTTTCATCACTTTTATACAATTCCATGCAATTTTCGATTATTTCTCTTTTGAGGATTAAAAATTCAGTGGAAATGGACTTTTTTTTTTTTTTTCGTTGTCGAAAAATTGCAATACAGGCGTGATGATGTGCACCGTAAATTAACGCGCGGAGGAGGCAGGGGGAACAAGGTTCGGGTGTCATCGGTCTCGGCGACCGGAGGCGGGCGTTGCCGATCTGAAAATACGTGTGTCCTGGGGGCTCTCTTTATCTCTCTTTTCTCTCTTTTCTCTTTTCTCGCTCTTTGCACCGACAAGAGCCAACCACCAACGAGGAGTGCATCCAAGTTGAAACTTGGTTTTTGCGCTTCTCGACTTCCTCGTTCGCCTTGATAAATATATTTGTATATATATATATATATGCGAGTTTTCGTACCGGAGTTACGGAGAACGAGTATGGCAACGATCGAAAGTATAAACAAAAATTGGAACGGTGAGATTTTTCAATAGGTTCGTTATTGCGAAGAGGGGCGGCGCCGGGGGGGGGGGGGGGGGGGGAGCAGGGAGATTACGGTGAAACTTGGCAAATGTTGGTTAGAAAGCGGAAGAAAGAGTGAGAAGGTGGTGCAGAGGGAATGAGGATAGAACGGAGAGTAGTAGGGTCGTTGCCATCGGAAGCGCGCTACCCCGCTCACGCGCTATACACAATATACACAACCATACACACGGAATCGTCGTCTCCCGACGACAGAATCGATATTATACCCGTGCTTAGCTCGCCAACATTTTCACATACGTGTGCAAAGGAGAGAAACCGAGTGAAAAATGAAGACGTGGGATTATAAGGGAGGAGAAACAATTTGCAGCGTTTTTTGTATTTGCGTTTAAATTGTATTATTTCGACAAATTTTCTACAAAGTACAGACTTGCACACAATATTTTACCAAATTTGCAGAAATTACCAACCCTCCTATTATGATGCTCTGTTTGAAAAAAAAAAAATTAGAATTAGAAAGAAATTAGAAAGAAAGAATTAGAAAATTTCAAAATGCCGTAGAATTGGTATTTTTCTAGCGATTCCAACAAAATTCTCAGAGAACGAAGAGCTTGTATAGATTGACATTTGTGCAAAACGGGAGCCCTGTGGCTCAAACCGTTCTCGAGTTATCTAGATACGATTTTTCGATGTTTTCGGACATTTTAAGGACATTGACATTGAAAACTGGAAGAAAAAAAATGTTCACCGTCACATAGGAAAAAATGGGGGCAAAGGTGCACATATCTATATTGCATTTGGCCACGTGCACGTGTAAGGCTCTGCCCCCTCGTCCGAGGCTGAAAATCCTCAGACCTCGCACTCCCTCTATTTGTGTGTTTATATATTTTTATATATACACGAGAATTAGGCTCTCTGCTTAGAATTGCTTCGGTTGAAAATAATCGCGGGTGTCCCGGGGGCCGCTCGTACGCATCTCTCGCTGCCCTCCCTCCTCCGTTGCTTTTACAGTGTTTCCGCGTTCGCGCTCGCTCGCCACCGAACGAGGGAGAGAGAGGGAGAGAGAGAGAGAGGCTACTCGTAGCGCGTATCTTGCGAGCCTTTGAACATGCGTTGTAACTTCTAACCTCGCCACGTACTACAATCGCTCACTCTATTTACATTTATAAGAGCATGCAATCGGATGCATATTTCACGCGTACGTAGTGTATCGATGCGTCGTTGCGTTTGAATCATCGTATCGACTCGAAGAAATTTATTTATATTCGCAACATTTTCCTCGTTGCGGTGTACCCCCTCGCGTTGTATTTAAATCATTTTCTTCCTCCTTTTAATTCTCTTATAGTTGAATAGAGAAGGAAATGAAAAACAAAAAGGATAGAGAATTGGCTCTTTCGTCATGCGAGTGCTCCGTTGGAAGAATTTTCGCTGTTGCTGCTGTTACAAAGCAGCATTGGTGGTGGTGGTGGTGGTGGCGGAGAGGACGTCGGTTGGTTTCCTCGACGTGGCTTATCGCGGGCGCGCGGGGTGCTGTCTCTCTCTCGCTCTCTCATTCTCCGTCTCGTTTTTGCCCGGCCGGCCTCGAGCTGCTCGCCGCGTGCCTGTACGTGGATTTAGTGCGAGGCCCTCTACTCCGTGTGCCTCGAGAGAGGGTTGCGTAAATATTCGTCTCTCTATCCTTTTCCTCCTCCGTCCCCATCGGACGTTCAGCCGCGTCCCTCGTGCACTGCCTTTTCTTCTCCCCTCGCCGTCCCGCGGCAACCCTGCCTGCCACCGCTCTACCCTCGTTTTCTTCTCGCTCTCTCGCTCCCTCTCCCCTCTGCCCTCCGCCCTCCTCCTCCTCCTCCTCCTCCTCCTCCTCCTCGCGGCTCGTCACCCCACTTGGGCTTTTCCTCTCTCTATCCTTCCCGCCCCACCCCGCCCCCATCGTGCCATCCCTAGAGTCTACCCCTTCCCCCTCTTCGCTGTGCCCCTACCCCCTTCTTTCCGCTGATCGGATCGCTCTGTGTGTAAGCTTTGCGTGCGTACGAGACTCTACACAGCGTTTGTGTGTGTGTGTGTGTACGCTTGCGATCGTCCATAGGCGTCGAGAAGCCACAACCAACCCTCCTCCGGCTCGTTTCTCACTCGCTCGCACGCACACACGGACACACACAGGATGATGTAGCATTCGGGGGTGACCCTTCTGCGTGTATATGTTCTTCTTTTCTTTACGAAGCAAACTTTCCTTCGGACAAATTCGAAAGCCTCCGATGTCTCAACGACCGAAAACGACATTAGTCATTCGTCCGAGATTCAAAGTCAATCTCTCCTACATTTGTTTTTTCTTTTTATTCATATTTAGTCGAGAGCGCAAGCGTCAATGAATATGAAACTTGGAATTTGCTTCCTCGATGAGCTTCGACGATCTATTAATCATTATTTTTCAGGCCTTTTTCAAATTCCATGAATCATTTTCAACGTTACGCAGTAAATCATTCGATCGGTAAAACTGCTGCGCACGCTGTTTCGCTGTAATATCATTTGTTTCCACCTTCTCTCTCTCCCTCTCCCTCGTTCCTCGTCGTCTACGTTTCTCATTCTTCGTTCGTTCGTCGTAGTTAGTCTCGCGTTTGTGTGTGTGTTTTTTTTTCTGCGCATTTCTTCCTTCGTCCAGTTTCGCGCGTCGCGTCCTTCTCCCTCGCGCTTTATCGCGCTATCGCCCGTCTCCCTCCCTCCCTCGCTCCCTCGCGCGCGCATAACCATTCACCGAGAACCGAGAACAACAACACACGGAGAAGGATATTCGCGCACCCGCGCGCCCTCTCGCGAGTTTACGACGTCGCCGCTACGGGCGCCACTCTCGCGCCATCTCACCACCGCCGAGTTTACCCCTCTCCGCGCAGGATCCCTCGTCACTACCGCCCTCTCGCGCACCGCTCGAAACACACGCGAGAAATTCATCGCCCGCTGCCCCCGCGCCTACCCCGTCGGCCCCGTCCCGTACTATTTTCACTTCAGTACGCTGCTACACACCGTGCCGCGCGGTGTGCTCAGCTCTTTCCCGCTATAATCCAAATGTATATGTATGTTTGTACACATACATATATTTATTTAATAAACAAATAGTACACGACGCGGACTCGACGATCGAGTTTAATCCTCAAATTTTTTTTTTTTTTTTTTTTTTTTTCATTTTCTCTCTTTGGGATCTCGTTCGCTTTATCTTCAACTTTTCATCGTTTTTTTCGTTTGTTTTTCAACTCTTATCGCGTAGTTCGTAGATCGACTTGCTTCGTCGTTTGCTTTCTTCTCTACGGACCACGTGCGACGTTGTGCATTGTTTTTTTTTTTTTAAATTATTTTCGTTTTAAATTCGCTTCGATGCTTGTTTGCGCGAGTGCGACCAAATTCAACGAGTTACAGTGGTGTCTTTCTACTCCTCCGCACCATTTTCTCTAATTTCTTTGTTTTTTTCCGTGCGATAAGGAGGAAAAGAAATTATGGTGCGATCGCTTCGACGTCCCAACTTTTTTTCACGCTTTCTCCTCCAACTCTGAACAGGTGAGTCCGTGTGTAAACTATTTGAGCAAAAGCTATTTATTTGTTTTTCTCTCGTTTAAATACAATCTGCGGATAATACGCGCACGTGCTCTCGATACGAATCTCCCGCGATTGTGACGTCGTTATACACAGCAGTGGGAGGATATCGTTTGGGCGTTGTTTACCTATTTTTTCTCGACTCGGACTCGATCGCGAGCTCTTTTTCGAAAGTTTTCCCTGCGACGATTTAATTTTTCAAATCGTTTCGAAAATACGTGTTAAATAATTGATGAAAATCGTGAAAGTCTCGTGAAACTTTCCGATGAGTCAGATTGTCGCGCGAGCCGAGCAGCACCGTCATCTCAACGTCGTTTGCCTTAGGGACGAAAAATCAAAGGACTTTCCAACGGATTATCCGACGAATACGTATTTAGTCATTGCGTCTTGGTCTTGGGGGAAAAGGCAGAGAGAGAGGCGAATAACGTCGGACCACGTGGTTGGCCGTCCACATTTCTTGTGACCCATCCTATGAATATTTTTGCATTGAAATTTCCTGAATAAATGTCGACAAAGTATTGTACAAGAAAAAAATTGAGAGAGGAACGTGGACGGAATACCCACGCGAGAACTCGCCACGTATTACGAAACTTTAACAACGTTCCTCTCTACACTTTTTTCCATCTCGCCTTTTGCTCTCTCGTTCCTTACTCCGTTACCCACGATGATGTATCATTGTGTTATCCAGAAAGCACCGCGTGGAGGTAGAGTCATTCCATTGTGCGTTAACACACGCTCCAAGTTTATCTGGGCAATCGAAAAAATTGAAACAGCGTGAAAAATGTCGCATATACAGAATTTTATGAAAAAACCAAGCGTTGTTGCTAAGCGTTGAAAGAAAAAGAGAGACGAAGAGGAAGAATAATTTTTTCATCATCGGAAATAAAGAGGTTGGTCTCGCTCGAAGGGGTTGGTCGTGCCAGCCAACAGCGACCCTCTTCCCAAACGATGACGATAATAATATAACATAATGGCCCTGCTGGAAATGCGGGGGCTGCGAGAGCGTGGGACACTATCGAAAAAAGCATTCCCTCGCGCCCCACTCTCTATGCTGTCCCCCTTCCCGTACACGCCTGTTGACACTCTATACACGTGGATTATCAAGATTATTTCATTTTCACCCCATTAACGTAGCGTGACGGCCCCATGACTCTCGGTTAATGGCCTTTTCAAGCTTTCCTCCCGACTCGACTAATTATTCAGGGATTTGTACATATTTACAAATTTTATCGGAATCTCGTGTCTCGTAATTACGGGAAAGAGTCATCGATGATTTTTACCATCCGTGCACAAACTTGGCTTCCCTTTGATCGGTTTTTAATCATTTCCGAGTTGGCGATACTCAAGGTCATTAAAGATGGATGAAATTATTGGAAAAATAGTTGGTAGTATGTGGAATTGCATTTTGAAGGAATTGGAAATAGACTAGAAAGGAGCGTGTATATACGTGTGGTTGAGGTTCCATGAAGCGAGGAGGAGAAAAAATGGGGTGTCCCGCGAAGCGAGAAGAGAGTTTCCGTGAATGCACCTGCAGCAGTGCGGGGGATTCTCTCTCTCTCTCTCTCTCTCTCTCTTTCCTCTAGTCCATTATGTGTGCTTAGTTGTGTGCCGGTGCACAGAATTCGTTCCCAGCAGCTCTCGAGAACGGGGGGGCTCCATTCGTTTTTATTCCCTTCCCTCCCCTTTGACTTCTCACTCCCGGCTTATTCACCCCGCCGCCGCACCACCGACCGAGAGAGAATCCCCCTCGCGCGTCGTTCCCGCGACCAACTTTGGGATCGGCTTCGTGCGCAGCGAGAGAGCGAGAGAGAAAGAAACTTTCTATAGAATCCACCTGCAATACTGTTATGCATTGATGTATTTATACACGCGTATGGGGCGTTTCGAGCGGAATCAACAGGTCCGTGTGACCCTTTGGAAAATCGATAACCGCGGTCGGTCCGTTTTTTGTTGTTGTTGTTTCAAATCAAAATTTAACATCGGGAGAATCCATATCCATTTGTTGGCGTATTCATCGACGTACGTACGTACGTACGTACAGTAACCAGCTTCGCGCGGCCTAGTTACACCTGCGCGGCACAGTTGTGCGTGTTACATTCGCAGATTAAATTGCAGTTTGTATCGTTATCGCGTTCTCGAGCTCGCACGCGAGCCTCGTAATAAAAGAATGGACTAAAAATTGGCATTTTCAATATTGTCGCGGACTCGTGTGATGTCACGCGGTTCGGGGTCGGGGGCAAAATAATGAGAGGCAAGTTTATGCGTGCTCCGGACGTTTATTAGAAAATCTCTCGAGACAGAGCCCGCGCGCAGCATCCTCCGCTCTCGAAATCGGCCATTATGGGGGTGCCGCGATGTTTTTGCCTCTCGCGGTTCTCTTATCCTTGGTTGTCCAGCAGCCAGCGAACAAGCGCGATAAGCCGGCAAGCGCGCGGCAGTAGCACAGTTTACGAATAAAATGGCCGGGGCGGTGAGGCGACTCGACGCCAATGGGCTTAAAGGTCGAGGGCATATTTTTCGACGTCCGCGCTCACGAGGGGGAGGCGAGATACGAAACTGTCGAAAAAAAATTCACCCGGATAACCGATTCGATGCAAATTTCATTGACCCACGTTTCCATTTTTTTTTTTTTTTTTCGGATCGGATTTTTTGCAACGGAATTGCCCTTGAATAAAAAAAAAATAAAAAATAAAATTATTGATTCGTTTCTTTTGAGAAGGAGATGGAAGAAGAAAATATACGAATGGGAAAAATGCAGTGTTGGCCACGCCAATGGGTGCGCCGAGGTCGAGAGAGCTCTCTCGGGCAAAGCGCGCCTTGCTCGAGTGTGCGATAGTCTCTCTCTCTCTCTCTCTCTCTCTCTCACTCCTCGGCAGCAATGACGACGAGCGATCGCGCGGTGGCGGCGTTGAGGGAGGAGAGAGGGGGGGGGGGGTGCGTCTCTCGTTGGTTGTGCCGGATGAGAAACAGAGACGGTGGAATTGAGCGAGCGGAAAAAATAGGGGGGCGGGGGAGAGGGAGGTGGAGGGATGTGTTGGTCGAGTTGCACCCGCGTTGTCGACGTCACGTCGCGAGAGACGACGAAATGCCGGGCCGCGCGGCGAGGACTCTCTTAACGGGTTGAGAGACGCGGCGGAGGGGTTGCGAAAGCGTATGTGAGAAAAAGAGGGGGAGCCGCGCGGAGTCAGCGAATGCGGGGGAGCGGGGCTGACTCGTCGCCGCGACGTGCGTGATGGCAAAACTTGTCTCACAACTTTGTCAATGCATAGACATGTACGTACAGAGCCTGGTGCGTTGATGGCAATCCTCCGTCTCTCTCAATCTCTTCTTTGGGCACTAATCGCGCGCGAGCGAAAATCCAAAGTCCTCGGTGATGAAATCTTTCTCGTCATCGCTACGCGTGAAATATTTGTCAAAAGGGCGAGGGCGATAAATTTAATTGATACCTCAACATTCCTCCAATTAGTCCGGAAGTTGTTTTCAATTGCTTCGTCCCTGGAGATGGTTGGTTCGAGTATTGAGTTTTAAAGATTGGGAAAAGTTATTAATGAGAGTTTAAAGGATGTATTTGGATAAATAAATATAGTGAGCCGGTCGCGGTGGCGTATCGCGGAATGGAGAATGCACGGAGATCGAGTCAAGCCCCAGGGGGCCTGGCCCGCGATGACGGCGTGGCACACTCGATTCTCGTCCGTGTGCTGGCTGGCTATGTTTGCACTATGGATGTTGCCAACGAGACGAAGCTTCTAAAATGTAGGACACGCGCTCGCTAAATTAAATTATCCGCCAACTTGGATTATATTTTTCATTCGATTGTTTTCCGGCTCTCGGAATTTCATTAAAAAGTTTGATTGAAATTGAGGAATTGAGATACATCTGCTGCGTACGTGTATTACGCGTTACATACGATGCGGGGATACGAACGAGAGAATTACGTGGCTCGTTTGATGCATAGGAGGACATGAGCGCGCGCGCCTCGCCGGGGAGCAACACAGCCTAGAACCACGTCTCCCTCTCGCTCGCTCCTTCTTCTCTCGGCTACTGGTCTCTCCGTGTGACGCGAGATCGTTCCAAGCACATCCTGGCACTCCCCCAGTGAGAGGGACCGCGCGGGAGATAAAACTTTATACCAACGGCCAGCACACAGCCATGCACATACATATATATTTATAGAGGACACATGAACGCATCAGCCACGGAGAAAATATAGATATTCGTGCATCAACGAGCGGAGAGGGCAGAAATAGTTGCCACTTGAACCGAAGCCTCTCGTCTCTTCACAAATACCCACACACACGAGTCTCGAGTTTAAATGATCGAAATATTGCACCCTCTATTGGAAATGGGTTGTGAAATAATATTCGCATATTTACGAGACTGTAAAAGGTCTTGTAACGAAAAACACTTGAAGAATAACGTCACCCTATGCAGAGAAACAAGTCTCAGTTTCTTCTTTGTCGAATGCTTTTTGAATCTTAAACTTTTATTTATATAAAGTATTGTTGGGTCCGAAGGCTGTATTATCCAACATCCTCAATCTTTGTTGTCTAATTTGCAGTTTTTTGAAATTATTCCTCGGCATGATTCTGTGATTTTTCACATGAAAGATTTTTTGCTCGTCGTGTCCTCGTTGCTCGTTGAGGAGGTTTTGACGTTTTTCAACAAATGCTATTTGCTCCCGTATCGAGGACGAGGGACAAGTTTGAGCTCGATTCGTAGTCGAACGCGCCGCCTCGTGCACTCACTTGGCTTCGACCTCGTTTCGTCCGCGCGCCTCTGTGTGTATAGGAACGTGCCAGAGGATCGGAAACGACCGCGCGAAGAGGGGTAACAAAGTTTATTGTTTTTAACGTTATTTGAAAAATTTTTGAGGCAATGGCTTGTTCGTAGGAGGGAAAAATTCTTGTGCATCTTGAGGTCGTTAGTTTTATTGGCGTGGTGCGACGGGACGAGGTTAAAAATCTTGTCCATCCCCTTGTTGGAAGTTGACGACCTAACTCAACTCTCATCCGGCATACCGAGCAGCAGCAGCAGGGGAAAATGGTCTGGCGGCCCTAATGAACCGACGACGTCCTGAATTCCCCCGCATGGTTTCGTCTACCGCAACCCGGGCGACCCGCACGAGCCCCATAACGAGACGAAAACGCATCCCTTAATTCTCTCCCTAGCCCAACAGACGCCCCTGCGTCGAGTGCTCGTTTCTATTTTTACTCTCACCCTCGTCTGCCGGTCATACTACGCACGCACGAGAACCCAACCCTCCGCGCGTTTGGAAAGATTTTTGTCGGGGTCAGGGTGGAAAGATCCTTGAGGAATTTTTTTCTCCCGTCTTTCGGAAATCTTGTTGCTGGAAATAATCTTGATGCTCGAAATGATTGAGAAAGACGAACGTCGTTCGAGGCTGAAAATTTGTACAATTTTAATGCGGAACTCGTTTTTTTTTAATTTTTTTTTCGAGTTGACGCCTTGTCGCGCTCGTTGGGGTCCCGAAGCGTGTTATACGCGAGAGTCGAACTCATCGTAGCAGCTCGTCGGAGGATAAGTCAGGAATTGGAGGGGAGACGAGCGACTGCTATATACACGTACAAAAAGAGAACGCGAGGCGACGCTCGAGGGGATTTACCATGTTTATGTACTATCCGCGCAAAAGAAAAAGAAGAAGAAGAAGAAGAAAAACGGCTGGAAGCGAGGCAGTCGATTTCTGGCGTATTCGTTTTTATTTGATTTACAATATTTCGTCCTTTTCTGACTCGCGGGTAAAACCCTCCGTGTCGTTGGTTAGTAGTCGGTCGTCCCACTTTGTTTCTAAGCAGACGATGACGCGATCGGGCCCTGCGTGCACGCGGATTAGGGCGACATCTCGGGGATAATAGGGTAAAACTCTTAATTGACAACTCCGCGGAGAGTCACGTGACACGTGTGCGCTCCTCCTCGCTCTAGCGGCCGGAATAGCAACTACGAGTCTCCGCTATTGCGCTTTGTTGCTCTTTTTCTCTTTGACTCTGCTATTATAACACTTTGGTACGCGGGCGTGTGCGTGTGTGTGTGTGTGTGTCTCAACGTCTCGCTATGAATTCCGTACCCTCGTGTGTATACCCACGGCGATGGAAATGAAGAGAAAAAAAAAACGAAGAGAGAAAAACACGAACAGCATTGGCGGCAATGACGATTACGCAATGCGTTGTGGCCGTGAGAGGGTTTTTTTTTTTTCCTCCAGATATATATCTCGTTGTTGCATGTGTGTGTTTTGTATTTGCCCTCTCTCTCTCTGTCTCATCGGATCGTCACACCGCCGTGACTCCTCGTCATTTTTTCTTCTCCCTCTCTCTTTCTCCGTCGTAACTTGTTCAAACCTCCCGTGTGTATCTTTCTGCGCCCCCCGTTGTTGTGTAGTACATTATCTCCGTACACAAGCACGGGGGAGACACACACGCGCGGCGCCAAGCCTCGCTCGTAGAGCTCTCTCGTAGAGACAACGACGCTTTTCAAGGCGCACACTTATTGCGCACATACATGTGACTTTACCGCCTCTCCCTCCCCCCGCGCCGCCGCCTCCGTAGTTCTATTTTTTTCCGGCCGCGAGCGCGGCGCTATCGCCCACAACGCCTCATCGTCTTCCTTTTACAATTCGTTTGTTTTTTCGGCTTTCCAAGCACACGATGAGTCACGCGCGATGCTTATTTTTCTCTTTTTTTTTCTCAACTCTTTTGCTTTTCTCGAAAATCCTTCTTTTTCGTTGTATCAAGAATCTTGATTGACTTTGCGTTCTGTCAACCGCATCGACGGAACGCGGAGGGGGAAGCATGTTTGTGCATACGTACTCGGCTAACGACGCGATGGCGCGTCCAGGGGTGTGGTGGTATGTTACGTGGACGCGCCCGCGTTGTTGTTCTTCTCGAGGACAACGCCGAGAAGCAGCATTTTATTCTCCTTGTCGTTTTTTTTTTCTCGTTTTCGCTCTATACCAAACACGATACGCAGAATATAACGGAATAAAATGGAGTCATCATTTCAAATTGTTGGAAAAAGATTTTGTCGAAATATTTCGTAATGTCGGGGAGAATCGTCTTTTTATTTAAACGCTGAGATCAAAGTCAACGACGACCTCGAATACGTCGAGTGCTTGCTATAGCCACCTGTAAGATTTAAGGGAGCGCGGATAAGAGCGAGAGAGAGAGAGAGAGAGAGAGCGACGGCGAGGCGAAGCGAAGGGGGAAGGGAGTTTGCTGCTGCGTTCCAGTTCGGCGATGGGGTCTCGGCGATGAACCGTTAACCGTGAGCCCTCCATTACCGGTTGCCCAAGCCATAACCAACCACCGAGTCACCTCACGATCGTTCGCCGCGCTAGCCTTCATCTTTCTCATCTATACGCTGTGGAAAGCAAACAAACAAAACAACGAAATGTGCAAGTTTTTTCCAACGCTATAAACCTATTCCAAATGCTAGACCAAATCCAACGGGAATCGTTATTATCAATGAGATAAGAGCAAATTTTATCGGCCCTAGAAAATTCGATCGGACCTTTCCCCACGAAACTTGAAATAATTAATAATTATTTAAACTCGTCGGTTTATTTTGGAGCCAAGGCAATATTTGTTCGTGTTGCCCGCGCGCGATGCATTCCGGTCTCTCATTCGGACCGAGGCACCGTTATAACTCGCGCGAGGAGCCTCCATACCACTCGCGGCTCGCTTCGCCTTGCTTTTTTCCGTTCCATGCCGCAACTCGATGTTTCAACATTTACATTATATACATATGTATATGATACAACTACATTCTGACTTTCTTCATATCTCCCCTTTCCTCTCCGGGTGGCACTAAAGCCTGCTCCTTCGAACGGGAAAAGAAGGAATTTCGAAATTCCCCCCGCCGACACGCACACACGAGAACAGGGCTCGTTGGTCCCTTTAACGATTTCGAAAGAATTTCCTACACGCGCGATCGCCGCCATTTTCATGTTTCGAAATTTCAACGTTTTTTTTTTTTTTTTTTTTTCGCATGTTTTACCAATTGGAAAATAATGGAGAGTTTGGATTTTTCTCGTTGAGTCTTCGAGAGTCCTGATGATTTCTCCTGTTGACGGAGAATGGTGCTGCTCGACAAATTGCGCAATCACGATCTTGAGCGAATGAGGAAGAGGAAGAAGGAGAAGAGAAAGAGAAAGAATAACGTATAGACATATTATGTATTTACGGAGGTTCGAAGGTTCGCACCGTTAACTGCGAAACGATCGAGCTTCCTCACGTTGGAATTAACGAGGTCGTTCAAGGTCGAGGCTGCTGCTGCTGTTGCTGCCGTTGGCCGCACCTCTCGCGACCAATCTTTCGCTTCCTCGTTTTCGGCTTGATCTCGCCAATGTCGAAATTTCAATCCCAAATTTGGTATTTCGTTATTTTTTTTTGTTTTTTTTTTTTTTTTTTTTCACCAACGTTGCTGGGCGAATGAAAAGAGAAAATGTTGCGGGAGATTGGTATGTAGTTGAAGGAGGAAACACGGCGGCAGTTGCCAGGGAGTATCGATCCGAATGCGTAGAAAATGCTATTGATTTCCGTGCGAGAAGGGAGGAACGGAGGGAACGAGAAAATTGGTCGATTGGCGGAGGCAGAGAGGGTCGAAAAAGACCGGGAGGCGGTTGAAATTCTGCTTTACAGCGAATAATTTAGAAAGAAGAAAAGTTTTGCTCGAAAGAGTAGAGAAAGAAAGAGAGAATTAGCCTCGATTTTTCGCCCTCTTGTTCTTCTCGGGTTTTTCGTTTTTTCCTCTCGTCTCGCATGCACGAGGCTTTAGCCGCGCGCACCCACGCGCAACACACACGAGTAGAAACCCTCGTTCTCGCACTCACCTGGCTTTTGTCGCGAGGCTAGAGGCCTCAGCGCCATGCTGAAAGAGAACCGAGGGTGAAAAACATGGCGTAAGAGAGAAGAAAAAAAAAGGGCTCGTCTGTCTGGCTCGTTCAAGGGAGTCTGGCTCTCGTCTGGCTTCTCCTGCTGCTGCTATGCACTTTGTACAAAGCACTCTCAAATATATTTTCGGAACATCCACTTGTATATTTTCCAACCCTTTCGAGCCCCTTCTTCTTCTCCGACGTGCATTAGTCCTGATTAATCATCGAATTACAAAATCAATTACTTTTTCATCATCAACTATTTTCAAGCTATTTTTCTTTGAGAGTTTATACATTCTGAATACACAAACGCCCGATCTTCGTGGCTGATTGTTATTTTTTTGATCGCCTAGTCACGTAAATGTATTGAGTAATCGAATTTCTTAACTTTGTTACAACAACGTGTGGAGTACATGTATATTGGCATGAAAAATATATAACAAGAGACGTAATATACAGGCTGTCCCAATAACTATGCATTAAACTATAAGGTTCACGGTAAAATGGGCTGTTTACTATTATCGAAACTGTAAGCATTATCGCCTTTCTGTACTTTGAGAAACACGTTGCGATTACAGCGCCATCTATCACGAATTACGAAAAAAAAAAAAAAAAAAAAATTTCATAAAAGTTGCGTATTTTTTAATGGGGAATCCGAATCCGCAATAAAGAACGGGGGTTCCCATTGAAGATTTCAAAGTTGGCCTAGTTGCAGGGGGCGGGTACTTGAGTATCATTGGATGGCTCCTTTCGTACTGAGCAATATTATTTCAGCAAATATTACTGCGAACCCCATAGTTTCGAAGATAGTTTCGAAGGTGCTAATAGTTATTTGGACATGCTGTATATGGAATGATGAGTGGTAAAGTATGAAAAAGGGACTTGGCGCTGCTCACGTGGCATACTTGCGTACGTCTCTCGTAACAATTTCCACCAGGCATCGGCATTACACATCGGCTCGTATATTCGTTTCAGAGAGGCGTTTTACTTTATGACTATCCCGAGAAAGATTGCCGCGTCCGTTGAAAACTCGAGTGTCTCTGTGTACGTGCGTCTTTCTGTCGTAAAAACCAAGAAAAATCAGCCTCTCTCTTCCTCCGTCCGTTCTCTCTTTTTTTTGTTTTTTCTTTTTTTTTATTCTCTCGACTGTTCGAATCTACCTACACGTCCTCCCATCGTCATCACCACCACCGCGACCATAATCATCATCGTCATCAGGGTCGTACAAATAACAACACCTACGAGAGTCGATCGTGGATGAAAAACAACTTCTCGCGCATATCATATGCTCTCGTATTATTTATATGTGCTCGAAACTTGCTTCTCTATCGCGCGCCCTCTTTGCCCCCGTACCCCCCCCCCCCCCCCTGCATTGTGTATCTCGTTTATAAGCAACAGTCATTCCGCCCACGGTCTCTCTCTCTCTCCCTCGTTTACCTACCTGCCTGCCTGCCCGCTTGCTGCCTACCTGTCGTACACCTCGGTTCAATCGTTGTATTACCATTCCAAGGCTGTTTGACGGGAAGGGGAGATTCAACTATTTTATACGATCGAGGAGAATCGTTTGGACAATGATAAATGAGTGAAAAAAAATCTTCCTCCACGAGGAGCTTATGTTTCATTGTGGCTTCCTTTTTTGTATTTCCACTTAAATTATATAATTTCGACAATTTTTCTAATAAGTAAAGAAGTAAGTAATTATCGTAAAATTGAAAAAACCATAAAATTTAGAGTGTCGGAGCGTCGAGACTCTTTTTTTTGAAAATTTCAAAATGCCGTAGAATTGGTATTTTTCTAGCATTTTTTCTCGATTTGATTTTTCGCTGTTTTGGAAAATTTTAAGCACATTGCCATTGAGAAATGGAAAAAATGAAAACTTTAACACAACATTTGCTTGCTCTGTGAGGAAGCTGTGAGCGATTGTAACATGTATTAAATTGTTTGGGTTTTGTTGTTGCAGATAACGGTGATAAAGCAGGTGGAACGAAAGCTCGGTCAATGACGAAAGCATCAACGAGAGGTGGTTCAGTCTCAGGTAGAAGTAAAGAGAGAAAAGCCGTCGATATCGCGAGGGAGCGGGATCAACGGCGAGCAACCAGAAGCAGTGAATTATCGTTGGTCTGATGTTAGCTGATATAAACGGTAACCTGGCGGATTTGAGAAGCGAAGCGATGACGTCGCAGAGATTTTGTCTCCGCTGGAACAATCATCAGAGTAATCTGTTGTCGGTATTCGATCAATTGCTCCACGACGAGGCCTTTGTCGATGTCACTCTTGCGGTCGAGGGACAATTACTCAGGGCACACAAAATGGTCCTCTCGGCCTGCAGTCCCTACTTTCAGGTGCGTTTTATCTTCATCGTCTGACTAATCTCGTATACGTCGCTCGCTCCTTTTATCATTTAAGTTTAAAAAAATAATGTTTTTTCTTCTTCTTTTTATTGACAAAAAAGGCCCTCTTCACGGGGCATCCCGACAAACATCCGATAGTTATTCTGAAGGATGTGCCCTACGTCGATATGCGAAGTCTTTTGGATTTCATGTATCGCGGCGAGGTCTCGGTCGATCAGGATAGGCTTACCGCCTTCCTCAGAGTCGCCGAGTCCCTCAGGATAAAAGGCTTGACCGAGGTGAACGAGGAAAAGTGCGATTTGCCGACCATTACCTCGTCTCTGCTGAGCAATCCAAATTCGTCGGGTGGTGGTGGTGGTGGTGGTGGTGGCGGCGGTGGCGGCGGTGGCACGTCTTCGCAACAACCGCCAAATTTACATCGTATTAATCAGAGCGGGTCCGGGGGTGGAATTCATCAACATCATCATTTGCCACAAAAGAGGTTTCATCACATGTCGAATCATCCGCTGTTGGGCTCGGCGCTAACCGCCCCAAAGAGAAAACGCGGCAGACCGAGGAAGTTGAGCGGATCCTCGGACACACCGATCGGTGAATCTTCCTCGCTCGTCCAAGATTTACAAAGTTGCTCCGATCTCGTTCAAGGCTCCCCCGAAATGATGGAAATGAAAATGGGCATCGACTTTCAGAGCGAAACGAGCGCCAGCGGCGGGCCCAACAATTCCACCACCAATCCCAATTGTACGACACCGACCGGCACCAACAATCATCCTAATGCCACTTCGACACCGAGCTCAGCTTCCTCGAGAAAAGACTCTGTCGAACCCACCGAGAACGGCACCGATCCGCCCGATCCACTCATCACCAGGGTCAAACGGGAACCCGAACCGACACCCAGCACCTCTGCCCAGGGTGCGTATTTCTCAACTCGACACTAATTTCATTAATCCTCAACAATCACACCTCCGGATTGTGACGTAACGGTACACTTTGGAAGGCGATAATCAAATCGAATTATCACAATGTATTTTCATCCCTCGAGCAACGACCCTGATTTAATTCGTCCAATTTTTAATACAAAAAAAAAATTCTGCAAAATTCTGCAATTTTTTTACGAAAAAAATGAAAATAAATAAATAATCGGTTCACGAGTCTGAAAAAGCATGCTTTCAGGTGGGACTGGTTTAATCAATTTCAACAAATCAATGTGCTGCCAATTAACGCTTTTTCTTTCTCGATTTTAGCATCCGAAGAAGCGTTCGCCCGACCACTCAGCAGACAAGGAAGCGAAGGTTTCAAGCAAGGTAAGATTGCGCGTTTGACAAGAACGAGAGAGAACGAGCGAATGCTAGCAGGAAAGAGAGACGCAGAGAGAGAGAGAGAGAGAGAGAGAAATTTACAAGGAAAAGTTGTTGCCTGTTTATGTTTCACTCTAAAAATCAGCTAAACATTTATTTCAATTCACGCTTGACATTAAATCGTTTGCCGATTTTTTGATAAACTATACAACTTGTGCGAATCAACTTGTTGTTTATCGATGCGATTGCTCTTTTTCGAAAACTAGAGTTTTCGGTTTTCGGCGGTCATGGATGAAAAATAAATAAAAGTTACAGATTGCAGCGAGAGAAGAAGCTCCAACTTGCACGAGAATTTAGCGTTTGTTGATTCTCTGCGATGGGGGCGCTCGTCCACGACCGCGAGCCAAAACAAAACTGACAAGAATCTCGTAAACGATCTTTGCTCGCACTTTTTATCATTAACGAGATTAATATTTGTTTTTGTTTTTGTTGGCTCAATGTTATTTGTTTCTTCACGTTTTGGGACAGCGACATGCAGGATCGATCAACGATGCGAGCAGAATTGTGCGTCCGCATGATTTCGCGAGCCGCACCCTCGTCGAACGTATTCGAGACTCAAACTTTTTGTTTGTTCTTCATCGGCAATTTTTGTTCTCCGATCGCGTATTAATTAATTTTTTTTTTTCCAATTTTTTACATCATTTTTTTTTTTCGGCAATCCTTCGACCCAATCGCGGACATTGAACGTAATTATATTTTCCTGCATGCCTGTGTGAAAATAATCGTCGAGTTTGAAATAAAAATCTTGTCATTGTTTTTTTTTTGTTTCTCGTGGATTTACAACCGGAAATGGCATTTCGGAATGAAAATCATTTTTCCATCAGTTTTCGACGTTGAGAAACTGAGTTTTTTTTCTTTTTTTTTTTTTTTTTTAAACTCAAATGCATTTTCGTTTGTAAAGCGCCGAGAAACGCTCAAGTTGAAAATCCGATTGGGTCAGGACGGAAAAAAGCTCGGGAGAGTGAAAGCTCGTATGACTGAATTGTGTGAAAGCTTCAAGAACGAAAGATGAAAAAAGAAAAGAAAAAAAAAAAAAAGAGAGAGAGCGAGTAAAGCGAGGAAGAAAGAAAGAAAGAAAAGTTTGCAAAATGTGCAAAAAGTAAATAATGTTGAAAGAAAAAATATCGAGTTTCAGTTTTGAATTTCACGCTTCTATGTCCATTGCGTTTCTTCGGTTTATCCTTTTTTTTTTTTCATTCGAATTTTGTTGTATTTTTTTTTTCATTATTTTTTTTTTTTTTAATATTTCGCTCACGTTCTCGCGAAACCAGAGGAAAAGAATAATACAAATTGAAAACGTACACTTGATGTCCTTGCAATGAAATAACATCTGCCAAAACATTTCGCACTGCATTATTATGTAACGATTACCAAACCCTGTGCCGATTGATTTATTTTTCCATTGAATTACAAGTTTTCAATATTTTACTCGGTCATCACGTTGAATAATTTTAATTTTTTTTGGCATACATGAGTATTTTTATCTTTTTTTTTTTTGTTTTTTTTTTTTTTCGTCCAATTTGTTCTCTCCCTGCACAACAATTAACGCTTCGCTCTTATTGGCCACTGGTAAAAGGAGGGGGTGGAGCCAGCTAGCGGTGCTTACTTTGTGAAAAAAAAGAAAAAAGAAAAAAGAAAAAAAAATAGAAAACGCTGGTTAACGTAGAAATATTTTGTTTCGATACTCGTTATTCATGCATATTCATATATATGCACAAAACACATATATGTATGCGTGTGTAAAGGTCTCGAATCAATGGTATTAGGATTTGAGTGGAGAGGGGCGTTTAACGCGCGACATTCTCCAATTTTTCTCATTTTAATACGCACTCATATTTCTGGAATGTTCTCTTGCGAAATGTATATTTATATCAATACATAAATATATGTAGACAGAGATGTCCGGGGGGAGGGCGCGAGGGAAACGGAAGGCGCGCACGTACCTCCGTCGTCGAACGTCGCTTCCGCCTTCTCTCTCTTTGCGTTATCGTTGCCTTAGATCGTACAGATTCCGTAAGCATAAAGTCGAAACGAGAGAGAGAAATGATTGAGAAGAAACGAAAAAAAAAAAAAAAAAAAACAACAACAATAACGAACGAGGAAACGAGAGGAAAAAGAAATTTTCCTTCGTTGATGCAAAGAAATGTTGGAGCAAAAGTTTCTCAGTGTCGGTGGTGTGTGCGTGACTGCCTGCCGTGAAAGGAAGAAGGAATGACTGTGCTAGCGGAGCGAATGGGAGAGAGAGAGAATGCGCGGAACGTGTGCCTGAGCACGAAAGATTATGGAATAAAAAATATTAAATAAATTGAGGAAAAAAAGGTGTTTTTTTTTTTTTGCACAAGAGCCGAGTGTTACGTTGTAACAAAAGAAAACAGAGCATTTAAACAATGATAATAAGATGAGAAAAAGGCGCGAGAGTGCTCCAAGATCGAAGATTCGTTCGATAGTGAGACGTGAATTGATTTTGTTTCCTATTGCCCAGGTGAGTTGAGAATTGAATCACCTTTGATCTGACGTCAAACCAATTGCGCGGGGAAGCGAAGGATTTCGGGGAGGCCAGCCGTTTTTTAAAGATCAAAAGAGCGAGCGAGCGAGCGAGAGAGAGAGAGAGCGAGCGAGAGCGAGAAAGAGAGAGAAAGAGAGAGAGAGAGAGAGAGAGAGAGAGAAAGAGCGAGAAAGAAAGAAAGAGCGAGAGAGAAAGAGAAAACGAGAGAGAAAGAGAGAGAGAGCGAGAGCGAGAAAGTCAATTCGATTGTCCAAAAAACTTGTTCTATACACGAATTTTTTAAAATTCATTATCAATGAGGAGGAGATGAAATAATAAACGATAATCGAAGAGGAGAAGAAAGGATCGACGGTTGATGCACGTTCCTTAATTCGAAGGTTCTTGATCGGATATTTCTCGAATTTGTTTTTCAACATTTGAACGTTGAGCTTCTTCCTGTTGCGCGTGCAGTGTGTGTATAAAGAATAAAATTCATTATTTACAAAAACGTAAAGTATAAATTCATTGTTTTTGAAATATTGGTTGAATCGAGACACACATACACGAGACAGAGGATGGATCGATGAATGGTGTGCGAGTGGCCTCGTGTGTGAATCTGTGCCGAGTGTTCGTTTCCTTATTTTTTTTATTTTTTCATTATTTCCAAGACGTCTAATCGCAACAAGTAAATTTCGAGGGTTTCTCAACACGGTCGAGAGAACGTGGGTGAATGTAGAAAAAAAATGAGAGACAAGAGAAACGAGACAAGAAAAATCTGTACACTTTGTTTTTTTTTTTTTTTTTTTTCAAATGATTGATAAGACGATGAAAAAAAAAATAATGAAGCGAGTGCAAGAGCGAGAGAATGATGATTGAAGGAACGAGAGTTTCTAGAGGATTTTTTCCTGGACGAGAAGGACGGGCGTGCACGCACACGTTTTTTTTTTTATTTGACCAAAATTCAGTC
Organism: Hyposoter dolosus; assembly: GCA_963921915.1. Taxonomy (NCBI): domain Eukaryota; kingdom Metazoa; phylum Arthropoda; class Insecta; order Hymenoptera; family Ichneumonidae; genus Hyposoter; species Hyposoter dolosus. Next base: position 224,118 of record OY998135.1, read on the forward strand.
AAAAAATAAATGTATACATGTATAAATATTTATATATATATACATTTATGAAATACATATACACACACTGAGGCACTCTCACTCGATGTGATACACATACCGGGCACGCCTACGTTCAAAGCTAGATACAGAATGATATTTATCGTTACTTTGACATTTCGTAGCAAAGAAAAGAAAGCAAAGAAAAAAAAAAACAAGAGAATTGGAATGATTTATTTTGGAGAATATTTGGATAATTATTGAGGAGTTAAAAAGATGAAAAAACGGTCGAGAGATATCACTATTCACTCGGATATGCTGGCTCTACCCTTCCTCTTGCTTCCCCCCACAATATATGGATTTACATTAAGTTGTTTATATTTAAGATGTTTGCACGGTGTTAGTACGCCGCCGTTTATTCGGCTCGTACCGAATGTTTTTTTTTTTTTTTATTATTTAATTTTATTGAAAATATTCAAGTTTAGGTAATCCTGTCGCTTGGCACTAGTCATACCACTGATCGTACTTGAGACTCGCATAATTGACATTTTCGAAATGTGCTAAAAATAAAATTTTTAATAACTGAAATTTTCCACGTGGAAATGATGTAATGAACCTTCAGACTTGATTAGAAAAATGAAAAATATGGATTCCAACGATTCACCGTAGTATTTCTAGATTTTACATTAGGCGACGTTGCTCCATCAAAAAAAAAAAAAAAAATATAGCGACCGGAAGTTGGCTTTTTGTACGTCGTCTCAGAATTCCTTTTTGCAAAAATACCCAATTTGCATTATTTTTTCTCTGCAATTAGGTCGATAACCGAGCCTGAAGTATTACAGAAATAATTAGTGAAATATTGAGTGAAGGTAGAAAAAAAAAAAAAAAAAAAAATTGGTAATCCCTTGGATCGATGCCTGGCGACAGGATAACCTTTTAAACATTCAGCACGAGCCGCATTTGCGGTAATGGTAATGAAATAAATGTAGAAGAAGAAAAAAAAAATAAAAGAGCGAGACGCAGAGATACGAAGATTATTTATAAATTTCAGACGGTGAGGAATCGTCGAGCGGAAGCGGAGCCCAATCGCCGGCTCACATACGGATTAACTTTGAGCGCTGTTTCCGGAAGGAGTACAGCGCGACGAGTCTCCAGCATGGAAAATCGAGTTTCAGCGGAGTGGTGAGTGGTGGTGGGGGTGGTACGAGTTCCGGGAGTCAAGGAAACGAGGAACATCAACAGCAACAGCAGCAACAGCAGCAACAGCAACAGCAACAAAATTCGGACAACGAATCCGAGACAAAGGTGTCGAAAGATCACCTCAGCAGTGCCATATTCAATCTTGTCGCCGGTGATCCGGACATAAGTCAGACCGATTTCGAAGGGAATTACAAGGTCGATAGCGAACGAAGCGAAGGCTCGGTCCGCGATTTCTGCGTCAAAGAAAAAGACGTTTATCGCTGCACCGTTTGCCATCGCACTTATACACACATAAGCAATTTTTGTCGTCATTACGTAACCTCGCACAAGCGTAACGTCAAATATTATCCTTGTCCGGTATGCTTCAAGGAATTTACGCGCAAGGACAACATGGTTGCTCACGTGAAAATAATACACAGTTTCAAGTCGAAGGAGAGCCTGGGAAATTCGAGCATGGGACAGCAGCGGTAGGCCGGAGCGATCGCCATTTCTGTCTCACCGCCGCCGTCGCCGTCGCCGTCGCCCTTTTTCTTCTTCTCGACCCTCGACTCTAAAAGTTGTCGAAAACCTTTGGCCAAGAAACAAACGAGAGAAAAAAAGTCGGAGAGAGACTGAGAAAATATTCAAACAACCTCGAAATTATTCGCAGGTGAATTTTTCATTTGCTCCTTCGTTCTGTCTCCGAGTTTCCTCGGCTCGCCACCCTCCGGTCGCCATTTAAACCCTCCCGAGGATTCGATCGAACGGAGCTTGATACAAAAAGCTCGTTACGCGTATGCAATAATAAACCCAAGCTCAAACGATAACCCTCGGCTCTCCCCGAGGCTCTCGTATCTTTACTACAAACTTACACACTTACACACTTACACACACACACACACATCAACTTACAGGGTTAATCACCATGTGGTTCTCGATGCCTAGATCATCATTGTCCATCGATAGCGAACGACTTTCCGATGAAAAAACGTTAAATCCTTTGCCGGAAGGTTGTTTCTTTCGATGAGGAAAAAGTACGCGGAAGGATTGAAAAAAATTCTCTCCCCACGGCAGCTCGGACGAGGAGTGAGCGAAATTTTTGAAAATTCAAAATTTCGCTGTAAAGCAAAAGAGGTTTTTAATAAAATTGTTGTTTTGGACGACCAAGGGGACAGGTTATTATGTTCGCCACGTATGTGCCTGACGAACGTTTTTAAATAAACAAAAGAAGAAATATTTAAAAGAAGAAGAAGAAGAAGAAGAAAAAAAAACAGAAACAAGCAGCAAAGAAATAAATGAATCAAAGGAAAAAGGGGATCGAACGATTGATCAAAGTGTTTTTTTTTTTCGTTTGATCGTTCGACCGCCGTATATCTACAAAGATATTTATATAGATATGTGTGTGTGCCGAAAGAAACGCTTGGCGAACGTCGAAACGTTCGGAGCAGCCAAAAATGGTTTTACCCTCGTGTTTTGGCGAGGGAAAAACCTCCAACAATACAGAAAAGATACGCTTATTCGCGTTTCGTCGGCCACACCAACGGATATATATATATATATATATAATATTTAAAAACGAAAAATAATAACAAACAAACCGCAACGGGCATTAAATTACGATGTGGAGAAAAACAAAAAAAAAAAACAGCAACAACACAAGAAATAAAGAAAATGAACGAGCTTTATACCGCCAGATTTACCGGATCTCGTAATGTTCCGGGAATCGCGGATCTACAATACAAAACGGTCTTTGCGTTTATCCAACGTAAATATCGTGTGATTATAGGAGAGAAAAAAAAAAAAAATAATACGCTAAAATCATAAAAAAGTAATGAAAAAAAATATGTTATCTAGATGCATACAAAGAATTTATTGTACAATCACGCGAGAACCAACCGAAGAGAGGAACCGACCGCGGTTGTAAAATAGAGTCGGAGCGAAAATTGGACGGGGTAGCGACAAAAACGGAACGCGAAATATTGAAACGGGCGTACAAACGTTGATACATTTGAATAAAACAAAAATCAAACGCGATAATGGGAATAATGATTTTTAAAAACTAATCGATACGTGAAAATATCGAAGAGGAGAAAATTACACGATATAATAAGGGAACCACGTAGACTGAGTAAAATGCAATATATAATATTTAACAAACAAACAAACAAACAAATCTATACTACAAAAAAATTGAAATTCGCCATTTTGTTGAACCGTTTTGTCGAAGATTGCCCGATTAAATCGCGCGCGTGCGGGTATTAATAAATATTGTTATTCTGTAGAATTTATATAGTCGATTTTCTAGTAGGTCCGCGATCTCTCGGTCTCGTTAATCCGATCGACGAGCGAGAAAACCAATCCGAGAAAGATGAAATTAAAGAAATGCGATTAATCGTTGAAACGAGGCAAATATCGTAGATGAAGGAAAAAGATTAAACAAACAAACAAACAAACAAAACAGAGTAACACTGATTTACGGGATATGCAATTGTTCGAAAGACTGCAGTGGGACGGTTTTAATAAAACGACACCAAATACAAGATAGTACTGACATTGGATAGACTGAAGGCACTTTAGTAGTAACTTAACGCCGAGCCGAGCCCGAGCCCGATCGGTACCCAAAGAACCAAAAAACAAAACAAAACAAAAAAACAAAACAATAAAAAAAAAAAGCGCTAAAAATCGAAAAAATATAGAAAAATTGCCAAGTAACAAAAAAAAAAAAAAAAAAAAAAAAGAAACGAGTAAGCCATCCCCTCATCGTTGAAACCCTCAGAAAATAAAAAAAAAAACACACACATATCCGGGCTGGGCGTTCGTTCACGTGAGTTTTCCGCCCAATCATTTTACTTTATTCTTTTTCTTTTGTTTTTTTTTCGTCTCGTGTTAACACGCCCAAAAAACCACGATCTCGTTCGCTATAGTTGCCATGTTATATTTCTATATCGTCGTTATAAACGACCAGTCGGTAGGAGGGAGAGATCGAGAAGCGAGAGAGAGAGAGAGAGAGAGAGATAAATTTTAAACGAGTTTTACAAGTTTTTAAAAAGACGAGGAAATTATTGGGGAGATTTATAAAATGGGCGAATTCAAGGGGATATATTTACTTGGTAAATATTGGTTGGAAGAATGTTGTAGCTTACGGGATGCTATGCTACCCCCAAAGGTAGACCACGAGTTGCCAAAGTAGATAATAATAAAGAAATAATCGTCGGGATAAGATTTTAAGCGGACTGCCTTATAACGTGCAATGTGTTTTATTTGTTTTTTCTTTTCGCTCTCATTTTTTTGAGTTATTTTCTCTTCTAATTGTTATTTTACTTTGTAACGTTTATTTTTATTTTTATTTTTTTTTTTTTCATTAGTGTTTCAATTGTTTATTCCTCGCCGGAGTTTCGTTCGGAGGGTTTTTTTTGTTGTTTCGAGTCCAAGGAAGGGGCACCTCGAGTTGTAAATATAATTTACACAAAACTCTCTGCCCTTTTTACATTTTCAAAATATATATATATATACAATTATTATATACTTATCGCGTTACTCGTAGATTTTAGGGAAAAGAAAAAAAAATAGCCTTTTGCGATTGTTTTAAATTTCTTCTTTTCTTCCTGTTTGGTTGTTTTGTTGACAACGGATGTTTGGACGATGGGCGCCTGAGGCTGCTGCGGCAAATATTAGTTTCCGGCAATGATGTGTGTTTTAAACTCATTTCGTGATTGTGAGCCGGGCACTACCGTTTTTTTTTTTTTTTTTTTTTTTTTTTTTTAATTTTTTTTTGTCGCCTTAACAATTGTAGATTTATCAAGTACATTTTGCAACACTCTGACTCGATCTCGCCCTCGAATGTTGTTGAAATTAAAAAACCGTACCGATAGAAATTTTTCAAAATTTTTGAAATATTTCAATCCGTTCGAGATTGATGAATACGTCCTCATCGAGGACTCTCTGCGACGAACGATTTGTATACAAATTTTTTCACTAGTTGGACATAGACGTTAGAATGACTAGAGGCTATATTACTATTATTGGTTATTATTGAAATTAAATATTATTAAAGTATATTGTTTAACGGAGCAGGAGGGTCGCGGCCTTGACGTGACTAATTTATATATATATATATATAAATATATATGAGAAAGATTGAGGAAAATTGCTCGTGCGTAGTTTAAACACAATATTTACGACCCTACCGAGGCGTGTTGTCTCGTCCCGTCGTCAACACTTTTATTCTTCAAAGTGATGCGAGGAACGGTGTCGCCAAATGAAACGAGACGCGTAGCTGGAGCTTTTTTTTTCCCTCTCGCCGTGGTGCAATGGAAAAAACAATCACAGAGTTGGATTAGGATGTTAAAAATGGAGCATAATTGTTTGGAAGCAGGCGAACTTTGAACAGAGCCAGAACGGGAAAAACGCATCGGGTCAATTATCTAAAGTTTATAATCGATAAATAGCAAACAGGGAGAGATAAATAAATATAAATGTAAAGAGGAAAGGAAATAAGAAGGTAGAACGTTAAGTCGCGAACGCGTATCGCGTTCGGCGAGCAAGGACCAAAAAACAAAATTCATATAAAGAAAATACTACAAGGGAAATCAATGCTGAATGAAAGGTTATGAAACAGAAATAAACGATGAAATATATGAATAATTAAATAATAAGTGAAACAAAATAAGGGAAGAATAAAAATAAAACCAGAGTCTGAAATATAATATAAAAAAAAATAGAGAAGCGTGAAAATAATAACCACCGACCCATATCGAGGCTTCTCAAACGAGATACAACAAATACTGTGTTCACGCCCCTCGACCACGTAGCTCATAAGCTAGGTCTTACAAAAAGCAACAACAAAAATGTTATAACAATTAAAATAATTGAGAGAATTTGAGGAGTAAATAATAAACGGGGAATTTTACACGAGAAAAATATAAGCTTCGAGCGATAAGCAAACATTTTTTATTTCGTACCTCATTTTCCATCTCGCGCTTTTATTCATATTTATATTTTTCTCTCTCTCATTGTTGCGTGTCTGTCGTTATTCGACCAACAACAACATCTGCTATTGAAACTTTTTCAAACACCCAAATACACAACTGAATAAACATTATATAATTATTAAATAATAATATATGAAATAGTGATGAGACGAAAAATGAGAAACCAAGGGCAACTACAATAATTGTACGATTATAATATCCGTCAAACACTCACACACTCACATCCACACACGTACACATACGCGCGTAATAATTGAATTTAAAAAAAAAAAAAAAAAACGCAAACGTGGCAGCGGCTAGACAGCTTATCGATTTTAGGGATTAACGAAAAGAATGATCGTTGAATAAAGTGAATCGCGAAAAAGATGAAAATTTATTATCGACGAACGATAGGACAAAATAAATTACGATAGTCATAAGAGAGTGAAAAAGGTTAAAAAAAAAAAATGAAAAAAAAAAAATGAAAAAAAAAAAAAAACAAAATAAAAAACATCAAATATTACGATAACGGAAGATCTAACGACGTGTTTTATTAATTGAGAAAGATGAAGAAAAAAAAAATATATATATATATATACACACACATTTGATAATCACTGAGAGGCTAAGACTAACTCAATTTTTGAGAACGAATGAGGCTTTTCGGACGAGCGGAGCTTGTTGAAAAAAAAAAAACAAACAAACAAAACAAAGAGACTCTCCCCGTTCGTGAATTTTTAGCGGCAGCATCATGTTATTGTTCAATTGAGGTTTTTCGATCTTTTCAATAAACAAGACCGAGCAGTCAAGCAAAACGATTAGTAGCGTGCGTGAATTTCGATGTCTCTCTTTTTCTCACGAGAAATCGCCAACGAAAATTGAATAATTGACCGGTCAAAAAATCATCTGAATTTTTCACGTCGCATCTGAGAATGGAAAAACAAAAAAAACAAACGAACGAAGGCGCGCGAGAGGGAACGGGTTTGTAATGCTCGGCTAATGATTAATGAAGAGAAATTAACAAACAAAAAATTACGATAACGATTAAATCTATAGAATATATATATATCACGAATATAAAAAGCAAACAATGAATATATATATATGTATAAATATAATTGTACACATATATATATTCAAGTATGACTTGTAACGCGTCGTGCCAAGCGATTCGTCGTCGTCGTCGTCGTCGTCGTCATTTCAAAATGTTTCCCTTTTCAAAAAAGGGACCACAGTCAATAAGGGATACGAATCATTTAAGGCGACCAATTTTTTTTCGGGCACACGCAAACACACACACACAAACACACACGCGCGCGCGCGCGCGCGAGACACCGTCACCCGGAAGAGAGAATAAAGAGATGTTGATTACGAGGCTTAAAAAGCAGACTGTACTATCGGATAGATTTATATATATACATATACATATGTGTGTGTGCGTGTGTGTGCGTGTGTGTGTGTGGGTGGATGCGTGCGTGCGTGCCTGCGTGTGTGCATGTGTGCGCGCGTGTATATATATATATGTATATGAAAAAAGAAGCAGAAAAACGGATAAAGGAAAAGCGTTAGTTTATTATCGCAACAAAAATTTATACCGTGAACAATACACCGAGAAGGGGAGAAAAAAAAATAAAACAGGCGTACACGTATGTAACACGAAAAATCGACGACACCGAAACACAGAAAAAGTACATATTACTTATGACTATTAATTATGATTATCATTATTATTATTATTATTATTATTATTATTAATTATTAATTATTATTATATTATTATTATATATATTATATATATAAACAAAAGTTATATCAAATATATTTTAGAGCTAGTTGGTAAATAATACCTATTAACGTCGTTGCAGTTTAAAGATGCGTCAGAAAAACGAATTTTTTCGATGAGGCTCGAGTTTTAATTTCTATCTATATTATTAACGACGCGGTTGTCGAAGAAACAATGTGTCAAAAGTCATGTGGGGAGGAGGGAGGGAGGGAGGGAGGGAGGGGGCGAGCTTTGAAAAATTTGACAATTAAAAAAATTATCGTCGAAAATCGTTGGGAGAGTGAGAGAGAAAGATGAAGAAAAATTAAACATATTGAAGTGGGATACTATCGACGCAGTCGGAAGATCCCCGGTTCGGTGCCTTTTTAATGGGAAAATAATTTAAAAAAATAATAAACGAGTTGAGAAAAAATAAGCAAAAGTAAAATATTAAATGAAAGAAAAACAAAGAAAACTAAGGTTTACGTAAATTGTTATGACATGATGAAATGTAAAAGAAAAAAACAAATTGAGAAAAAAAAAATGGAACAAAGGGAAAAATAAATAAGAAGGAAAAATTTTTTAAATCAGGCGCGCTCACGCGCACACGTGAATCTTGTCACGCGTGCGCGTCTCGTCGCTGATAGTGCCAAATAAGTGAGACCTTGAGACATTACGGGAGTTTATTAACAAACAAACAGAAAAAATGGTTAAAATGAACAGTAAAATGGAAAGAAATAATGCTGAAGTGAGAGAAGATTGAAATACAAAAAAAAAAAAAAAAAAAAAAAAAATACCAAGGCGAGAGAGAAATATAATGAAATTTTATAGAAAAACTTTTTTAGATGGAAAAGATGTCTTTTCTGACGCTGGGTAGAATTAGTATATTTTATATGCACTGATTGTTTGATTATGACTATCGATAATAAAACCAGACAAAACAAAGCAAAATGAAGTGAAATGTCGACCATCTTATACTTCGGTGCCCATCAAATTTTTGTTTCTTTTTCTTGTCAACGGCCAACGATACGTTTTTATTCGCAACGACGGAAAAAAAATGTTTTTTTTTTCTTTGTTTTCCACAACTTGGTCGCGACTGTACTTTTCGTACTGAACTCTGTAATCGACGATTCTCATCCTCATCGCCGCATTTCGTTTTTTTTTTTTCTTCTTCGGCCAACTCTGTCCACGATCAAAGTTGGCGACCCTCGTGAAATTTAAATTTATGTTTATGCGTATGTGTACAAGAGACCGTGGCTAACGCACAAGTTTAACCGAATGAAGATACATCCTACTACTACTAATAGCATTGTGAAAAAATGAAAAGTACGAGGGGCAAAGGTAAATACTACCGATTCACTAACCGATCCAATTCTTAAGGACGCTGTATGCGAAATTTTCTATCGATAGAATTCCTTAAATTTGCACCACACTAAGAGAACAGTGATGTCTAATAGCTCGCACAATTTTAAGAGGTTTCACCGTGTAGAGGTCGGTTTTTATATTTATAAAAATGTATAGAATTATAAATTAATTTTTAAAAAAATAATTTATATTTTTATATATTTTATAATATGATATATATTTATAATTTCTAAATGGCGAAACCTCTCAGAACTTTGCATACACTGTTGTGTAACATCGAAGAAGCTTTATTCAGTTTTTGAAAAAAATGGTTCGTGAAATTTTTTCGAAATTTCGTTTATTATACAACAAATACAGATTGCCTCGGACGATCTTGGATTTGGAGTATGTTGTTCTTTGGTCAATTTGTAAAAACTTTTTTTAACGAACTTGGGCTCGGAAACCATTTGTGTGTAAGAAAAACTGAAAACAAAAATTTATATTTGACCGTCGCCATACAACGTCCTTAATAGTAGATGTTTTTTTTTATTTTTTTTTCTGTTCAAGCTGCGTCGTGACTTTTGCGTGCTCGCAACGATTCTATTCTTCCGAGATTTGTTGAACATGCAAATTTTCATTCTTTGCAGTAAAATGTGAAAAAAATATTGAAACGAAAAAAATCTTTTTCGAGCACTCATCGGTCGCGTCAATTTATTTAGTAATTAGTAGACGTTTTTTTTTTTCATCATACCGTTCTCTCTGTATCGACACAAATAATCCTCACGCTCCGACTGATTATTCCAACCGGTCTCTGGTGATTAGAAAAAAAAAATGAATAAAACGAGAGACCGGAAATTTCCTCCCCCACCCCCTCGCTACGAAGCGCACCGTTGCTCTTAGCCAAAAATTACGTTTATTTAGTTTCGTTTTTTTTTTTTTATATTTAGAAATAACCGCGACGATGCCCACAAAGAACATCTTTTTTGGCATCGTCAGGGCTTATTAGTTTATTGTGTAATAAGATACTCTTCGACGAGTCAATATCAATTTCGAAAAAATGTAAAAAAAAAAAACAAAAAATGGAGAATTTTTAAACAAAAATTCTTTCGAGGCTGATATTCACCAAGGATTGCTATCATATTTTTCATAGAACCTTTATTTTGCATGTTGAGTACACGCGTTGTTGATTTGTAGCTGTAATATTGATAATATATATATATATATGTATCTATATATACCGACTGTGACGAATCGTCGAGTCAAACGCATTAAAGAGCGCGAGGATAACTGAAAAATTAAAAAAGATGCGCCAACTCTCGTGGTGAAAGAAAATTTATTAAAAAAAAAACATGGCGAAATTCACGAGATTTGAAAGAGCGTCGTCAGCCAGTACAAATGCAAAAGAGTCAACGTTTTATTTCGGTCTATCCTCGAGCTGTTATTATTATTATTATTATTATTATTATTATTATCATCGTCATTATCGTTATCATTATCATTGTTCTTATTTTGTCCTTTCATTTTTGTTTGATGACCTTTGTCGAAACGAGTTTGTTTCTATGATTATAAAATCGTTATTATCGTTGATTTAAGACACGAGGACATTCACGAAGCTTTGTGTAACATTATTCTCGTGAAACAAAAAGAAAAACCTCGAAAATACATTGTATGTATGTTTTCTCCTTTCAAATGTTGGTTTTTGTTTATTTTTCCCTTTTTTTTTTTTTTATGTTTTTTTTTTTATGTTTTTTCCTATTCAACGCGCACCTTCATAATTATGAAAATTTTAATTGATGCAATACGCTGATCGCACGTTGAAGAGATTATTTTATTTTGTAAGAAAATATTTATTTTTTGGAATGCATCGCGCGTACATTGATGTTTATTGTCGTTAATTATCGCAATGTTTATTCGGTAGACGTAATTATTTGATTTTTGCACCGTAAAAAGTAGCGAGTGTCAGGAGGAATTTTTGTATTAATCGAAAAAAATGATTTGTTCGACAGATACACCGAGCAAGACCGAAACGGAACCGACGAAAATGCGAGGCTCGTCGAGCAACAGCAGCGCGACGAATTCACCGTCGAGCAATACTTCGTTGCAAAGAGAATTGGACAGTCCCGTGAAAAATTCGACGACCGGCTCAACGGGCAGCAATACAACGACAACGACGACAACAGCAACAACCGCGTCAGGAGCGACCTCCGCCAGCTCGACATCTTCCACGAGTACAACGTCGAGCGGAACCGCGACCGGAACAACGACCACGACCACGAGCTCGAACAGTCGAGGCTCGGGTGCGACCGCCGGTGGCAGAGGCTCGAACGCAGCTTCCGCACCCGGGGAAGGCGCAATGTCGGCGCCTTCCGCTCGTCAAGTACCAAAACGACGTATGAGACGCCGAGCAACTTCGCAGTCCCAAGACCCGGCCGAACAATTGACAGAAATGTCTGTGCGGGGACTGAATCTCTTCCGTTACGCCTCGATATCCGAAGGCGTTTACCAATGCACCGAATGCGCCAAACTCGACATACAAAAAACGTTTAAAAACAAGTATAGCTTCCAGAGACACGCGTTCCTCTATCACGAGGGACATCAGCGCAAAGTCTTCCCGTGTCCGGTTTGCGGCAAGGAATTCTCTCGGCCTGACAAAATGAAAAATCACATGAAAACCGTCCACGATTGTTTCATGCCCAAAGATTGCGTCATGCCCTTTGGATTTTTTCTCCCCCCTTAACCGCCAAACTCTGACGAAAAAAATGAAAAACGCGCGAGAGACGTCAACGAAATGATCCGCCTTTGTCTCTCACAAATCTGAATCTTGAGTAAAAAAAAAAAAAAAAAAACACCCCCTATGATAAGCGCAAATGCAGGAGAAGAAGAAACGAAAGTTTTTAAAGAGTATACGAAAAAAATTCGTGAGCAATAGGAATCGTCGAGGAGGCGCTGTGAAATGATGCAAGCAATTATGAAGAGGAAACAGTGTCCGCGATACAAAAGGCAGAATTTACAAGATTTTTTGAGGAAACGGTCGATTTAGTAGCGTTTGCGGATAAACGCCTAGTCCCCGGCAATACTGGCGAGGCTTTTTTTCTTTCCGTTCATATTCGTATATTCCAATGGTGCGATTGATACATCGTCTCGGGCAACCCCGGAGGGTATAATATTACGAACAATAATAATAATAATAATAATAATAAAAAGAAGAAGAAGAAGAAGAAATATCGAGCATAGACAGAGTTTATTAGCGTCCAACGGCGAGCGATACGTTCCCACCCGGATTTGTAGATTTAGTGCTTTTTTGCCTTTTTTTTTCAAGCCTTGCAAAAGGCAAACAGAGACGAGAGTAAAAAACAAATAAATATATATATATATATAAACATTATGAATCTATATATAACGCAAGATTTTACACGGAGTTTCTTACTGCCCAGCAGTATTCGTTATGTCTGTACAGAAATATTTCAAGCTCGATTCTGTATTATAGTTGAAGGGCGCAACGAAAGCGCCGAAGAAACATGAAATATTAATATTATTATTACCATCGATGAAGGGGAGCTAATTGGAAGAGAAAACGAAATATTAATTATTACTCTCGACGATTATTATTCGCCAATAATTTTCTAAGCGCTATAAAATTAAACTCTTAGCTATCGAGAGCCGACAATACAAATCATATATTTAATTAATTAAGTCGATGAGACTCGCGTCTATCTTTTCAATGATAATAATAGGAGAGTAAGAATGAATATCGAAAAAAGAAACAAACCCACAAAATACACCGCGGCCCACCGTCAACGAGAGCCGAAGCAGCAAATCATTTTTTTTTTTTTTTTTTTTCTTTTTCTTTCAATATATCGGCAATAACATTTGTTTTTTTTTTTTTTTGCATTGGTTGACGACTCGGAGAAAAAAACGATGGAGAAGCAATTTGAACGGAAAATTTATAAAATATTCGGTGCTGGGACATACGTAGGATAGAATGAAATTTGCCGATCGCCGGCTTAGACGTAGACATTTGCGCGCTCGTTCGATGATCGAGTCGCTAGCCGATTCTTCGCGAAAATGTCTCATTATATTAGTCGAATCGAAAAAAAAAACAAAAAAAGAGAAAACGAAAAAAAAAACACGCACACAAAAAGAAAGACAAGGACGTACGAAATAATTCAAAGTTTTTATTAGCTCGTTACATATCTGCAAATTTTTCTTCACCACTAATATCGAGAGATTCGAAAAAACGAATTAGAAACGCGATTAGAAACGAGGATCTCGTCTTCCACAATTTCGTGATAGTTTATAATCCCCGCGGTCAAATATTACCAGAGACCGAAATAATTGACCCGAGGATACGCATAGTATTTACTTTTCGATCGTTGAATCCTTACCCCTCCCGCCCCGTTCGAACGATCGGAATTCGACACGAGCATTTGTTCGGAGCAAAATGAGCTGCGAGAGTGCCTCCATCTTTTTCCTCTCTCTCTCTCTATATATATATATAGACATTTCCTTTATGCATCCGCCTGTCCGAACTTTGCAATCGAAGAGAGAATTTAAGAGAGAAAAACTACGAAAGAATATTAAAAATGTATACAACAAAGTATATATAAATATATATATATGTGTATAGGAAAACGAAAACGATAAAATATATAAATATTATATGCAACATTAATAGGGGGTAAAGAGATGAAAGAAAAAACGGACAAACGGAGGCAACAAAAGAAAAACAAAAAACAAAAAAAGCAAAAAAATATCGTCGAAACTTTTAAGGCCAAATTTGTGCGGCGAAAGAGCTTCCAACATTCGTTGTCTCGAACCCTAATGAAAATTGTTACATTTCTTTTCCACCAATGTTTCGAACCAACTAAAAACGAAACCACATTTTTTTCAATTACGGCGAGGCACAATTATTATTATTATTATTATCATCATCATTATTACTATTATTAACATTTTTATTATCCGTCACGATAATCGCTAATCAAGAGGATATCGGTGTGAAAAACGTCGACCACCGAAATGTTAAATTTCCACAATTTTATATTATTATTATTATTATTATTCACACATAAATAATGGCGAATTGGGCGCGCACCGTTATATTCTCTCTCGATTTTTTTTTCTCTACATATATTTTGTCACTCGTTAAAATTACCTTTATCCTTACGTTGTAGGTTTATATAATTAATTATTACACAAATACCGTATTGCTCCATCAGTAGCGACGATTACCCAATATTATTATTATTATTATTATCATTATTATTAAAAAGTATATTGTCATCGTCTAGCATCGTTTATTATATTTTATTAGTTATTTTAAAATGATAAATTGTAACACCCGGGTACTAGTTAGTGCGGTTGAATGAAAGAGAATCTTTAGGCTTTAACAGCATGCGAGGAATAAATAAAATATATTATGTGAAGAGGGATTTATAAACAAACAAACAAAAAAACGTGAAAGATAAATAGTTGGTCGAAAAGTATGAGAAAACGAAGAAAAAAATTATCGGGGATTGCGGACTAACACACTGGCACACAATATATATGGACACGGATACACAAGTTTATATTTTATTTAACGTTGATACGAATTAGAGTATGGCGGCGTCCCCCCCCCCCCCCCCCCCGACCCACCTCTTTTCCTTTTTTTTCCTCTGAATCTACTCACCATTCCCCGGACACAAAAATTTCGAATAAAATTATTAAGGTATTACTATCACGAAACGACTTTATTTAGGGCTCTTTGAAAATTTTGTTTAAACGTTCTTGGCACCAAAACTAACAGTTTTCTCCTACGAAGAAAAATTTTCTCACGTTCAGAATTCGAGATATTTAATTTCCAATTTTTTGTTTTTCGTTAAAAAGTTGCAAGAAAAAAAAAAAAACAAAATAAACGCAACTTGAATTGACACGCGTTTAGATGGAAAAAATTGGAAATTAAATATCTCAAATTCTAGACGTCAGAAAATGTATCGTCTTTGAGAAAAGTTGTTCGTTTTAATGTCAAGAAGATTTGCACAAAATTTGAAGGAAATGCTAAATCAACCCATTTTGCGATAGTAATACATTAAAGACTTGTCGGTTACGATACTATAGTATTCCCGTGCGCACACCAATAACTATGTTCACTTATATCTCCGGCGAGGATCCGCGTAATACGTGATATACAAAAATAATATGAAAGGAAAATATATAGAGGAATAAAAACATTTATTGTATGCAGAAAAGAAAATATGAGTCGAAAGGAGTTAACACGATTTATCAATTCGATGGCGCACACTGTAGCAATACCCTTGGTCGTAACAAAAGGAAATATTATAGACAATGCAAATATATAACGTGATCGCGTTGGATTCTGACGCGTCGCCAATGTAATAATCGCGATGAATTGCTGGATGAAGAAAATACGCAAATATATATTTTATACATAATACTAATTATTTCGCGTTGTTGGTACAACTCGCGCCAAAAAGGCAGTAAGCATTTTTTCATTTCTTTTCATTTTCAATACAGGACAAAATGTTGCAACAAGAAACAAACAAACCACAAATGGCGTTCATTAAAGCGTCGCGCTTCACAGTGTTATGTACGAATTTATCCATCGACCCATTTTCCCCACCCCCACCCCTTGGTGCCTGGTGGCGATGCGGATAAAAATATTAATTATTATTATTATTATTATTATTATTACCTTTATTTGTTTTTATCTAATTGTAGTTTCTTTGTAACTCTTTGTGATATACATTGCAATAGTCTACCTGACCCGACGTTTCTTGTATCTACGAGCACATCCTTTCATTTAAAAAAAAAAAAAAACTAAAAACAACCAAGGACATTTTTTTTCTTACTCTTTGAAACGTCGAAAATTCGAATTACGTATGGAAAAAATTTGGACCACTTTTGAGCTGCAGCCCCGATTCGACATGAATTGAAATGGTTTCGTTGTTTGTATTGGAGCGGAGAAACTTTGAAAGTTCTGAAATATTTTCAGCGTTGTTTACAGTTTTCGTAATATTTCATTTTTATGATTGTTAACTTAATGAGTGTCGCTGGTGCGTCTCGTTGTCGCGGTATCAATAAATGAGGACACGTTTGCCTCTTTTTGGCTTTTCCGTTACGTTGCAGATGACATACTGTCGAATTTACCGAGTGACATTACTTTCGAGATCTGCACGTCACCGATCGCGAGGAGTCACGAGGACACGAGTACGACGGAAACTAGCCCCGGGAGCTTCGTCAAGAGCGAACGAGTCGTTGGCGGAATGCATTTTCTCAGCGAACAAGAAGAGGATCGTGCCGAACTCTTGGTCCCAAAGTCCGAGGCTGGCGACAACGAACCGGAAGTCCGGAAACAGGTTCGTTGCTCAGGATTTCCACCATGAAAAATTTTGACCGCGTTCACCTGTGACTGTTGTTACGAAAATAATAATTATTATTTTTAAAGCTACTGGAGTACCTAATACAAAACGATGGTTCGGTAGTGTGCAAATGGTGCGGCGAGGTATTGCCATCGCGAACGCGATGGTACAGGCACAAGTACAAACTTCACGTCTCGACCCAAGTTACTCAACCCGCACCGTTGTTCAAGTGTCACAGTTGCAACGCCTATTTCAAATCGCGCAAGGGCTACATCGGTCATCTGAGCTCGAGGCACTCCGACAACGAGAACGACGAGAACCACGAGGAACCGGCCAACAAGAAAACCCGACGATCCTCCGACGTAAGGACTGTTCCAACGAACCATCCAAATTTCACATTTTTTCACTATGTTAAGGAGGAAGAAAATAGTCGTGTCTAATGACTCGCGCAATTTCAAGAGGTTTCACCACGCAAAAGTCGAGTCATTTATTTATCAAAATCACCATTTTCAGTTGTTTCTCATGAGAGCGTGTGTTCAAAGTTGCAATTTTCAACATTCAAACTTTTAAAATTTAATTGCATGTACTTTTGTGTAACATCGATGAAGTTTTTATAACAAATACAGATTACTTCGGACAATTTTCGATTTAGAGTATGTTGTTCTTTAGTCAATTTCTAACAACTTTTTTTTAATGAACTTGGGCTCGCAAACCATTTCGTGTGTGAGAAAAACTGGAAAGAAAAATTTAGATTTGAGCGTCGCCATACGCTTTGTCCTTAAAAAATATTTTCATGTTTCGCAGATGGGAAAAGGTCCGGACTGGGAGCAACAGAGGGAAAAGGAGGAGAAGCTCGTCGCGGATATAATCGATCGGGTGAAGAAAGAGTGCGAGGCTCAAGGTGAAACAGTGACGAGGCGAGGTTACTCGAGGCGTTCGACCGTGATGAACAGCTAAGGCTCATCGCATCGATGAACCAACTAAGAATTCATCACCCGAGTGCGCCGTCTTTCCAAATCAAAAATATAACGAAAACGAGGGGCTGAAAAATCGTCTGGCAGCCTCGCGTCAAAACGAATAAAAACAAAAAGGAAATCAAAAACGAAAGAAAAATTCAAAATACACGTTTCGAGAAACGCGCTGGGAACGACGAGTGTCGCTCGTCGAACGTGTGTGAGAAAGGTGCTCGGTGATATGCCAAAATGAACATATATACATATATATTTATAGATACACGTACTTGACGAGTTCTGGTATAAAGTTCCAATTAGAAGTTAGAAAAGTTTTGAGCTTTTTTGGTTCGCTGGTTCTTCGGTGCAAACTACTTTCTTTTTTTTTTCTTTTTTTTTTCTGTTGGAAAGGCAGCCGTCCACGAGATTGCAAAAAAAAAAGGGGTCAAAGAAAAAAGCTTTGGGACAAGAATTTTCCTGTGAATCCCAGGACAGGGTGCAATCGAACGAAGAATTTTTCTATATGTATACACCCGGGCGTGTATATATATTTATATATGTAAAGGAGAAAAAGGTTTATACGACTCGGTCCAAATTCGCTAGAGAGGAAGAGAAAGATTTTCAAAAGATTACGATTTCCTACGTTGATCCTTTTTTTTTTTTTTAATTATTATTATTACACGTAGATACGAATTATTCTTGCTCTGTGCCAAATATGAATCTCGTTGATTTTTATCGAAAAAAACGAATAATCTCCATGTTGAAATTAATCAACGAGAAAAATTGACGAGAATAAACCGTGATTGCTCAATTTCGCGACTGATTGCTTTCAATTTCATTCCGTCAAGATAAAAAAAAATTTCAAAATTTAATGGCGATTATTTTGGACGTGAAGCTCGCGCGTGAAAAATCAACAATAAAATAAAGGGAAAAAAGGGGCAGAGGCAAAGATTCGAATCTGTCCATTGTTTTCTTTCTCGAAAGTACTCCAATCGTTGGTACATGTGATTTTCGCAAGTTAATCCAAATCTTTGGTGGGTTGAAGAAAAAAAGATGAACGAAGGAAAGATTTGGTCGGGACGTCGATGTGCAATTTCAAACTTATAATATATAGACGCGTAGTCGAGATCCTTGCTCATCATCGCGCGGACGCCTTTTTCCGAAAACTAAAACGGAGAGGATCTAGCGAACGTCGTCGCTCTCGAGTTCTTCCCACTTTTGTAACTAACACGGAAGAAGAAACGTTCCGCTCGGAAGTAAAAAGTAAGCGTGAATTCTTGAAATGTGCTCAAAAATTGATCCGAGGTGTAAAAAAAAAAATGGTGCAAAGAAGAAAGAAATCCATTTCCGGCCCAAATCCCGAACAATTCTTCCAAACTATTATTTAAATATGTATAAAGTGAGGTATTCGACTAATCCTTGATTGCAAAAAAAAACGTACGCAGTCGGAAACAACGAGAGTGTGATAGTTCGTGTCCGTGTACTCGGCGTTTTTAACCCTTAATAGTCACACCTCCGGATTGTGACGTAATAGTCATTGGGGGTGTTATCAACCCCACTCGATTTGCAAGGCGATAAATAATTGAAAAACCGATAAAAAAATAAAATAAAAATACCGCAATATATTTTCAATCCTTGCAATTTCGTGCAATTTCTAATATAAAAAAAAAGTCGAAAAAAAAATTCTGCAAACATGAATTTTCTTTACAAAAAGTGATGCAGAAATTGTAATGTTCAATTAAAAAAAAAATCGGTTCATAAGTCTGAAATAGCATGCTTTCAGGTGGGACTGGTTTAATTAACCAATCGTTCCAAAAAGTATACCCTTTTCAAATAATAACGATGAGGCTCCATAAGAAGTTCCATTTTCTCAAAATTTCGATCGTTTATCGTCGCTCGAAAGCGGCTGGGATTAAATTAAGCCCGTGTGATGATTAAGGGTTAATTCCGATAAAACATTTCTTCCGTACCTAACGTTAAAACGTGTATTATAATTGCGATAATCTGTAATCGCGCCAAAATGGAACAGAACCGTAAAAGGCTGACCTATTTATCCCCTACAAACGCAAGTACGTTTCGAGAAGGATATAGTACATATTCCGGAGATATATATATATATATATATATATATACACATAAGTACATAAAAATTTTATTCGTGTAATAAACTCGATACTAACGTCAAAAATTTTAAAAACGTTTCACCTCTCGAAATAAAATGTTTTCTTTGACTCGATGAATTTTGATTTGTTGAATAGAATATTTTGTAAATTTTCTTGAAACAATCAACCAATTGAACATTTATCTTGACAAATATTCAACGAATTGAAAAATTCTTTCCTTGTGCTCAAATAGATATCAAGATATGGGATGACCTTGGTTTTTCATTGTTTGCTCCAGCGTACATGGACATATGTATATGTAAAAATATAAAGACATTTATTTGTTTACGATATAACAAAATCCGGACATTTCCGGCCCTTGAGAACCAGATGTAGAGTCGTAAGGGAAATACACATAATATATATTAATTATGGTGATGAAAAAATTGTACAGCGAGGCGTTGGAGAGGTGTAAACTATGTCTGAAAGTGAGATTTTAAAGAATGCTTCCATCGAGGCTGTTTTGATGCACGAAGAGAAGAAAATACGATAAATCAACAAACGATGAGTGAGATAAGAAGCAGTTCGCAAGTACCTATCGCAAATAATCATAACGTCCAGTGAACGCGTGACGTCTGACACACACGGAGATTAAAACAAAATCGAAAAGTATTGTGCATTATTATTTATGTCGACGACATGAAATAAAATCAAAATGAAGTGATCGACTTGGCTCAATTAAAGACGTTCATCGCCCTATTCTTCCCCACGTCCGATTAGAACCCTTGAGTAACGACCACGATGATTGTATTTAATTCGTGCAATTTTTAATATAAAAAAAATGACGAAAAAAAAAATGTTGCAAAAATGAATTTTTTTTACAACAAGTGATGCAGAAATTGTAATTTTCAATTAAAAAAAAAAAATGGTTTCATTAGCCAAGGTTTTGCACGGTCCGCTTCCTAGGGCTTCCGAAACTGAACTAACGAGCGCTTTCAAATAATAAAGAAGAGGCTTATTCCTACTAGAAGGATCAAACTACCGATGTAGGGTCTCACAAGTGCCATTTTAGCAAAATTTCTAAAGGATTAATTCAAATTTCGCGCCATTCTGCACTGCGTCGAGTTTGCTGGCGCTCCGCGCAGGTGGCACTGATGGAGCAAGAAACCGGATGTAACGGGAAATAGCATCGAGTCGACGTTCAGCCTGGTGACTGCATGAATCGTGTTCTGTTTACAGTGTGTCCGAGGCGTTCGTACGTTTTCTTCGCGTCCATCAAAATCTTCCATCATTCATTCATTAATTCGAAAAAGTATTTTCCGCCCATCGCGGAGGCCAGCATCGGCGAAACGAGCGGAGGAGTTGCGTGGGTAGTGAAGGCGGAAAAATGGGTCGCGATATGGTCGTTTATTGACATCGCGTAATCGCGTCGAACGGACGGGATATTAAAATCCACTTGTTTTAGTTTTATTTCGCCGTGGTTGTTTGCTCGCGTATTTTCGTTTGAAAATCGATCGACGTGCATTTTTGTGCCGGCCGCGATGAAGACGCATTTCGGAAAAAGTTTAGTGATTCTGTGTTGTTTGTGGGCGAGTGTCGGAACTAGCGGTCTCGATATACAGGACGAACTGGAGCATCACGGAAAATGTGAACCCATTACTATTAATCTATGCATGAATCTGCCTTACAATCAGACCATGATGCCCAATTTGCTCAAGCATCAGAAACAAGAAGACGCTGGTCAGGATGTTCATCAGTACGCGCCTCTTGTCAAGATCCAATGCAGTCCGGACCTCCGATTTTTTTTGTGTCTCATGTACGCCCCCGTGTGTACGATTCTCGAAAAACCGCTGCCCCCGTGTCGTTCGATCTGCGAACGGGCTCGAGCCGGGTGCGAGGGTGTTATGCGAACTTTTAGCTTCCCCTGGCCCCCGAGTCTCGACTGTTCAAAATTACCCGAATACGGCGAAAATCCGGAGGTCTTGTGCGTCGGGACCAACGAAACTTCGCCCTCGAGATCGAGCTCAACCATCAGACCCACGGAAAAATCGCTCGTCGAATTCGAGTCTCACTGGCATCCTGGCGCTCGTAATCACGGATTCGTGTGTCCGGTGCAATTCAGCGTTCCCCACGAACATCAATATTCCCTCAAGGTCGGTGGCAAGGTCGTACACAACTGCGGCGCTCCCTGCGACGGGATGTTCTTCACCGACCAGGAACGACAATTCTCCAGGGTCTGGGTCGGCACTTGGGCGGCTCTTTGCGCCGTTTCTTGTTTCTTTACGTTTCTCACTTTTCTGATTGACACCGACCGTTTCAGGTACGTCGGTTTTTACTTTTTGTAACAATAGCGACTTACCCGGTCATTTTGACCCCAAGGTATTTTTCTCGACCCGAGGCAATGGAATTGCGCTGGTTTAACGGAGTTGATTGTTTTTCAGGTATCCCGAGCGGCCGATAATATTTTTATCCGTTTGCTACATGATGGTGGCGCTCGTTTACGTCGTCGGTTGGGCAGCCAAAAACAATATAGCGTGCGGAGAGCCGTTCCCGCATCCTCCGGACGTTCGGGTTCAGATGGTGTCGACGATAACTCAAGGAACCAAACAGGAGTGGTGCACTTTGCTCTTTATGGTGCTTTACTTCTTTGGTATGGCGTCGAGCATTTGGTGGGTCATTCTGACCCTCACGTGGTTCTTGGCTGCTGGTCTCAAGTGGGGACACGAGGCGATCGAAGCGAATTCCCAATATTTTCATCTGGCGGCTTGGGCCGCGCCCGCTATCAAAACCGTCACGATTCTCGCCATGGGAAAAGTCGAAGGTTTGACATTTTTCATAAAGAATCACTTTTTCAACGGAGCATTTTTGCAGAATTTTTATTTTCGACATTCTTTTTGACTATTACGCCACAATCCGGAGATGTCGCTATCGAGGGTTAAATTTGTGTGTTTTTTTTCGCTTTCAGGCGATGTTCTTTCCGGAGTGTGTTACGTGGGCCTTTGGAACGTGGAAGCTCTTCGCGGATTCGTGCTGGCTCCGTTGTGCCTGTATCTCGTGCTCGGCACAGCGTTTCTTCTCGCCGGTTTTGTCTCGCTCTTTCGTATACGGACGGTGATGAAGCACGACGGGACGAAAACCGATAAGCTCGAGAAACTCATGATTAGAATCGGAATATTTTCCGTTCTTTACACAGTCCCGGCACTGATTGTAATCGCTTGTTTGTTTTACGAGCAAGCTTACTTCGACAGCTGGATGTTGTCGTGGAACAACGACTTGTGCAGCACGAAAGAGGACCGAGCATTGTATTCGCTTCCGTGCCCAATCGGTGGACCGACCCGCGATCTTCGGCATAAACCAGAGTTCGCGGTATTCATGATTAAATATTTGATGGCCATGATCGTTGGCATAACGAGCAGTTTTTGGGTTTGGTCCAGCAAGACGCTCACCAGTTGGCGACAATTTTTTAACCACATACGCGGACGTCGCACCGAGGCTTATGTTTGAGGCTCTAACATTCTCCCTGTATCATTTTTTCGTGCTCTCTTCGGATCGAATCATTTCACTCGGTATCATTCATTATTTTCCCTTCGAATCAATTTTTTTTCATCGATACGTTGGACTCTCGATGTTTGGTCGGCTCTTTAGGTGTCGTGATTGATTTAATTAACAAAAGAGCGATACGAGGACGATACCCGCTCGGTTCGTAAATTTGAGGCGAGATATCGATCGATAAATTTTCGGGCGAAAAGCTGGAGAACATTTTTTGGGGATAAAGAGAGAATTAGGCTTAATCTGTGATTGTGATTCCTGGTGTTTCGGATTCGTGGGGAAAAAAGGTTGAAGGTGAATCGATCGTAGTATCGTCCTTAATGTCGTGCCAACATTATTTTATTGATTACACTGAAAATAAAATTTTGTCAAAAATCGTCGATATTTTGTTGAACACGGTGAAGTAAATATTTTTGGATAATTTCAAAATTTTCGTAATTTTGAAAAAAAAAAACGTTTAGTCGAACGGATCCAACGAAATATCGATCTTTTGCAACAAAATTTTCTTTTCAGTTTATATATTCATAGAAACTTGCGTAGGGCTCAATAATAATCGTTCCGGTTAAATAGAGCAATGACTGTAACGATTGTGAAGAAAAAAAAGCGTGAAATCTCATTCCGATCCGTAAAATATTACGACTGTGACGTGCTTACCGGACGCGTTTATTTTTCATTGTAGTTTTTATATCATAATGACGAAGCATTATTCGATTGATATTATATTTGATATTATACAATTGTAAGCAATTGTAACGCTCAAAATAAGCTGGTTAACCGTGTTCAGAGTTTACGAAGCTGCGAAAGACACTAACGACGGA
The DNA here is from genome assembly GCA_963921915.1 of Hyposoter dolosus. Lineage (NCBI taxonomy): Eukaryota > Metazoa > Arthropoda > Insecta > Hymenoptera > Ichneumonidae > Hyposoter > Hyposoter dolosus. The sequence continues at coordinate 248,132 of OY998135.1, forward strand.
ATAATATCTTGCGGAAAATCGTTCCTCGAAACTCGCCGGATGCGAGCAACAAAGCAATGATCAAATACTCGAATTAATCATGATTTCTCTTAATTTGCATCTTTGGATCGTGAGGGGATTCTTCGAACGATGCAAACTTTAATGTCGTAAATAATACTCGAACGAATCGCCAATTATGGAGTTTTAAGGACGTTGTTTGTGAAATTTTCTATTGAGGGAATTCCTCTATTTATAAAAATCACAATTTTCAGCAGCTTCTCATAAGAGCGCGTGTTTTAAAAGTTGCAATTTTCGACATTAAATATTTCGATTTCTAAATGGTGAAGCCTCTTGAAACTGCGCATACACTTTTGTGTAACATCGAAGAAGCTTTATTAGTTTTTCAAAAAAATCGATCGTAACATTTTTTCGAAATGTTGTTTTTTATAAAAAAAAAAAAAAAAAAAAAAAAATACAGATTACCTCGGAAAATTTTGGATTTAGAGTATGTTGTTCTTTAGTCAATTTGTAACAACTTTTTTTTTAATGAACTTGGGCTCGCAAAACATTTTGTAGGTAAAAAAAAACTGAAAAGAAAAATTTAGATTCGAGCGTCGCGATACAACGTCCTTAATCTTTGGACAAGGGTTTTTTACACGAATTTAAAGATTAAGGAAAGAAAAATAGGTCGAGAGCGTGAATCTCGGTGAGAGAGCGAGAGAGAGAGAGCAAGTCTTTTAACTAGCAAATAATTCCTAAGACGTAACCGATCGTGTGCTACTATTTAGTTAGGCAACGTTTTGTATATAAATGCAGTTTTAATTTTGCTATGTACCATAATATATTTTTAAATACTCGTGTAAATAATCGATACCGCTCACCGTGAAAAAATAAAACGATAATCAATAACGTATTTTCTCGACTAAAGAAAACCGATACACTGCCAAACGGACACTCGGAACACGTGAGAGACAAAGCAAAAAGCAACAATTCAGTCAATCGGTACATCCGCAGGCTTTTCTATTTATAACTTTATAAATTATATTTTATCGAGACTAGCAAACATAAAATTTCGTCCATTGGAACTGTCGAGCTTTTGTGTATCATCTAAGAATGTAGGAAAAACAAATGGATTATTTACTTATTATAATTCGGCGCCTGCTGCTGCTGCTGCTACAAATTCTATTCGTCTGGAATGAACCCCGGAACGGTAACCCGGGGTCATAATGATCCGAATTTTGAAAAATTCATATCTCTGGTAAAATTTGACGAAAAGGATTCGTCTTGGGCTCATTATTTTCGTTTTTTGACGCAGGATCACGCGAGCTTGGGGAAATTTTTCTTCGAGTCAAAAAATTGGTCAAAAATGAGGTAAAACGATAAGAAACGGGTGAACGAAGGGAAAATAGGATTTTCAGTCGCTCGGGGTCGTTTTTGACCCCAGGTTACCGTTCTAGGATTATAATTATTGAAAAGGACAAGATGGAGGATAAATTTGAGACCTCGACTCGGAGAGGATAGATCGCGTGTGAAAAATACTCTTACGTGCTGGCATTCGTGCTGCTACGATTGCAGAATGTTGCAATAAGTTTATATTCGTGAAAAAATGTGTAAAATTAAATTAAGCCCTATATATTCTTTATATAATAAAATAAATAATGCGAGGATGATGATTAGGGTTGTGTGTACACATTTAAACGTGAAAGTCGATTTAAACAGAGTGTAATTAAAATGATCCATTAAATAATCAAAATTCACAATGTATGTTTATTTTTCGCAGTTGGCATATAATTATACAAAAAAATTGTATTTTTTTATTATTTTTTTTTCATAAATTTTGATTTGGACGTATAAAGCGATTTTATCACGATTTTGGCATTTTTAGAATTCCAACGCCTCTTAAATATCTAACGAGAAATGGAGTCGAGCCGAGCGTTATCGATATTCGGATCGGTGCTAAAATCTTGTGAACTGCATATGCAACGAGGAATGTCGAAGAATTTGCCATCGCACTCTCCAAACGTTCGCTCCCACCGTTTGATACCATCTTCACCAGCGATCCAATGTCTATTCCACTGAAACAAGAAAAAACATTCATCACTCAATAATAATCAACATATTCCGAAAATCTTGGCAAGCATTTTTTTTTTGCGATGGAGTGTCGACCTGAGGGGACAGTTCTTAGTCACCAATTTTTAAGATTAGCAAAGGTGTAGAAAACCTATTGAAAGTCGAGTGATTATTGTGATGAGCATTTTTGGAAATTTTTTTTTTTTTTTTTTGAAATTTGGCCAATTTTTATTTTAAAAAAAGGGGGGGGGAGGATTGCAATTTTTGGCGAATTACAGCAGCACTGACCTAGAGACCGCGACGTAACAAGCACCGAGTGAAATCAGTGAAATGCCGACGTGAAAGACGATAACCGTGCTGCCATAATCCTTAACCGCTTTTTTAAGTTTTTCAGCGTTGGTGAGGGCAACGGGATTGCCGGAATCTTTATTTTCATCGAGCTTCGTCTCGACTTTCGCCGAGGTCGTGGATTTAGAGTCCGTCGAGAATTGAACGTGACTCACGTTAGTTGGCGTTAGTCTGCCGAGAACGGCGTTAATAAGTGAACCTGCATTATAGAAAAACAACAAAGTTCTTGGCAAAAGAAATCCCTTCGATTCACCACCGCAGCGATGGAAGCGATGAAAAGGAAAATTTAATGGATTTCGGGAAAGATTGTTGTTATTTCTGAGCTGTTGAAAATCAACGCGTATTCTTGCTTCGTTTTGTGTGAATTTGGTCCATTTGGAAAAGCATTAATGACCGCAGCTCGCCTGGGAGAGAATTTCTTTTTTTTTCCAAAAAAATCGATCCTTATTATGTAAAGCTATGTGAGGGTGAATTTTTGTTTTTTTTTTTTCAGTTTTCAGTGTGCTTAAAATGTCCCAAAACATCGAAAAATTATATCTGGAAAAAATGTCCGGATGTGTGTGCGTTAATCTATACAAGCTCGTCATTCTCCGAGAATTTTGTTGCAAGTGCTAGAAAAATACGAATGTTACGGGCATTTTTAAATTTTCAAAAAAAACGGGTGCGACGCTCTACCTTGCGCAAACTTTAAGATTTGTTACTAATTTTTTTTTTTATAAATAGAGTATCATAATAGGAAAGTTGGTATTGTATTTGGGCAATATCGGTTGAACGGTTCAAATTTTATGATTTTTCGAATTGTACGAAAATCTGAGTTTTTTGAAGAATCGTCCAACCGCTCTAATTTCTCCAAATTTTGTAAGATATTGTGTACAAGTCCGTACTTGCTCTTTACTTTCTAGAAAATTTGTCGAAATTATATAATTTGAATGCAAATAGAAAAAACGCTGCAAATTGAAATTTGCATTCAACTATATTTTTAATTTCGACTATTTCCTCGTAGAGGAAGCTTCGAAGCATCGTGCATCTCGAGCATCTTGAGAAAGCAATTTGCAAATTTCAATTTGCAGCGTTTTTTCAAATTTAAACAGAAACGATCGATTTAATCGGAATTGAAAAAGAAATTTGCTCTCATCGTCAAACTCAGTAGGAAACTAACCATTCGGTTGTTTTTTCTTTCTCGATTCACGAGCCTTGACGCTCGTGTAATGAGACTTTTGCATATCCTCTGCAATGTATTTGCTGTCCTTGGCCCATTGGCCTCCGGGCATATTGAAATGGGAAGCTTTCCCATTGGAGCAATAAGGCAGAGGGACGTTGCTCTGCATGGAGCTGTTGAGGCTGACAGCACCGAAGCAATCGTACGAATCAACGTGATTATCTCGGGCGGACGCTGGTCGTGGGGACGATGTCCAATGACGATGGTCGGAGCTCTTTGTCTGAACATCGCGACTGCCGAGCTGGCCCGTCACGTAGAACAAAACAGGAGCTGCGATGTCCCGCGAACGTTCCGGCGTGAAGCGTCCCGTTTCATTGCCAAAAATCTCCGAGACGTTGCTCGGCAGTGCCAATTTCGGCGCCTCTGGATAACGACGAACTCCCGATAAGTGGATTCCCGCTTTCGCGCTCGATTTCACGACTTTTCCGACTTCCAGTTCTTGCCAAACTTGATTCGATTGTACGTTCGAACCGTTTGCTGAAAAAAAAAAAAAATGATAATAATCATAACAATCCGATCCACTTTCGGGGACAACGTCCACCCCCCCCAAATTCGAATCAACAGGAACATAACCCCCAAGCAATAATGTCAATGCCCCGAATGATTCGATTCGCGGGCCAGTGCGCTTTGTTAGTGTTGATTGAACTTTGAACTCTGCGTGCATTTTCGAAAATGACGGATCGATATCGGGAGTAGAAGAAATAAATAGTTGAAAAATATTAGCGAAATAATAGACGCATTTCAACACTTGACACGATCTGATTTTTTTCCGTCAGGAATCGATCGAGGATAAACAAAGAAAAAATCGATATTCGAAGCTTCCAGAAACTGGAGAGCGAAATTTTTGAATTTTTTCGATTCTCAACTGTTTACAAACGAATAATTGAGTGTGACACATCGAGTGTGGAAATGGCGCTCTTCGTAGGTACACAAAGATGTCGAAAGAAAAAGACGAGGTGTTTTTGCTTGCCTGGGTGATGGTTGAAACGCGTCAAAACTGTGGAGAGTTGCTTGCTGCCCCGAATACGAGAAAGTGCCATGATTCAAAAATATAGATCCTCGAGGGACCCCGCGTTGGCGATTTTGCACTTGTGGTTTTTTCCTAGCTCCTAGCTAACTCATGTATCGCGACTGTGAGCGAAGAACGTACGCGCGTCGCGAGATTTCCTCCACGGCCAAGGTGAGTCCGAGAAGTGGGGAGGCAAAAAACGTCGCGGATTGGCGTAATGAAAATTTCGATGTTTATATCATTGTGTTTTTATACGTATAGCTACCCACAAGGCCCATCGAAAGCTGCGGAACCGGTATTTTCCGTCTCTCTCTCTCTCGCGTACGCGCGTTTTTGTTCGAGAAAATTCGATCTTTCTCAATCTACATTTCTGATTTATAGCTCATCTTTATGCAACGTTTCGCAATCCCTTCACTTTTTACTAGAACGAATACTTTGTAGCAGCGCGGAGAGAACGTCAAAACTGCACTGTGGTTTTTTTATTTATTTTTTTTTCGTGTCATCTACGAAATCATATGGTTCTTGATCGCCATCTTTAAATGGCGACGCCTGCGTACCGGAGTCATTTCAAAACACCTGATTCAAAATTCTGAATAATTCATTCGACATTAAATATGAAATGATACGAAATTTTGATTCTAGATAATAATTATTTAATTATGCTTTTGATCAAACACGATTTCCTAATCATCTTTGTCCTATGTTGATCGTGAAAGAAATCGTAAAGTCAAAATGCCAACGTGCAGGTGGGCGTATTGCGAGCCTGGTCGCCGTGCAATTAGGGTCGCAGCCTTTATTTACTTTGGAGTTGACACACACATAACGATTCCGCTGTTGCATAACTTTCTGACTAGAGAAATTCCGGCGGGAATCGCTACAGATGATCTTACGATTTTGAAAGACACATTCGCGCGATAACGCGCTTCGAGAGGCAAGACCTCGGAAAGGAACAAATATAGCACAAGTGTTGCGCAGAGATATATTCTTATGTAATTAATTGATAGCTGTAATCGTGATAAGGGGAAAAGGAAAATATGATAACCTCCGAGAGGCAAAAATGAGATTCGAGAGCCACCGCGACGCGCGCGCATGTGCAAAATTGCCGCATAGAGGAATAATTATAAGCCGCACGGACGGCACGGAGACGTCAGCAGCGCGTTCAGTAGCTCTCGCCCCGCGTTCGCTTGTGGGGGGAAAAACTTTGACCGCGTGTAAATTTCTGTTTCGTCTCGTTGAATCGAACGTTTATTGAATTGGGCGTGGTACATCCTCCAACAAAATGGCACAAAGCACGAGACTGATCGCCCTGTCGAACGCCAAAGGATTATTCAATAAAAATCGTGCCAATGGGATCGCCACGAGGCTCGCCAGGTTTGGTTTACACTTTTTCTTCCACTCTATCCATCGATATATCTATACGCATTCCCCCGGAGCCTGGACCACATGCTCCAATGACCTTTTCGACCTTGTCGATCTCCTTCACCAAAAATACTCTCCAAATTTATTTCAAACGTGACTAAATATTTTTACCCCCATCAATCGCTCTATGGTACATGGAAAAATGAAGCAGTACGAATTTCCCGTTGAATATTGATCATAATAATCGATAATTAGTCCATTTATTAAAATTTACAATTACATCGAAAAATGTTGCGAAATTGAATGAAAATTTCTTCTCAATGCCCAATTTTGTGATTACTGGAAATCTATAAAATAATTAATCATTTTTTTTAGTTCCTGGTGGTCTCACGTCGAGATGGGACCTCCGGATGCCATTTTGGGAGTGACCGAGGCTTTCAAACGCGACCAAAACCCCAAGAAAATTAATCTCGGTGTCGGAGCTTACAGAGACGACAACGGAAAGCCATTTCTCTTACCGAGCGTTCTAAAGGTGAGCCACTTGCCAAATGTTGCTTTTTTCTAGAATCCAAAGGGTTTTATGAATTTTTCAAATGAATTTATAAATTTATAAATTTTCTTTTGCTTTTCTCGTCGCAGGCCGAGGCAAAAATAAAATCAAAGTCGCTGGACAAAGAATATTCTCCGATTTCTGGAAATCCAGAATTCTGTCAGCATAGTATAAACTTGGCTCTGGGGGACGGCAACGCAGCGGTGGCCAACAAACTGGTAATTGTTGAAAAAAACAAAAAATGCGAAATGTGAAAAAAATAGAAAATTTTCAGTGATTCGTTTTTAGAACGTGACGGTTCAAGGAATTTCTGGAACGGGTTCTCTCTGCATAGGAGCATTCTTCCTGGCGCGTTTTTTCCCTGGAAGCAAAGATATTTACCTGCCCACGCCATCCTGGGGAAACCACACGCCCCTCTTCAAGCTTGCCGGTCTGAATGTTAAATCTTATCGTTACTACGACCCCAAAACTTGTGGATTGGACTTCCAGGGAGTTTTGGAAGACATTTCGGTAAAATTTTCAAAGTTTTTCCGACCTCAAAGTCGCCTAATCGTAAAAACAGGAATTATTGTATTTTGTTTTTCTCATTTCGTGCAGAATATGCCGGAAAAATCGATCGTTCTTCTACACGCCTGTGCCCACAATCCTACGGGCGTTGATCCGAGACCCGAACAGTGGGCCGAATTGTCCGCTCTCATAAAGAAGAAGAATTTGTTCCCATTCTTCGATATGGCCTACCAAGGATTTGCTTCTGGTAAAATTATCACGTTTCATTCAAAAAATAATGTCTCCCGTTAATTATTATTGATAATTGCGTAAATTGTTAACAATGTGAAATTTTTTCGTTAATTTGTCAGGTGACGTGACAAAAGACGCGCTAGCGGTGAGATTGTTCGTCAAGGAAGGCCACGAAATCGCCCTGGCTCAGTCGTACGCCAAGAACATGGGACTTTACGGTTATTTCGATTGATTAAAAAATAATTAGGACCCGCTAATGATCGTTTTTTCCAAAATGAGCGTTTTGCATAAATTTCAGGCGAACGAGTCGGAGCATTTTCTCTCGTTACGAACAGCGCGGACGACGCTGCTCGAGCTCTCTCGCAAATAAAGATCCTCGTGCGACCAATGTACTCGAATCCCCCGATCAATGGTGCTCGTATCGTCAGCGAAATACTGGGCGATGCCCAGCTCAAGCAAGAATGGCTGGGCGACGTGAAAGGCATGGCCGATCGCATTATTTCCGTCCGCACGAAACTTCGCGATAATCTTAAGAAGAACGGAAGCTCTCGGGACTGGAGTCACATCACCGATCAGATTGGAATGTTCTGTTTCACGGGCCTCAAAGCTCCGGAGGTAATTGCAACGACGAGAAAAATTGAAAAATGAATTTTTATGAAACTGGGACGAAATTTGAAAATTCGACGTTTTTCAGGTTGAAAAGCTGACCTCGAACTTCAGCATTTATCTGACCAAAGACGGAAGGATATCCATGGCGGGAGTCACTTCGAAAAATGTCGAATACCTCGCTCACGGAATCCACGAAGTTACGAAATAATTCATTAACTCAAATATCCAAAAATCATTGCCAGAAAAAAATGATACGAATTCAGTGGAAATACGCCTTTTTAGGCAAACGCATTTTTTTCATAGACAATCTTTATTTTTCTAAATACACTGCCGGCAGTGTTTCACGAGTCATTCCCGTATCGGGGATTCAATAGCAGATCCACGCTGTTTCCAATCAAACCGAATACGTTGCACGTGTGTTGTCGCGTTTTGCACAAATATATCGATAGAGTTTTTTTTTTTTGTTATATCCTCGAGCTTATTATTCCCGAATATACAAACACACTGTGAAAGAAATACATATATATATATTCCTTTTAAAATTTACTTGGTTGAATTTTCTAAGGAACTTTGAGGCGCATTGTTAATAAAAAATACATTTTACCAAAACGTTGACGTGCGTTATTTCTCTCATTTTGCTAGAGCAGAAAGTTTCGTATTGAATATCTCGATCTTTTTTCCTCATAGAGAAAGCTATGTGACGGTGAAAATCTTTTTTTCCAGTTTTCAATGTCAATGTTCTTGAAATGTCTAGAAAATTGCTAGAAAAATACGAATTCTAGGGGATTTTGAAATTTTCAAAAAAAGGGTCCGAGGCTCTAACTTGCGCAAATTTTAAGATTTATTACTAATTTTTTTTTTACAAATAGAGTCTCATAATAGGAAGGTTGGTATTGAATTTGGGAAGGATCGGTTGAGCGGTTTAAATTTTATGATTTTTCGAATTTTACGAAAATCCAAGTTTTTTGAAAAATCGTCCAACCGCACTAATTGTGTATATAAGTTTGTCCTTCCTCGCAAATGCAAATACAAAAAAGAGTTTTTTGGTAAGTTGGCGCCTCGTGTTGGCCGCGCAGCGGGCCAGATTTTACATGCCGATGGCGGCATCTGTTGCATTTCGATAGCACACTCGAGCGAATCGAGAAAGAAATAAAAAACACTGCTCGCAGACACGTGGCACGGAAGATTATCTCGAGAATATTTTTTTCAACATAGCCTCGAATGACAAACGTCAAACTCTGTAAACACACGAAATTACCGGTACAATATGGATTACGGGAAAATAGATGTTATTGCTCAGAATAACCACCCGCGCACGTGCAACGTTACGATCCAATACGGCACAGCGGGTTTCCGGACAAAGTGAGCGAACAGCGTTTCTCATCGCTCGTTTTTCGCGAGTCTAAATTTTTTTCAAAAATATACTCCAACCTCTCGATTCTTCGTTGCAGATCGAATTTGCTGGATCATGTCATGTTCAGAATGGGAATTTTGGCGACGCTCAGGTCGCGTGTCAAAAATGGTAAGTTCCTTTTTTTTTCCCATTGAAAATCGAGTCTCCAGAAAAATCGTGACTCGCGCGAATTTGCAGCTGCGATCGGGGCCATGATAACGGCGAGTCACAACGAGGAGCCGGACAACGGAATCAAATTGGTGGATCCGGCGGGCGAAATGCTCGAGGCATCCTGGGAAAAATTTGCTACGGAAATAGCGAACGTGCCGGACTCTGAGCTGGTGGAAACCTTGAGACGAATAGCGCAGGATCACGGGATCCAGGAAGGAGCGGAGGCGCGCGTCGTCGTGGCCAGAGACACGAGGCGCAGCAGCGAATCTCTGTCCGCGGCGGTGATCCAAGGAATTGATTGCGCAGGAGGAATCGCCATGGATTTTGGCGTCATGACGACTCCGCAGTTGCACTATGTCGTAGTTTCCTCTAACGAGAAGAACGGATCTGTGGAACTGGAACGGTATTACGAGAAACTTGGGGAAGCTTTCAGGCGCGCGTGTTCTTTGGGAGAAATTCATGGAAATTACACGAGGAATCTTGTCCTGGACGCTGCCAACGGAGTCGGCGCGATTGCGGCCAAAAAGTTCCAGGAACGCTTGAGCAAGGTTCTTGAGATCGAGATTTTCAACGCCGGCAGCGGCGTGCTCAACCACAACGTAAAGAAATTATTGAGAAATTTTTGCTTCTGATTTTTATGAATTTTCGGAATTTTTTCCAAGCGTGCTGATTATTATTTTTTTTTTTTTCAACAGTGCGGAGCGGATTATGTGAAGGTTCACCAAGCCCCGCCTATGAACGTTCCGGTAAGAAGGAACGCGCGGTGTGTGAGCATCGACGGTGATGCCGACCGTATCGTTTATTATTACGTCGACGCAAACGATAAATTTCATCTGTTCGATGGCGATCGAATCGCCACACTCGTTGCCGAATACTTGAAGGAATTGATCGAATCCAGCGGGCTCACCATCCAGCTCGGTCTCGTTCAAACCGCTTACGCGAACGGGGCATCCACGGATTATATAACGAATGTCCTGGTATGACGAGTTTCACTAGAAATTTATTTATTCCAGGTTTCCTTTGAGAACGTTGTACGCCAACATTTCTATCGATAGAGATCCTTCAAATTTGCACCACGCTAAGAGAACAGTCATGTCTAATAGCTCGCGCAATTTTGAGAGGTTTCACGATGTAGAGGTCGATTTTTATATTTGTAAAAATTTTAAAATTTATAAATTTTAAACTTTTTTTTTATGATTTATAATTTTATAATATTATAATAATTTGAAATTATAACATTTTAATTTATAAATTGATAAAAGTCTTTTGTGTAACATCGAAGAAGCTTTATTCAGTTTTTCAAAATAATCGCTCATAAATTTTGTTCGAAATTTCGTTTATTATAGAAAAAGTACAGATTGCCTCGGAGAATCTTCAATTTAGAGTATGTTGTTCTTTAGTCAATTTGTAACAACTTTTTAAAATGAAATTGGGCTCGCAAAGCATTTTGTATGTGCGAAAAACTGAAAACAAAAATTTAGATTTGACCGTCGCCATACAAGGTCCTCAAAAAACGCTTGATATCGATTTTTTTTTTTTTTTTTTTTTTTCAGAAAGTTCCGGTCGCTTGCGTACCGACCGGAGTAAAGCATTTGCATCATCGCGCCATGGAGTTCGAGATCGGAGTGTACTTCGAGGCAAACGGTCACGGGACTGTGATATTCAAGGACGAGGTTGTCGATAGAATTCGAGCGGCTTCGAAGGATTCGGAGAGATCGCAGGAGCAACGCGACGCGGCGTCGAGGCTGGCCAATCTCGTCGACGTGATTAATCAGAGCGTCGGCGATGCTCTGAGCGACATGCTCCTCGTGGAAACAATCTTGTTCGCCAAAGGCTGGGATCTCGTAACGTGGGAAAAAAGTTACACGGATTTTCCGAACCGACAATTAAAAGTTCGGGTCGCCGATAGAAATGTCATCACGACCACGGATGCGGAGAGGAGATGCGTCACTCCCCGAGGACTGCAGGAAAAAATTGACGAGCTGGTTGCGCTGTATCCCAAAGGACGATCCTTTGCTCGGTACAAAAATTTATTTCGTTTTATTGAAAATTCGTACGAACGAGCCTTTTTCTTTCTTAATCGTAAATTCTTCGTTTTTCGACTGTTTTTTTAGTCCTTCCGGCACAGAAGACGTCGTGAGGGTTTACGCCGAATGCGAGAATGCCGCGGACGTTGAAAAACTTGCGGCACAGGTCGCTCGCGCTGTTCATCAAATGGCGAACGGCGTCGGACCCGAACCCGTCGTTCCTACGTGATATTCTAAAATCAATCGTGATTATTCCACTGGGAAAATGAACTAGGACGAAGTAATCGATTATCAATGGTGATGGATCAATAATCATAAATATATTTTTTATATTCTTGTCTGCTGCCTTGAACAAATTAGACGTAATAATAATACGAATATTTTTAATTAAATAAACATTGTTGAACCGAACAGAGTGTATAAAAATTTGACGATTCTCGTACGAGAACGTATGATGATGGGAAAAAATATTTGTTGTTGCTCCGGTAAGCATGACTACGAAGATATCGATCGGCAGTTCAGAGTCGCTGTGTCGTGGAAGCTACGCGAGTTTCGCGTTAGTGCTGATCGAGCAATTTTCAAATGTGGCACGACAACGAAGTTCGATTCGACGTTGCCGTCGCGTAATTATTGTTACACTCTTTTTATAATTATTTCGTAGGTTTTGGCTCGGAAAAATGTCACTCCAAAGGTTTTTTCTTTTGCGAGACAGAAACTTGCAAATGCGTGCGGGTGAGCTTCTCATCGACAAGCTCGAGATGGTCGAGGACACCAAAGGGAACGCCGGCGATCGCGGTCGTCTGATTATTTCGAATCTTCGCATAGTTTGGCACTCGTTGACTCTGCCACGAATTAATTTGAGCATCGGATACGCTACCGTGGTGAATGTATCGACAAAGAACGTTCATACGGTATTTCAACAAAGTCTCTCTTTTATTTTTCATACAAAATAAAATTCAAACAAATTTCATAATCAAAAAGTGAGGGAAAAAATGGTTTTTGCAGATTCATGGTGGCAGCACTCAGGCTTTACACATTCTGACGTCGTATCGAGGCTGCAGATACGAGTTTATCTTCACGAATCAAGATTTTAAAAGCTCTCGCCATTATACATCGGCGATAGGCGTTTTCAGGTATTTATTTTAAAATCCATCGGTACGAATAGCTTTTTTCAATGTATTCGTGTTTTTAGAGCTTACGGCTCGACGAGGATGTACAGAGAAATCAAATTGCGCGGTGGTTTCGTTCACGACGGTAGACTGACGTTGCTGCCCTTGGAAAATGTTCATTCCACGACTCCCGGTGTATGGAATTTGTCGACGGAACAGGTCAACCTATGAAATATGTGAATGCAGAGTGCAGTTAATTTTTTGAAATTATTTTGAACCCTTCCAGTCACGCAATTCAGTTCACATTGGCATTTGAGTGTAGGATACGTTTCCGTAGTATTTTTCGTCGCTGAATTCGATTCCGACGTTTAAAAATGATAAAGAACCCCTAAAATGAGGTGAAAAGTACTTTTTTTTTGGCAGGAAATGGATTTATACTGAACAGATTAATGCAGAAATACATTTGCAATGTTTTTTCTCTTCGCCGAATACGAATGCAATGTTGATAGTACAATAGTCAAGAAATCTACCGATAAAATGGTGCACAAATTATATCATTTTCGACAAATCAATTGATTACATTTTTGACATTGGATTCGGATTCAGCTCAAAAAATTGCATGTAAGAAAAAATAAAGTTGTGAGACTGAAAATAAACTGTGACTGAAAGGGTTGAGCAAAAATTACTTACGTACGAAAATATAAATCAAACGGTAAACTGATTAATCTTGAGGGAAAAAAAGGAAACGGTCGATTTGAAGAAATGAGTGGAAATAACGTTGAAAAATGTAAAATCGAACAGGGCAACGTTGGAACGTTCATCGTGACGAATATTCGTCTGGTTTGGTTCGCTGAGATGAACAATCAATTCAACGTGTCGCTGCCGTATTTGACGATAGCGAGTGTGAGTAAAAAAACTCGATGAGATTGAAGGAAAATAATTAAAAAGGGGGTTTTTGCAGAAGGCTCGAATGGGGGATGTTTGAAAACGTTCCAGGTGATAATAAGGTCGTCGAAATTCGGTCCGACCCTGGTGACGATGAGTACGGAATCGAGCGGGGGCTACGTTCTCGGATTTCGTGTAGATCCGCTGCAAAAGTTGTACGCATTGCACAAAGAGATAGCGGCGATTCACGCGGCGTACGAAAAGTCGCCGATATTCGGTGTCGAATATACGTTCGAGCACCAGGCTGTATCGCTGCCGGAATACAAACCGGAAGTGACGAAAGAGATTGAAGAAAACGAGGACGAGATTGCGAATGTATTGGGTCTGTACTTTTCCGAGGAAGGTACAACGAGCCAGAGGAAGCCAATATTCTCGTCTCATTTGGGCTTGGCCGCGGAGGAGCCGCGCGAAGGAACGACAATGCAATCACTTTGGGAACTTTTGCCTGCAGCGACTTGATCGAAACGTTGCCGAATTAGCTTGTGAAATTGCACAAACTATCTCGAAAATAATGAAGAATTTCATTAACGCCGGAATCTTGCGCGACTTTTGAGAAATAGATTTTATTGGCAAAAGTGATATTTTTTCTATTTCGTCTTGATATCGTACGTATATCTCAAAAGCCCGATGAGCATACATGCGTATAGATACTGGATGTGAATAAATCAATTGCCAACGAGATTGGCAAGTGTCTCGTAATTTTTTCGCATCTCTGCTTGTTGTTTAATCACTGTGAACGATGTAAAAGCCCGCAGAATCGCGCGGTCGAGTATCTTGTTTTGAAATATTTAACTCGGTGCACACGTACGATGAAAAGAGAGTTGGTCGTTCTGATTCTCGTCTGATTCGCTCTCCGCCTCGTTCAAGCCCGCGATGGCCATCTCGGTGTTGACCATGTTCATCATCATTAATGCGATGGGGTCACTGTACATCCGTATCTGATTGATACGGGCGACTCCGTCCGGATTCGCATGGGCTCGCTCGTTTGGTTTCTCGTCCTGGATTTTCATATTCAATATTATTTTTATTTAATTTAATTATTAATAAATAAATAAATAATTAATTAATTGGTCTCCGGAAAATGTGGAAATTTGAGGAAACTCACCTCGGGCAATGGACTCCAGAGCCTTATCACCGGATCAATGCCGCTCGTTGCCAAAATGCACGCCGACGGATGGGGCTGAACGCAATTGACGATCCGCGAATCTCCCTCCATTACTTTTACGATATTTGTCGAGTAACGATCCCAAATGAATATACTGCCGTCGTCCGAACCCGCTAATATGTATTGTCCATCGCTGAAATTGTATGCGACGAGTTAAAAATGAATCGTCGATACGGAGAGCTTGGTAGGGGAATCATTTGGAAGGGAGCTCACCTGCCAAAGAAATTTGCTTCCTTTATATCAGTCGTTGTATTGCTGCGACCGCAATATCTGTATTTGTAATCGATCGTTCGACTCCTCCAGGCAACTTCGTACCGCGAGACTGGCTCTCCGTACGAGTAAACCGATCCTCGTTTTTCTGGGGATGCGAAAACACGTATGGATGGAATTAAATGATTTATTATTAACCCTTAATCGACCGACGATACGTAATAGAAATTTCCATTTAATTTATTATTAAATTCATTGAATTAAATTTTTCATTAAATTCGAATTTAATGAAAAATTACAATTTCTGCATCATTTTCATTTTTGCAGAATTTTTTTTATTTTAAAAATTGCACGAAATGAATACAATCGTCATGCTCGTTACTCGAGGGTTGAAAATACATTCTAATATTTTTATTTTATTTTTTTAACGATTTTTCAAGTACTCATCGCCTTCCAGGGTGAGTGAGGTTGATAACACCCCCAATGACTATTACGTCATAATCTGGAGGTGTGACTATTAAGGGTTAAACAAAAAATGGTACTCACTGTCTTTGATCGCAGCCGCAATGTCTTTGGCGAGGCCACGGAGTGCGGAATTCGAGGCGTAGTCGGGAAATTTCTTCCTAAAGTCATTGACCACTTCGTCCGCCTCGTCCGGGCGATGCAGATTGAGCAAACATCGAGATAATCTGTGGATTATTAACGATTCATAAATTATTCGTAAAATTCGAGTTTCGTCGGGATTGATAAATCTCACCTGAAGTGAGCCTTGACGTGCTCGGGATCGAGAAGCAGCGTCGTTTGACAGTCTCGGAATGCAGCATAATTGTCACCGTCCCTGAAAACGAATTTGACATTATTTTAAATTCATATTGAAATTTGTTGCTGAATGAGATAAAGAAATAATTTTGCGATTTTTCATTATTTTCCTCACCAGTGTCTGTTCATTAAGGCCGCGGCTCTGTTTCCATAGAGCACCGATGCCGTTGGACAGTATTCGAGAGCTCTGTTGTACAGGCTGATCGCACTCACGGAATTGCTCGCTTGAAATTGCCGATTTGCCTGTGTTAGCCAATGATGAATAATTTTTTACGTACAGACATTTGAGTATTAATAAATATTTATTTTGTCAAGGAAAATTTGCTCACTTCGAGCTTAAGCTCCTCAGCCTCATGGGGCAAATCTTTGACGTTCATAGCGGAGTAATTTTTTGAATTTTCGCTGACTGTCCCGTAGATCGAGTTCCGTAGCAGTTGCTTTTTATCGACGCTGACTGAAATTTTCACCAAAGATGTTATTCGAAAAAATGAAATATCCGGAAAAAATTATTGCAAAAAAAAAAAGAAAGGCTCTTGAAATTTTACAAAAAGAATCGAAATCGTTTCTGCTTTTTATTTGCCAAGAGAAATATCGTAATTTTTTCTTTTCTCGCGGATTTAGTATTTACCGTCTTCAGAGCCGGAGGAATCCAAACGCGGCACGCTGTAAATTTGGTTGTACTTTGCCTTCATTACGTCGAAAAGGTAAACTTGCTCGTTTCCCATATTGGCAAGAAGCTCGTTACCGTCTTTGGAGAAGGTGACGTAGGTGGCCGCGAACGCTCTCCTATTGTTCGAGCATCTAAAGAGCAGATGACCTGCGAGTTTGGCAGTTTTTACGTGTGTGCTCAATGTGACGAGAAAATAGTCGATTCAGGTGGAAAAAATGACTCACCCGAAATGAAGTATTGAGCGGATTCGAACGAAATATTCGAATCCGAATCGCATTTTCCGGAGAGTCTCGAATCCACGTTAGGCCGATTGCTCGGATCGGTCGATAATATTCCGACGGTCGACTGAGGAAGTTAATGAAAAGTGAAAAGTCAATTTGCAGCGTTTTTTGTATTTGCATTGAAATTATACAATTTCGACAACTTTTCTAGAAAGTAAAGAGCAAGTACGGACTTGTACACAATATCTTGGGAAATTTGCAGAAATTAGAGCGGTTGACGATTTTTCAGAAAGCTCAGATTTTCGTAATATTCGATAAATCATAAAGTTTAAACCGTTCAACCGATATTTCCCAAATTCAATACCAAAAAATTAGTAATAAATCTTAAAATTTGCGAAAGTTAGAGCGTCGACAGGCTTTTTTTGAAAATTTCAAAATGCCGTAGAATTCGTATTTTTCTAGCAATTGCAACAAAATTATCAGAGAATGAAGAGCTCGTATAGATCAACGTCTGTGCAAAACGGGAGCCCTCTAGCTCAAACCGTTCGCGAGTTATGAACGTTTGAAATTTGCAGTGCCAGAAATTTTTTACTAAAAATGAAAAAATTTCGTAGGTTCAAAATACCTGAGTGACTTTTATCATTCTGCGGTCGTACATTCTGATGTAAGGATCGTTCGCGCCAACCGCAATGAGTTCGGGCCTCATGGGGTTGGTGGCCACGCACTTGGCCTCTGCGCCGTGTCCCACCAGAGCCAGCAGATTGATGAGTATGGCTTTTCCGTCTTCGGAGCACGTGTGCGGGACTCGCAAGTCGTGCTGAAGAACAAAACCGTCTTCGGCGGCGCTCCAGAACAAATGAGGCGAATTTTCTGCGGTCGCTAATCGTTTGACTCGTTCGCGGTGGCAGCTGCAAGAGTGCAACACCTCCGAAGGGTTCAAATGGAAAACCTTAACTTTGGAGTCGGCAGCTGCAGAAGCCACGATGTTGTTGTTGGTATGCGGCATAAACTGCAAAATTATTTTCGCAAATAATTGTTCCCAAAGTGAAAAACTGTCTCAAAATTATTTTTCCTTTGTTCATTTGGCAAAATTTTTCTCACGTTAACGGAGAATATGTTTCCGCTGTGGCCAGTGTTGAAGGAATGGATTTTTTTGTGGGAAAACGGATTCCACAGAAAAATATGCATGTCGTCGGACGCCGAAGCCAAAATCCTGAGGAGCAAACACGAGAGTTTTGGGATTTTTATATTTTCCATTGAAACGCGAATATTTGGCTGTTTTGTTTTTTTGTTTTTGCGGAAAAGAAACTACTGTACGTACTCTCCCGTGTCGTTCCAGTTCAAGCAATTGACGCATCCTTCATGGCCTTCCAATTCTTTTTCCAAGCCCAAACGGTAAACAAGCTCCGTGGTGATGTTTTTCTTGGAGGCTAAAATTCGAGCGGTTGACTCCTGGTGAAAAAAAAATTGTCGATAAAAAGATAGAACGCGAAAGGACGCGATGATCGGAAGGGCTGAAAAGTTTGTACCCTGATTTCTCGTTCCCTGACGAGGTCGATCAGTTTAGCTGTTGAAGGTTTGCAACCAAAATATTCGTCCATTTTGTAAAGTCGATGTTTTGTTTATTGGTTGAAAGATCGAAATCGATTTCCGAGGATGAAAGAAAATTTACGAAAAATAGGGATTTTGGAAAAGTCTCGTGCAAGAGGCTCGATAAAATAATAAGGAAATCGGTGATTGATGTCGAGAAAACAATTTTTACGCCGAGACGCAATAATCGTTTGTTTTTTACTTGCGGCGGTTTATTCTTAGGGAATATACTCGTGGAACATTGTAGTGTCTCCCGTTGTTATGAACTTCGAGGGAGAGCGAGTACCGAATACTGCAAACTGAAACCGCCGAAACACACGCACACACACACACACACACGGGTAATGAATAATTGTTTGGAAATGGATCTCGGGCTACTTGTGCGCGATACTGGACAAATGACAGTTGCGATTGGGAAGACTGTACCGACGGTCGGTACTGAAAATAGCGGAAAAAAAATGCTGCGATCTGCCGAAATTTTGACGCGGGCCGAGCCCCCGATGACTGAATGTTTTTTTAATTTCTTTATAATTCGCTCGTTATCAATTGAAATTTTTAGTTACTCGTTTATTGATCATCAAAAAACTATAGTAAATAAAAAGTATAAATGAATGGCTCAATAAATAATTGATAAAAAAATAAAAGAGTGAATAAACAAACGAATCAAATTTTTTATTTATTCTTGCGATTCAATGAATAATCGAACAAACGATCGAAATTAGAAATTTGTATTTCTTTTATTTTGGACAAAAACTATTTCTCGTTACAAAAATACAAACGTTATTATTTCCATGAAATATGTCAGAGTTTACATGGTTTGATTACAGCGTATTGGCGTTTATTCAATCCCCCGAGCTGATGTGTTGATTTTTGCATCATTTTTCGAGAGCAAGAAAATGAAAATTCTAGAATCAAATTCAGTGAATCCCAACAACGTAAATATATCAACCATCTTTCTTTTCTAATCTTGTCAACAGTGTCGTTACTTCTCAACAAAGTATTGCTCGTATTATAATAATTATGTATATTTTTTACATATACAAATGCCTCCATGAGGAACTTTAAAGTGAAAAAATTTGAGATTTCTTTGTAACATGGTACATGGAGAATATTTTCTTATCAATTAAATCATAACTGTGTAAAACGGCATATTTCGTACGGTAGTGGAGAAAGGCAGTTGCAGCGAAAAAAAAAGTGACAGGAAGACCGGAAACTGGACGATAGCATCAAGTTTTCGTGAAAATTGAGACTTCTTTTTAGTTTTTCCGATTTTTCAGTCGCTCGAGATCGCGAGGGAATCGTCGGGAATCGTTGAGAAGCTGAAACGTCGAATCTACAAGAGTCATCCTTGAATAATGAAAAAAAAAAGGATTCCTCTGGATCGTAGGATCGGGGACGGTCACGGGTCAGGAATTTTTAGCTTTTTATGGACAAGTTCCGAGTGAGTTCGTCCAGGGATTCGGCGTTTTGGATGTAACGACGAAAAGTTTCCAAGCCCCAACGCGAGGCCAATTTCTCACGTGCCTCGTTGTGGAATTGAGACTCGTTTGACTTGTAAGTTCTCGAGTCCCAGGCGATGGCTTTGGCTTGTTTTTCGCCCGGGATTTTTTGCATAAGTCCGGCGTAAATGCCATAATCGTCGAAGCCGATTTGAATGGTAAAACTGCGATTCCAATCGGGATAACGAAGCAGAAGATCCTCCGTCAACATCATTTGGAAAATTTGGTAATTTTGGAGTGCGTCAACGGTCCAATGGGAATAATCCTTTTTCACCATATCAAACATGGGCTGAGCTCGACCGGCGTAGCCTCTGAGGAAGCGTTTGTGCGTGGACAAGAGACCGAGCCAACTTCGTAAAGCTTCGGAGCTATTGGGTCTTTGTGGCAATCGTAGCTTTTTAATTTTCGCTGGATCCGGACGAATCCCCTCATCCGTTATCAAGAATCCCAAGTACAAAACTTGGCTCTTGAACAACTGACACTTGCCAGGCTGTAATTTTAATCCATGAGCACGAAGACGATCGAAAACTTTGCGAATTCGGACCTCGTGCTCCTCGATCGTTGGCGCGTGGATCAGCATATCGTCGTGGCATACGAACACCTGCAAACAAAATCGATTGGAGCGATTTTCGAAAAACTGTCGAAAATTTGAAAAAATTGTGATTTTTATTCGTAAACGACACATAGTGACGAAAAATTGTTGGAAAATTCGATTCGACCGTGTAAATCATAGCCAAGCTCTCGGAAAGTTAGAATTTTGCAAAAAAATGGTAAAAAATCGTTATTTTTTTTTCTTTTTTACTAAATAACGAGAAATTAATGGAAATTTTTTTTACGAACATCTTTCTTGATTCCTTCGAGAACTTTGTCCATCAGTAGCTGCATATATGGCCCACCGTTCTTCAGGTTGGACGGCACCCTCCGGAATTCGTATTTTCCGCTTGTGGTGGTGAATGCAGTTTTGCAGCAGTCTTGAGGTTCGATGGGGATGTGATAAGATCCGGATACGAGATCGAGAACGGAGAAGTACTTGGAGCCGTGCAGTCGGTCAACGGCATCGTAAATTTCGGGGATCGGGTAAACTTTGGATTCGGAGCGATTGTTCAGTTCGGAATAGTGGCCGGAGAGACGGAAAGAAATTTTGCCACGCGCGTCGGGTTTTTTCGCCAACAAGCCCATGGGAGAATTGTAGGAAGACGTTGAGACTCGGAGAATGTCTTGTCGCAGCAAATCTGTGACGATGCGTTCGATCTCGTTCCAGTCTTCCGGGGAATGTTGGGGTTGACGAAAAGCGAAGGTGACTTCGGGTTTCAATTTTATGGGATATTTGAGCAGATTCGTCGGGGGAATCTTATCGCCTGGAAGGAACAAACAGTCGGAATATTCGTGGAGAACGTCGACGACCTGGGAGCGCGAGTCGCCGTTAACTTCCGGTGGCAAATAAGGACGCGCTTGTAACAGGCGGCGTTTCGAGACGGAAGCCCGCTCGTTTTTCTCCTTCGAGAGGTTGAAGAGTATCATTTTTTCTCGTAAAGCTTTGGTATAATTGAGAAAATAATGATCGGGGGGTAAAAGTGAAAAACCGGATCTATGTGGCCGGTAGAATCGTTGAGTCTCTCGGTCGAGGACCCAGCCATTGGATTTGATGAAATCCAAACCGAAAATTCCGTCGACCACGAACGGAGCAACGTTTTCCGACCTCGTCACGTGGACCTCGATCTTATAGAAATTGTCACAAACGTTAATTTGCGTCATTCCCAGGGTTTTTATTTTCTCGTAATTCTCCGAGGCTGTTCCCGTTATCGTCGTCGCTTTCGATGTATCGATAATTGCCTTTTCCGAAAGTGCGCATATTTTTACTCGTGTCACGGGTGACGTTCCCACTTGCCAGTGACTTCTTGTTTCTTTCAGCTCCGGAGCCCATATTTTTATCAGTGGATCGCACGCTTCCGGTATCCACGATCTCACGTCCTTCTCGTTGTATCGATTCTTGATCACCACGTCCGCCATTGGCTACAAAAAAATTCAACAATTGTTAATAAACAACGAAAAATTGTTGCAAAATAAATGTTGAGAAATTTCCAAAGGAATTAGCGATCCGGCGGCGTTTTTGGAATGAGAAATATTGTTTTGCGATTTTCTGTTAATTTCGTCTGTTCGTGCAGGAGGGATCGTGAGAAATTTTCCTTTCCGTTGACTAAAAATGTTTAAAGTCGAAAAAAATGACAATTTATTGTTATTATTTTGATATTTTTGTTGTTGATGAATTTGGATTTGAATATTCTTCTCGTAGAAGATTAAAAGTTTCCGTTGGCGTCACCTCCGGAAATATTACGAAGTTAAGAAATTTTATTACAAAAATTAGCGATCTCGTGGCGATTTCCGCGATACGAAAAATAATTTTACTTCTCCGCGTTCATGCGGTCGAGATTCGAAGAAATTTAGTCTTTTTTGTCCCACTCTAACAATTGTTACAAAGTTGAGAAATTTTATTGATTTTTTTTTCGTACCATCGATCGGTATTCGATTTTGAAGGGAAAGAGAAAAAGCGACACAAAGTAATGCACGGCGGCATGCAACAGGCTGTAGAAAAAAATGTGTAACGAAAACGTTACGCGAACGTATAAACGAAGAGAAAAATTCTGGCTGCAACACTCGATCGTTTGAACAAAAAGTAAAATGTCAACTTTTTTGTGTGTTGTTACAAATAAAATACAAGGACGCGTATTTTTTAGCTTGAAAAGTAATATGGCGAAAAATGACGAGGATGGACGAAAATCTCTGGCAATGTTATCGGAGTTTCATGTTCGGTAGAATTTCGTTCGTAAACATTTCCGCGAACCGGCATCACGTTTACATGTTATGATAACATGGATGAGACCGAAGCTGCGAGAGTTGAATGATAGCGAAATATCGTCGTTGCGTGTGTTTTGGAATTCATGCGCTGAATAATTGAAATTTGACGAATAATCTACTTGGTTTTTAGTATCTCGACGAAAACAAAAGAAAAAAAGTCGCAGTACGTGACAAAAAAGAGAATACGATCGTACAACAATTGCGTCGTTGGCTTGGAAAATTGTACTTGCCAGTTGATCCGGTGTTAACTTCAAAACGCGACGATCAATATCGATTTTTCGTCGTTCTCACGGAATTTGTTGTTTTTGTTGTTATACTTGAAGGATAATAATGGAATCGAACGATCTACATAACAGCGAGCTCGGACGATTCAACGCAAACAAGGAATGAGCAGGAGGATCGCCGCTGGCAAGACTTTTTTCTCCACTGGAGTGGCGCTCTTTCGCGGCGGTCGATTTGTGAAGCTCGTCCGCGGATGATTCAGTCGATCCTCCGGCAAAATTGCGCATGTATTTTTTTACCAGCTACGAGTAAATGGTGCGGACAGCGATTTTTATTTCAATTTTTATGAAATTCAAGAGAAAAGGAATTGAAAAACAAAACCAACAACTCGAAAATGATTAAATAATAAAAATTGTTTACCTATAACTCGGAAATTCATAAAAAATAAACAAAAGCCGTGCACACAAGTTTCGCAAATCGACCACTGCGAAAAAGCGCCACTCCAGTGGACGAAAAAAGTCTTGCCACCGGTGGCGGGCGATCTTCGCCACTTGCCGCTACCCGTTCATTTTTCATTTCCGGTTTGGTTTTGCGATGAATCGTCCGAGCGGGCTGTCGCGTAGATCGTTCGATTTCCATTATTATCGTGCAGTATAACAAATTCCGCGAGAACCGCGAAGAATCGATATTCATCGTCGCATTTAGAAGTTTATCAACATCGATCAAGTGGTAACTACAATTTTCCAAGCCAATAAAACGACGCAATTTTCTTACGATCGCAAGAATGATAGCTTTTTGTCACTCGTCGTTTTTTCTTTTGTTTTCGTCGGAGGAACTAAAAATACAACTCCCAATAAGTAGATTATTAGTCAAATTTCGATTATTCAGCGTATGAATTGTAAAAGACACGCGTCTACACAATATTTCGCTGTCTATCGACTCAACTTCGGTCGGAACCTCGTTCATCATAAAAATGTGATGCCGCGCGGTTCGCGGAAAAATTATTTACGATAAGAATTCTAACGAACATAACCGATAACATTTTCCAGAGCATTTCGTCCATTCCCCGCCATTTTTCTTTATTGCGTTTCAAGCTGAAATACGCGTCGTTGTTTTTTATTCGTAATATCACGCAAAAAAGTTGACATTTTACTTTGTTGCCCGAACGAGTTGCAACCGGAATTTTTCTCTTCGTTTATCGTACGTTACGGTTTGCGTAACACATTTTTTTTTACAGCCTGTTGCATGCTTTCGTGCGATACTTTGTTGTGACTTTCTTTCTGCCCTTATTAAAAATCGAATTCCGCGCGATCGATGGTACAAAAAAATGCAATAAAATTTCTTAACTTGGCAACAGTAAAAATTTCTTTGAATCTCGACTGCGTGATTGGAGGAATAAATCGGAGAAGGAAACAGCAAAATTATTTATCTCTTATCGCGTGGAGAAATTCGCGGGATCGCTAAATTGTAATAAAATGTCTCAACTTCGTAATATTGCCCGGGGCGGCGCCACTCTCCGTCTTGAATTTTGTCGAGTCGCAACAGGAAATCGCGAAACAATGTTTCTTATTCCAAAAAAAATTAGCGATTCCACGGAATCGCTAATTCCTTATGAAATTTTTTAAACATTTACAATTGTTTATTAATAACTGTTTTGCAACAATTTTTCGTTGTTTATTAACGTTTTTTTTAATTATTATTAACAATTGTTGATTTTTTTCTAGCCAATGGCGCCCGTGGTGATCAAGTCGGTACCGGATACGTTCGATCCATTGATTGAAATATGGGCTCGAGAGTTGAAAAATGCGAAAAGTTACTGGCAAGTGGGAAGGTCGTCCGTGACACGAGTAAAAATATGCGCACTTTCGGAAAAGGCAATTATCGATACATCGAAAGCGACGACGATAACGGGAACAGCCTCGGAAAATTACGCGAACATAAAAACCCTGGGAACGACCCGAATTAACGTTTGTAACAATTTCTATAAGATCGAGGCCCACGTGACGAGATCGAGAAACGTCGCTCCGTTCGTGGTCGACGGAATTCTCGGTTCGGATTTCATGAAATCCGAGGGCTGGGTCGTCGGCTTGGAGGGAGAGTCTGAAATTTTGCATCGTCCTAACAAGCTGCCAAATTTTAAGTTTTCACTTTTATCGGCCAGACGTCATTTTCCCGATTACGACAAAACTTTACTAGAAAAAATCAAACTTTTCGACCTCTCGAAGAAGAAAAACGACTGGGCTTCGGTCTCGCAACGCCTGCAACAAGCACGTCCTTACTTGCCACCGAAAGTTGAGCAGGAAACACGCTCCCCGGTTATCGATGTTCTCCACGATTATGCCGACTGTTTGTTCCTACCGGGCGACAAGATTTCTCAAACGAAATTGCTCAAATATCCGATAAAAACGGCAAGCAACGACATCTTCGCTTTTCCTCAACCAAAACATTCCCCAAAGGACTCGAACGAGATCGAACTAATCGTCACAGATTTGCTGCGACAAGATATTCTTCGAATCTCAACGTCTCCATACAATTTCCCCATGGGCTTGTTGCCGAAAAAGCCCGATGCACGTGGCAACATTTCTTTTCGTCTCTCCGGCGAATATTCCGAACTGAACGATCGCTCCGAATCCGAAACTTTTCCAATCCCCGAAATCAACGATGCCCTTGACCAACTTCACGGCTCCAAATACTTCTCCGTTCTCGATCTCGCCTCCGCCTCTTATCACATTCCCATCGAACCTCAAGACTGCTGCAAAACTGCATTCACCACCACAAGCGGAAAATACGAATTCCGGAGGGTGCCGTCCAACCTGAAGAACGGTGGGCCATATATGCAGCTACTGATGGACAAAGTTCTCGAAGGAATCAAGAAAGATGTTCGTAAAAAAAATTTCCATTAATTTCTCGTTATTTAGTAAAAAAAAAAAAAAAAAAACAATTTTTTCCCATTTTTTTGCAAAATTCTAACTTTCCGAGAGCTTGGCTATGATTTACACGGTCGAATCGAATTTTCCAACAATTTTTCGTCATTATGTGTCGTTTACGAATAAAAATCACAATTTTTTCAAATTTTCGACAGTTTTTCGAAAATCGCTCCAATCGATTTTGTTTGCAGGTGTTCGTATGCCACGACGATATGCTGATCCACACGCCAACGATCGAGGAGCACGAGGTCCGAATCCGCAAAGTTTTCGATCGTCTTCGAGCTCATGGATTAAAATTACAGCCTGGCAAGTGTCAGTTGTTCAATAGCCAAGTTTTGTACTTGGGATTCTTGATAACGGACGAGGGGATTCGTCCGGATCCAGCGAAAATTAAAAAGCTACGATTGCCGCAAAAACCCAATAGCCCCGAAGCTTTACGAAGTTGGCTCGGTCTCTTGTCCACGCACAAACGCTTCCTCAGAGGCTACGCCGGTCGAGCTCAGCCCATGTTTGATATGTTGAAAAAGGATTATTTCGATTGGACCCTTGACGCTCTCCAAAATTACCAAATTTTCCAAAAAATGTTGACGGAGGATCTTCTGCTTCGTTATCCCGATTGGAATCGCCGTTTTACCATTCGAACTGGCTTCGACGATTATGGCATTTATGCCGGACTCACGCAAAGAATGGTGAGCAAAAAAAGAGGCAGACCCAAAGTCATCGCCTGGGTCTCGAGAGCTTACAGCCAAGCCGAGTCTCAACTCGACGTCCACGAACTAACGAAATTGGCCTTTGCTTGGGGCTTCGAAACTTTTCCTCGTGGCGTCAAAAACACCCCTGGAAAAACTCGGAACTTGTCCAAAAGAAAATGAAAATTCCTGACCCTTGCCCGTCCGATCCCACGATCCAGAGGAATCATTTTTTTTTTTTCTCCAACTTCCGCTATCCAAAGATCACAACTGTAGATCGACCTTTCGGGTTCTGAACGATTCCCGACGATTCACTCGAAAACTCGAACGACTGTGAAAAAAAACCGAAAAAAAAAACTATAAAAAACAGACTCGATTTTCACTAAAACGTAGTGATGTTAAAGTTTTCAGTCTTCGTCTCGTTTTTTCTTCACTGCATGTGACTGCCTTTGTACGAAATACACTGTTTTATACAGTTGTGATTTAATTAATAAGAAAACATTCTCCATCTACCATTTTGCCAAGAAATCTCAAGATTTTTTCACTTTAAAGTTCCTCCTGGAGGCATTTATATACGTAAAAATATACATAATTATTATAATACGAGCAATACTTGGTTGAGAAGCAACGACACTGTTGACAATTAAGAGTAAAAGAGAAATAAGATTATACGTTATTGGAATTTGTATTTGTTTGCCCTCGAAAAATGATGAAAAAATCGAAACACGAGCTTGGGAGATTGAATAAATGCCAATAGGCTGTAATCCAACCATGTAAACTGTGATTTCATGGAAACAATAACGTTTCCGTCTTTGTAACGAGAACTAGTTATTGTCCGAAAATAAAGAGATACAATTTTCTAATTTTCGGTTGTTCAATTATTCATTCCATTAATTCATAATAATATTTACGATATTTTTGCAAACATCAATAAGTCAATATTTATTGTTGATTGTTTATCAACTCAAAAAATTATTTATTCATTAATTAATTTATCAATATATAAATTGTATTTATTTATTAATTTTTTCATCATAAATAAACGAGTAACGATGAATTCGAATTTATAATGAGCGAAATTATTGAGAAAATTTGAAACGCGGTCCGCCTGATGGGAAAAGATTAATGAAAAAAAAAGTTCCTCGGGCTCGGCCCGCGTGAAAATTTGGGCAACGTATCCTATCGAGTCAAAACCAACAGATTGAGAGACGTTCGCTATTGGTCGAGAGATGACATCCCCACCGGGACAGATCCACCAACGTACTTTCCGCATTTTCCTATTGTTGGAGATCCAGATATTCAAGGAATCAAAATTCAGTTCAGTGTGCCTCGGAAAGCCAAAGTGTCGAGTTGTCCGTTCGATTCTCAATATCCCGAAGCCCGCGCGAACACTTTCGCTCCGTGGGGAAGAAAGCTCGAACAAAATTCAGAAATTTGGATGTAGTTACGCAAGCCATCCAAGTTTCTGGATTTTTTTTGTGCTGGGCAAAAACTCGTCGGAGAATCACGCGCAAGTACATACACACACGAACTTTACTTTTTATTGTGAAAGAAAAAAAAATTTCGCACGAAAATTTGCGAAAATCCGCTATAAAATAATAAAATATAAAGAAATTAATACCAAGTGGCCAAGGTTATCGAATACGGTGGTTGTCAAAAGTATTCGTACACGGAGCCTTTCGTTATATTCAAAGATTCAGTATACAAGTACTTTTTACACTCGCTGTAAATATAACAAGAAAAAACAACGAAGGGGCAGTGTAACGTCGTTACAGCGAGAAACGAACAGTGTTTCGAAACTTGAAAACAAATTCGACGAATTTCGCAGTCCCGGGTGTTTCTATGCGAAATGTAAATATTGCTCTCGCGAGCCTCACGTACACATTGTCGTAGTTTCTCGAGTCCGAGGACATCGTGAGCATCGCCGACAAACATTTTTTTTCCCTCGAGTCGAATTTCCAGTTATTTTCCAATTTCGAATACGAAATAAAATTGAAAAATGAAAAATAAGCGACGAGCATTTTCGATCGTCACATTTTTATCTTATTGACGAAAACGACGAAACAGTCGAGTTTTTTTTTTCGCTGCGTACTCAATATTCGCGTTGGAAGGACATCGAAGGTCAAAATCTTCTTGCCCGAGTTTCGGCCATTATTGAGCTGATGAATTCATGATGTGTGAAATTTTAACATCAATCGTGAGTCCATGAGTCGGTAATGAACGAAACTCTGTCTGGGGCGCGTCCCGAAAGATGCTTCAGCCAGTGAAATTTTTTTATTTCCCGCCAGATCCACGAGCACATGAAACTTTGCATTTCCAACGATTTTCGTGAAAGTTTCAACAGCTGTACAAAACTTCGCGAAAATCGTTGGAAATGCAATGACGTTTTTCATCAAATCAACATGCCGAGGCAAATATTTCGAGCGAAGAATTTTGCCATGCAGCAGGACCTCCGCGGGCCAAGTCCACGAGCACTTTCGAAAACTCTTCGTATTCCCAGTCATTGTGGCGAAATTTTGAATTGCTGTACAAAATTATGCGACAATTATTGGAAATGCAACGAGTTTTTTCATCGAATCAACATGGCGAGGCAAATTTTTCGAGGGAAGAATTCCGAGATTCTCGGAATAAGCGAGAGTCGCCGGTTCCCAGGACTTTTCGGACTTCGCGTGTGCAAGCTTCGTGAAGCCCTAACTGTTCCTGGAAATCTCGACTTTCAAAATTCTCTCGCAAGACCGGAATGCCTTTGTTAATCGCGAATGAATTCTAATTTTTCGATTTAGCTCGATTTACCAAAATCTCGTACAATAATATTTCGAGCAAGAAAACATTTTCAAGATGGCGGCCGGAGGAAAGGAAATCAAGAAAATAAATAAGAAAACTACGAGTTGAAATCTTTCGCACATATTTTTAAAACCAAAATTACAATCGTTTATAAAATTTAAAGAAAAAAAAAAAAAAAACAGAATTTTTAGACTCGTTTTTTGCAGTGAGGGCGAAATCAGTTTACATCGAGATGCCAAGGTAATTTTTTTATTTTCGTACGCCAATAAAAAATTGCCAGGGAATTCATGAATTGTGTGATGGCGACACGGCTTTTGGAAACAACATTCTTTTGCACCGATCGAACGTGTTTGTTGAGAAGCAGTGTTCTCTAAAAGAAAAAAAAAATCCAAAAAAACATCGATTATTAAAATTTCGTAAATATTTCCTCGATTCTTTCGTAAATTTTCCTCGTATAATGTCAGGAAAACTAGATTTGCATAATCTTTTGTTCAAATACGCAAAGGAAAATGTTACGGGGTGGGGAGAAAAGTAACTTTAATCGGTTGGGTATGGCCAATGGCACTCCAGCAAGTTTTTGCATCTCACGTAGTAGCAGGAAGTGAAGCAGTTTTGTCTGAAACGAAAAAAAATGCCAAATCGATTTTCAGACATTGATTTACGAAATGTTTTTTCTCCAACTTGAAATAAACGTTACGCCTTTAATTTGCAGCAAATTCGGGAAGCCTCGGAAGCTCAAAAGTTTCGTGGCCAATGAAGCGCGACGTCAATCGGAAATTTTGCTTCGCTCACCTGCAGAGATTTCCCAACTGCCAGTTGCCATAATGCTCGCTGCAGCGACGACATATGTCTTCGTTATTTTTGTAATCATTGATCAAGTCGTTGGGGCACTGATCACCGAACTCTTGCATTTCCTCCATTCGAGGAGGAAAGTCATCGATGCCAAATCTATTTTCGACAGCGGGAACAGCCGCTGGAGTACCAGCGGATGTCGGACTGGGAATCAGGGTCTGATTACCGCTTTGTTCCAGTAGCTCCACTTCAAGAGGAACGAAAAAGTTGCCAAAGATATTTCTGGGACCAAACAATCCCGGTGAAGTACCGGGCAGCAGCGTTACGACGCTTGCGACCATCAACGCGATTCTTTGCTGATACATTTTCTGCAAAAAGTTAAAAATTCTAACTCGTCATCACTGCATTTTCTTTTTTTTTCTTTTTTTTTTTTTTATGGGAAAAAATGGATGAAATACTCGAAAAAGAAATTTTCTGTGTTCAACGAGTCGCAATCCGATTCGAATTCAAAGTGACAATCTGTTGTATGTATAAACAAATGAGCGAGGAAATGAACATTTGAAAAAATTCAAACGTTCGTAACTCGAGAACGGTTCGAGGTACAGGGCTCCCGTTTTGCACAGATGTTGATCCATACGAGCTCTTCGTTCTCTGAGAATTTTGTTGCAATTGCTAGAAAAATACGAATTCTAGGGGATTTTGAAATTTTCAAAAAAAAGACTGTCGACGCTCTAACTCTCGCAAATTTTATGATTTTTCGAATTTTACGAAAATCTGAATTTTTTGAAAAATCGTTCAACCGCTCTAATTTCTGCAAATTTTGTAAGACATTGTGTACAAGTCTGTACTTGTTGTTTACTTTCTAGAAAAGTTGTCGAAATTATAGAATTTAAATGGAAATACAAAAAACGCTGCAAATTGAAATTTGGAACGTTTTTTTTTTTTTTTTCACAATAAAGATACTCAATAGAGTTCAATTTTTTTAACGATTTTTATGAAATGTCAGAAAAATGAATGTCGTGTAAATTACGTGTGAATTCTTGCAATTACCTTTTTTGGGCAATTTGTACAGCGCGAGTGACGAGCCGGCTCGAAATTTTTACCAACTGGAGAAAGGACTGATACTCGAACTTTTGGGAACCCGCTTTTTATTGCAAATAGACCGAAACAAATTTTCGTTTTTTTTTTGGAGGGAGCGACATCGGAAGGACGCTCGTTCAATAATTTTTTGTGCGTTTTTGACTTTAGTTTTGAGCACGTACGAAGATTTTTCTGAAGCCATGCTTTCGACACGATCCACGAACTCTCGCATTACATGGACGTGGCTAATCGTTGCGCCGTGACAAACAACAAAAGTCGAGCTGGAAGCGGTTCAACGCGACGCGGACAAGTTTAGGCAATTTTTTTCGTCACCTTATCCGCAAAAATAATTGACTATCGCTGGAGAATTCATTTTCGACCTTTTGAATTTTTTTTTTCATCGCAGTTTACCTTGCACGATTGATAATTTTTAAAATGGAAAAATTTTTAACAGAATTTTGGAAATAAAGGGGTTGATAACAGCCCCAATGATTATTCCGTCACAATGCCGGAGGTGCGACTATTAAGGGTTTAAACCGGAAATTCGAAGGAAAGACTTTGTACCGACCGAGTCGAAGTTTGTCCCCGCAACGACGCGGCTGAATATTTAGATGACGGAGAGAAAATATTGAATCCATTGACAAACGAAGCTCGTTCTTCGCTCCAATTATATTTTTCATGCAAATATCAAATATACAGGGAGCAGGGTCAATTTTTGACCGACTGCGCGAACTAAACCTGAAAAACGTCTTTCCCATTGTCCCCCAAGAACGACACATGGCGCGCGACCCTCACACCCTTACGTCGTGGCCTCTCCACACGACTAAAGGTTCGGCCTCATGCAGCCGCTCGACGCTCGTTTGCAGCGACAAATCTGTCCACGTGATGGCCCTATTTTTAATTTCCGCGACTCGAAAAAGTAGCGCCAAGTCGCTGCGTCGAACAGCAGCGTCAACATGGCTGCTTGCAGGATTGATTTGATTGGTCTCGAAAGCCGATTTCTTGGCCACGCGATGTGTAACGATAAAGCTCAACATTTTCAGCTTTGGCGCTACATATCACGTGACCAGATTTGTCGCTACAAACGAGCGTCGAGCGGCTGCATGAGGCCGTACCTTAAGCTCGCTGTACCAACGGTTTTCGTATTGTAACATTCAAAACACAGTACGTCTCGGCGAGTCGAACAGGACGGACACACGTGACGTGCATATGCGCGGTTCTCAACTGTCAAAGCTCTCGAAAGAAACAAAGAGGCGTTTGTGATTTCTCAGAAAAACTCGAAAACTCTTGGCGTGCTCAACGGTCGCTCGGAGGATCGCGAGGTAAGAAAACGAATTTTCTCTCCCAAAACGATCGAATTATTTCCTAGAAAAAAAACACAAATATTATTCGTAAGAATTTTTTCGCACGAAAAAAATCGTTGCAACGCGCCCAAAAGTCATAACGAGCGAGACGTAAAAGCCTTTCGGCCGAAAACACAGCCTTGCATTGTCACTATCATCGCATGCGGGATCCTGCCGGTGTCGTATTTCGCAAACTAATCACGATAATCTTTTATCTTCGTCGCGTAGATGCGAACACTTCGCAAAGTATAAGAATAAATGAAATGTTTGAATGGAGAAAATGGTTAGCGTGCGTTTTTCGGAGAGTTCTTTGTCTCGGGACACGAAATAGCGAGATCAACAGGTCGATTGAGAACCTTTGGACAGAGTCGCGTAAACAAAGTCGATTTCAAGGTCTTTTGTGTTTTCTTTTGATACAAAACCAAACTTGACCGAATTATATAATTTTGACAACTTTTCTAGAAAGTATAGAGTAAAGACAGAATATCTTAAAAAGGGTGCAGAAATTATAGAGCGGTTGGACGATTTTTCAAAAAACTCAGATTTTCGTGAAATTCGAAAAATCATAAAATTTAAACAGTTCGACCGATATTTTCCAAATTCAATACCAACCTTCCCATTATGATACTCTATATGTAAAAAAAAAAATTAGCAATAAATCTTAAAATTTGCGCAAATTAGAGCGTCGACAGCCTTTTTTTTGAAAATTTCAAAATGCCGTAGAATTCGTATGTTTCTAGCAATTGCAACAAAATTATCAGAGAATGAAGAGCTCGTATAGATCAACATCTGTGCAAAACGGGAGCCCCGTAGCTCGAACCGTTCGCGAGTTATAAACGTTTGAATTTTCCAGTGCCAGAACATACACACACATCCGGACATTTGGTTGAAGACTGGAAAAAAAAAAAAATTCACAGTCACATCGCTTCCTCCATGAGGAAGCAAAATCGACATTTTTTCCGACGCCAATAATTCTTGTTTTTTTTTTCGCTACAGAACTCTCGGAAGAAAATGCCTCGTCGCCGTCGCTCAAAGGGCTCGTCGCTCTCCGAGGAGGATGGGTGCAAGGTTATCTACCCGGAGGCGAACCAGCCGACGATTTGTTTGCGCGTACCGGAAATGAAGAGCGAGGTGTCGTATTGGCAGATCGGGGGTTCGGCGGCGTCAGTGACGCGCGTGAAAATCAACGCGTTGCGTGCGGACGTGAAGATAAAAACGGAAAATTCGGGTTCGATTCGCGGAATGTTTTCGGAGCTTTACGAGGACGTGCCGACCTTGGGAACGGCGATAATTCACATTTATGAGAAACCCATAAAGGTCTATGTGACGAGATCGAAAAAAACTGCGCCGATAGTTTGCGACGGGATACTCGGTAACGAATTCCTGAAAACAATAAATTTCGCGACGAGACCAGCTTCTTACACGTTGTTCGGGATTCCACCCTCAGTTCCAATCCTGATGGGCGAGAAATTGATCCCGGACTATACGTTGACCTTGAAAACTCGCATCAAGACTCCAGGAGGCTGGGCAGGAGTGTCCGAGGAGCTGAGCAAGCTCCGAGACTTGTTTCCGCCAGGAGTCGCCTCCGACGAGCGTCCCGGGGTCATAGAGACCCTGGAAGACTATGCCGACGTTTTCCATTTGCCGGGCGACAAACTCCCCAGCACAAAGTTGTTCAAGTACGAAATAAGGTCGAGGAACAACAACGTGATCGAGGTGCCTCAGTACGAATTGAGCGAGCAAAACTGGGACGAGATCGACCGCCAAATCGATCATTTGCTCCAGAACGGAATAATTCAGTCGTCAACATCCCCATACAATAGCCCGGTTCGTCTGATCGAGAGAAAACCCGATGCCCATGGAATGCCGCGTTTTTGTCTTGCCCCCGATTTCCAGGAGCTCAACAAGAATTCCGAAGGCGATGCGTTCCCCATTCCCGATATAGTGGAGCTCACCGACCTCCTCCATGGTTCTCAGTATTTTTCCGTCTTCGATTTAGCCTCGGCTTGCTATCAGATCGAGCTCAATCCGGAAGACCGCGAAAAAACAGCGTTTTCGACGAGAACCGGTCACTACGAGTTCCGCCGGATGCCTCTGGGCATTAAAAACGCTTCGCAGAGTATTCAGCGTCTCTTGAATCTCGTAATTGACGACATGCTTTACTCGCCGAGCATGGCGTTCGTCAGTTACGACGACATAATCGTGTACTCGGTGAGCATCGAGGAACACGAAGTCCGCGTCCGGAAGTTGCTCTCGAGAATCCAGGACGCCGGACTGAAGCTGCAGCCCTCGAAATGCCAAATGTTTAGCAAGAGTGTTCGCTATCTCGGGTACTTGGTGACCGACCAGGGTCTTCGTCCTGATCCTGAGAAGGTTCGGAAGATCCGGGAGCACGCGTTACCGCGAACTCGGCATTGCCTCAGCTGCTTCCTCGGACTTTTGAGCAGCTTCAAACGCTTCATACCGAACCACGCCGAAAGGGTCAAGCCCATGAGCAATTTGTTCAAATACGGGAGCATCGACTTCCGGTGGACGATCGAAGCCATCCGGAGCTTCGACGACACGAAAGAAGCTTTTTCCCACGAACTTTTGCTGCGCTATCCCAATTGGAAGGAAACCTTCATCCTCGAAACTGACGCCTCCGACGTCGGCATCCAAACGGCGCTTCTGCAGAAGGATCCAAAAACTGGAACCCACTTTCCCATCGCTTATGCCTCGAGGACTTACGTTCCTGCTGAACTTTCCTACAGCAATTATCATCGCGCTCGTCTCGCTGCCATGTATGGCATGGACACTTGGTACTGGTACCTCAACGATGGAACCGGCAAAAAATTCATCCTCAGGACTCCCGAACCACGCGCTTTCGACTGGTACATCAAAAGACAAGTCCACAACTCGGACATACTACGACGATTCGAAATTTCTTACAGCGGCAAAGAATTCACTGTGGAACCTCTTCGCTCATCCCGATGAACTTGGACTTGTTCACTTTTTTCTTTGTGTTCATATGCTGGTCATACCTCATCAGGACCTTCGTTTGTACTTGACGAATTAAAAAAACCGCATCGGTGCGGAGCTTACTTCGTGGGAGATTACGGTTTTGATGGACGCGCACGAACAACTTTTTTTCCTAGTTGATAATCAAGTTTGTATTTTGGGCAGAAATTCTGTCTCTGTACAAAAAAGTTTGTTATTAAATCATTTTTTATCGAAAAAATTGAATTTTGTTTTTTTTTCCACTAGAAAGATCGACGTATCGAAAAATCGATCAATTTGCCGAAAAATCGACGTTGGAAAATAAAGTTTCGTACTTTTTGAGAAATTTGATTATTCAGCGAAATAAAGCTGCTCGTACTTTGGTCGGAGTGTTGAATTTTTGCTTTTCAAAAAACCGGCAGGAGCAGGCGACGAGGATATCACCGAAGACGCGTCGACAGCGCCATCGAAGGAAACGGCAACGTCGCGAACTAACGCCAAGCGGGAAATTTGGTGACAGCGCGATAGGTTGGAGTGACAAACTTGTTATTCTCGCTCTTGTTATTATTCCCAATTTTTCGGCATTTCTTCTCAAGATTCGTTTCCGGTTCACAGAGCTGCAAAACTTTATGCAGCGACGTTTTTTTGTCGCGGTTTTTCCACCGGTAAAGTTTTTTGAGGTTAGGCCACACTTTCGAATCGCCGGTCTCCACAAACGCGGGAGTTGCGTCAAAACAATTCGTGAACGAAATCAATTTTTACGTGCGGATCAACCGGAGACTCCAATCGATCGAAATGGGAATCGAGGACGAGTAAGTGTCAATTTGACGAAACCATAAAATTCTTTCGAATCGTAAAAAACACGAAAAAAATGCAAATACGAATCTTTCGTTATTTGGAAACTTGCAAAAACTGCATGTTTTTTCTCCATTCAAAATCTTCGTCGACGTACTCTTGTCTATGAAATAACGAAAAAAAAAAAATGTACTGCAAGAAAATTCGTAAAATATCGTCGATCCACCGATTTGCATCGATCGAGATTATCGAAAAATCGCACATTCCTTTTTTTCATTTCTTCTGCCCAAAGTTACGTCAGAACTCAGGAAGAAATCAGCGAAGCCATTGATTTAGCAAACGTTAAGGAATCGGAATTGAAGCAAGTCAGCCAAGTCCTTTTGCCGCCCGTCAAAGGCTGCGACGCCAGCTACAAATTGATGGAGCTCGATTCTCACTTGCTGGACGCGTTGAGCGAGGGTTCCGGGTAAAAAAAAATGAATCAATTTCAAAAAGTAGTAAAGAAAATTGATCATTACCGTTAATGATGAAAAAGGTCGTTAAAATTTTGTCATTTCTCTCGTTTTCTACACCAGCCTCTCCTTCAGGGGCGCGACAAACCAGCCGGCGGTTCTGTGCACCAAAAATCGAACGTACGAAGTTCGAGAAGCCGAAACTTCCAACACTCTGCTCCTGGTCCCGAACGTCCAATTGGCGAGCGACGTTTACGGCGTTGGCGGCGATCCCGAAGACAGGATCGTCAAGGAGACGAGAATCCAGGGCCAGTTCCACACTTATTACGAGGTTGGGTGATGAAAAAGCCGTAATTTTGAATGTGAGACGAAAGAACTTTGTTTTCGTTCGCGAAATCTTTATTTTTACGGATTTATGAGAAAATTGGAATGAAAAAACAACATTGCGTATTTATGGAAATTTTGAAAGGCCCGAAATATGATTTTTGCAACAAGAAATTGAATTTTTCGAGGTTGCCTGATGAAAAAGCGATAATTTTGAATTTGAGACTGAAAAACTTGGTTTTCATTGACGAAATCTTTATTTTGACGTATTTATGAAAAAATTTGAATAAAAAAAAAACATGGCATATTTATGGAAATTTTGAACGGCCCTAAAAATGATTTTTGCAGCAACAAAATTGATTTATTCAGGTAATGGAGTACAAACCAAATTTTAAAGAATTACTGACCCTTTTGCAACCGACTGCGTTCGATGGTTTCGAATACGAGAAAAATATCGATCGTGAGAAACTTCTTGATTGGGAAATGCTCCAGAATCAAGTCCAAGCGAGCGAGGACGAATTGAGAGAAGCTCTTTCCGAGCATTTGATAGCGGACATCGACGGTAATTTTTCGACTCGTTCAGCCTTAAAAATAAAATAATAAAATATTAATTATTAAAATATAAAAATTAAATTAATTAAAAATGAGAGAAAGAAAAAAAATCTTTAGTCTCGCTTTGAACGTACCGTCCGAGTTTTTAAATTGCGGGTGTGTGATTAAAATTTCATGAAAACGTATTATTTCAACCGACAGGATATTTTCGTCTGATCGCGTTCGATTTCGAGGCTCGAGCGCTGGGTCTGATGCTGGATTTCCTCGACGAGAATTCGTGGGAAATAGACGAGGTCGACAAACGACTGACGTACGAATCTCTCCAAGAATTCATGCCTCCTTCGGTCTTTGATCTCATTTTTCACAGATACACGGAGCCCAGTGAGAAGAAAAATGCGAATGGGGAAACGCTTTGGAGGTAATTGTTGAAATTATTGTACAAAAATGTAAAGAGAAGAACGAAGACGATCTCTGGAAAAATTTGCAGGTACAAGGAAGCCAAAACCTGCAAATTTCTGGCTCAAATATTGCTGGCTGCATCGCCGGTGAACGATTACGATCATTTCATGGAATCGTGGATGTTGGCAGCCCCAGAAAGTAAATTTTCGCACGCAAATTTCTCGTATTTTCAATTTTTTATATTTTTATTTCATATCGTTTCATTTTACAGAAAAATGTAGTGTGTTTTATTTGGTAAATCTCCTTCTCGTAGAATTGAAGCCGAAAGAAAAAGATTTGTGTGGAATTGCCCTGGTCAGGTGGAATCCTCAAAAAATGAAAAAGGAAGTTATTTCGTTTTCGGAATCGCAGCTCTCGCAGAACATTGTCACGAGATTGAACGAGCTTTTCAAAGTCAAAGACAAATGGACGGTGGATGAGATCACACCTTATATTTCGTAATGGAATAAAAATTTTCATCTGTTCCTCGTCCACAATTTTCTTCTCTGTCGAAAAAATCATAATTCTTTATTTTGATTTTCGTTTTCTTTTGTCCCAGGAAATGTACTACGCGAAATGCCGACGTTAACGCGTTGTTGACCAAATATGCGAGGCCCTCGATCGTCAATGGAATCAAATATTACAGCTCGAAGCACGGAAAGTAAATTGGAGGTAATTTCATCCTTTTGATCAATTGTTGCAGGCCCAAAAATTGTATTCCCGGAAAATTCTATTTTTCGGCATTATTGCGGAAGCAATTTTCTATTCCACTAATTTCTTTATAACTTTTTGGCTTCCAAATGATTCATTTTGATAAATAAATGAATTAATTAATCAGATAATTATTTATTAATTCAATAATTTACTGAAAATGTAAAGATACGGGAAATAATTTAATTGATAATTACTATTTCTTCATTTGACTCGAACGATGGTTTTCTCTCATTTGCATTGACGCAGAAACGCTAAAGATCGAAATTTTCAAAGAATAAAATTTTGCCTTGCAGAACTTTGTATGAAAGATGGTTAATCGGTAATTTGGTTCGAGAGTTCGCTGTACATGGCTCAAATGTATGGATCGCAAAAGCGTAATAAATATTTGTTTTTTATACTCGTTAAAATCCCCCACCGAGATTTCACTACTCCACTATTTATATATTTAAATAGAAACGATTTTATATAATAATGAGTAGCGAACGAATGATTATCATTTTTTGGTTTCCAAGCTTTTCTACTTCGAGTAGTGTCGGAGTGTTTTGTGTGTTTGAAAAAACATTGATCGGTTACGACGAGACGAAATATATAAAAGTTTGTCATAATAGGAACTATCGATACTGTTCTCGACGATGAAGAACTTTTCTGAAGTATCAATTGCGTATAAATGTGCCAAAAATCTTAAAATATCTCGCCAACCATGTAACAAGCGAGCATTTACTTTTCCTTCTAGTTATTATTTTATTTTTTTCAATCCGATGAATTACAGACTCTCGTGACTCGCTAGACGTTTTTTTTTTCTACGTGATTATGAAGTGTGCGATGCGAAATGTGGCGACAACAAATTTTTACTCCCCCATGTGCGTTTTTTATTGCTGCAAAAAAAAAAGTCAAAATTTATCGAAATTGGCGTTTTTTTTTTCAAGATTTTGCAATTTCTACATCTCAGCTCGTCCAATTTTATCATTTTTATTTTTCAACAATCATTGGCCCAATGAATTTGCCTGGCGGCACTGACTCGAGTCGAAAAAATCTCTCTCACCCTCGATCACAACTTTTCACTTTATTGAAACAAGTTTAATTAGTTTTACAGAGATTCTCGAGGAGCCCTGTGCCAATTATTTCATCATTGTTTGTGCGAGGGCTACAGTATCTTATTTTCTGACATTTATCACTCGTTACAACAGTCAAAATCAATCTAATCGAATGGTACTTTATAATAATCATACGCGAGATTGATTTTTTCCTTTCTTTTCTTTCCAATAAATTTACAACATTTAATGGTCAAAATGTTTGTCAAAAAATTTCAACATTCCTAGCCCTTTTTTTTTTTTTTTTTTATAGAAAATTTTTTCACGTGAGGGCAATTATGAAAATTGAAAATCAACAGCTTCTTGCCCTTGATTGGGAATAAGAAACAAAACCAACTGAAAAAAATTTTCAGTTTCTGGTTTTTTTTCCAAAATTGTGGAATCGGCTCACGTGATTTTTTTCAGACAGGGAAAAAAAAGGATTTTTTTTTTTTTAAGAGGCGCTTTGCAGAATGTACACAATATTTCCGTCTCACATTATGCACGACGCGGCACGAACAATTCCAAAATGCAAATTTCAGTTTACGATCGAATTTCATGTCGTTACCGTTATCGCGGGTTGCACCGTCCAAACGGTTGGAAATAGAGCAAAAGTCCATCAGGTCAATATCGTAGAGCATCAAATTTCCGTTAAAAAAGTCTCTCACGGAATTTTTCCAACATCCTTGGTTCGGTCGCAAAAGTGGATTAGGAAAACACACCAAAAAAAGATTGTCCTCTGGGTATTTTTTCGATCGGTGCCCACGCCCAAACTTGAGCACTTAGAGAAACGCTGCCAGGACCTTTTTTGTAGGAAATTTCCTCCGCTACGAGAATGGTCCTGAAGACTTTTGCTCCATCTCCAACCGTTTCCGCGGTATAAGCGACTAAAGAGTCACGGCCATCCTCCACCTCGAAAAATTGAAAACTAAAAAAAAAAACCAAAACCCCCCATAAAAACATTTCGAGACATTGCGACTTGCTTTACAACTCGAAACTCGAGTCTACACTTCCAACAATGAGTTAATCGACATGCCGCAAATGAGAAAATTGACTTTCAGAGCGATTTTTCTCGTAAACTCAAAATTTAGCATTCCCATTTTGTTTTATACAATAATAATATATATTTATATTAATTAATATGAAAAACTGGCTGCAGGGTGAGGCAAAAAGACTGAGGACCCTCGCGCAGTTGGCGATAAAAATGTATAAATTCGCAACAGTATTTCGTTCGATATAAATTTTTGAAGCCAAATTTTGATAATAATCGACAAAAGCGCTTGAGGGTGTGTGTGTGTGTGTGAATGCGTCTACTGATGATATTCGCTGCGAAAATCGAGTACATTGGTCTCGCAGCGAGGGTGTAGGATATGCGGTATGAATCGATGATAATTGAGCGTATTTCGTATGCGTCACCCGGCTCGGCGGTTTTACTTTTCCATTATTTCCATTTCGTACAGAGTTATAATAATAATAAACAAATATTTGACAGTAATCCTAAAGCTTTGGAGTTGTCATTTCGATAATATCTACGCACTAAATTCTAAATTCTTCAATAATAATAATGATAATAATAATAATCGACAGTTAAAAACTAGTAAATACTGTACCTACTTATAAGTACGCAGTCGTGAAAAAACAAACGTGTGTAAAAAAGGCTAAATAACAAAAACCTGCGAAGCAGGAACCTCTTTTTGGAAACAAAAAAATTTCATTTTCCGGCAATTTTTATCTTTTAATTTTTCTTAATCGTACGAGTTACTCCAAGAGTTTGTCGTCCTCGTCGTTTTATTTACATACGAAACAGAAGGATTTATAATTAACTGGAATTTTTCCAACGTACTTTGCGCGCAAATACTATTGATTCTGATTATCACGTTTTTGTGAATTTCAAATGGCTGCATGGGTCGAAAAATCATGGTGTGTGCTTCTCTGCTCATTTTTTTTTTTTTTTTTTTTTCATTTTTTTTTTTTTACTTCTTTCCTTTTTTTCTCTCACTTTCTTCATTTTTTTTGCTGCTCCTTTTCTAGGCTTTCACCGAGTCGCACTGCCCGCAAGAGAAACCTCGTTGTTAGCTGTCGTTCGGCTGCCCCGACTCGTTGTTACTCATCACTGGCTGCTTGCTGCTGTTCGAATAAACCGATTGCTGCGTCAAGTCCGTCGTTATTATCTGACTCGGATGAATCACCGGAGCCGACGTTTGCACCAGGCTACAAGTGACCGGAACTATCGGTGGTAAGCTGACCGGATTATTGCGCGAGCCACTCGCGCTCGTTGCTGTCATCGATGGCCTTCTTCGCTCTAAACTGTTCGTCCCTGCTTGCTTCCTCGACGTCGAATTTCTCTCCAAACTGTTCGTTACCATGTGATGACGTCGCTCCAGACTCGACACCGTGTTCATTTCCGTTTGGCTACCCTGCGACCATTATTGACAATTTATATTTTTCTTGATCGATCGAAATTTCAAAGTTTTACCATTGTGCCGATAAATGACGAAAAAACGCTGCTATTTGGAATTTGTAAATGAGGAACTAATTTCAAATTTTCTAGAAAGAGCAAGTACAGACTTGTGCACGGTATCTTACAAAATTTGCAGAAATTAGAGCGATTGGACGATTTTTCAAAAAACTCAGATTTTCGTAAAATTCGAAAAATCATAAAATTTAAACAGTTCAACCGAGATTTTCCAAATTCAATACCAACCTTCCTATTATGATACTATATTTATAAAAAAAAAAAAAAACAAATTAGCAATGAATCTTAAAATTTGCCCAAGTTAGAGCGTCGACAGGCTTTTTTTGAAAATTTCAAAATTCCGTACAATTCGTATTTTTCTAGCAATTGCAACAAAATTCTCAGAGAACGAAGACTTCGTATAGATCAAAATCAAGTTTGAATTTTGCAGTGCCAGAACATACACACGCATCCGGCCATTTTTTTCAAAATTGGAAAAAAAAAACTTTGACCGTCACGTAGCTTGCTCTATGAGGAAACAAAATAAATGTAAATAAATTTGTCTTAATAGTTGAAAATCGTTGAATTTACCTGAAGGGCTCGATCGACCGATTGTCCAAGTCGATGGAGCAAATCGCCGCTCTGACTTTGTCTGAAGGGAGTTTCGGATCGCTCGCTCGATTGGCTTCGTCTCAGTAACAATTGTTCGCCGGATTGGCTGGAACGTATGCGATTCTCTGGTGTCGATTGTCGCGAGTTTGAGGTCGCGTCGTTGTGTTTTTCGCAAATTTGATTATTTACGTGAGGATAACGAATGCGAATGGAGTCGATAACATCCAAAAGGTTTTTGGCGTCCATGGCCAAGATGTGAGCAGCTGAGAGCATGCCTCTGGGGAATCGCAATGAAAAATCGATGAGAAAATTGTCACCGAGTCGCGAGAAATTGTCAAATTTTCAAAAAATCTTCAAATTTCAATTTTTTTTCTTACTTCCTGTACTCGGCGTCGAGCGTCGTCGAACTGTAACTCTGTGCCAACTTCATGGCCGACACGAGCTCGGCCATATCCTTGCTGAGGACCTTGTGAGCCATTTCCACTTCGCGATGAGCACAGCCGGGCAAAATTTCAACGAGAGCATCGACCGAGGACAGCAGAGCTCGGAGCTCGACTCCGACTCTTCGCACCATTTCTAAGTACTGATCGGCTTTGCTTTGTTGAACTCCTGCAATTCCCATAACAGAAAAAAAAAAAAACAAATAAAAAAAAAACACGCTCGTAAATCTTCGCTTTGCAACATTTTATTTCTCGACCCGTGAACCGGGTTCGGTTCACTGCAGGCCCAAAAATTGTATTTAGCGAAAATTCCATTTTTCGGCAATTCGATTATTGCGAAAGGGATTTTCTATTCCAATAATTTGTTCATGACTCTTTGGCTTCCAAATTATTCATTTTGATGAATAAATGAATTAATTAATCGAATGATTATTTATTGATTCAATAATTACTAAAAATATAAATATTTGGATTAAAGCAAAAAAGTCAATTAAAAATTACTATTTCTTCATTTGGCTCGAAGGATGGTTAATATTTGATGAAAAAAAATGATTAAAAATAAAAAATTGTGATTTTTATTTCTCCAAGTTAAAACTCACTTTGAGAGAGCGACATAACGGCTCGAACGACGCTGGTCGTACAGTCGTAGACTTTGTCGTTCGTCCTGTCCAAATTAGCCGTGGGAGTCGGTTCCATTTTCTGGAGTATCAAAAAACATTTACAGATCAGCAAAAATTAAAAAATTACTCAAATTTCAAATTTTAGACGAGATTTCGAGATTTTACCTTCACGACTATGACCTTGTCGGAGCCCTTGTCCGAACCCAACGA
This sequence comes from Hyposoter dolosus, assembly GCA_963921915.1. Lineage (NCBI taxonomy): Eukaryota > Metazoa > Arthropoda > Insecta > Hymenoptera > Ichneumonidae > Hyposoter > Hyposoter dolosus. Next base: position 292,183 of record OY998135.1, read on the forward strand.
GCTCGTGTTGGCACTATGCGTTTCGTGGTTCGGGGATTGTGTCATGGACCTCGGAATCGGCGGACTCGCGCTCTCGTCGCCGCTCGTCGCGATGGACAGACGTTTCTATGATATTTTCCAAAAAAAAAAAAAAAAATAAACACGATAATCAGAGAAATTTTTACTTATTAATAAAAAAAATCAATAAATCTCAATTGTTGATTAACAAATTAATAATTAATAGTTAAGAAAAGATTGGCGAACCTCTTCTCGCGCGAGCCATCGACTGTCTTCCTCGGATTGTCTCTGTTGTTCGAAGAGTCGTTGTTCCAACAATTTCTGTTCGTCGTCGACATTCGAGAGATTATTGTCGCCCATACTTTCGAAAATTTGCGACTGAGCGTTTCTCTGAAACTTTTCCAACGAAAAAACCAATAAATTTCCATGAAAATAAAAAAAAACAACAAATTCTTTGCGTATAGTAACAAACGCTTGGAATCGAGGATGAATTTTCCAAATTTCGATCTCAAAATCAACAAAACAGAAAATCTGCCAATTTCTCCAAAATTTCTTCGTTTTTCGACAATTTTTCACTATTTTTTGAAATCCTCTTTGAAAGAACGTTCAATTCATCCTCAAGGTGATGTGTCGGTCGGCCAAGTCCGACGAAAACGATCTATACGACGTTTTTCTTCGACATGTTCGATATTCGGAAAGAAATAAAAGTTTCGTCCTCTCCTCTGAAAAAAGGAGAAAATCCTGGCACTCTGATTTCTCTCAAAATATGAAACTGCTTCGAAAAACACGTGCAGAACGATTTTAATGGAAAAATGACTGAATAATTGAAAAGTGCGTGATAAATATGTACAAAATGAAGGTAAACCTATGGGGGGATGAGGTTTCTCATAAAACATCCAGGAAAAGGGCCAATAAAAAAGATTAAAGAGATGCATAATTCCAAAATAATACTAGCACGAAAAAAAACGGTTTCCCATGCACAGTGAGCAAGAAAAAAAAAGAAATTTTGAGACCATGACGAGAAGAAAAAAGAGCGATGCATCGCGACAATCATTCTCCATGCGCAAACGACATCCTACGATTGTTGAAATGCGTGTGTGTGTGTGTCAATTCGTAGCCAAAAAACCTCAAATGGAAAAAAAAATCCAAAATTCGACAAAAAAAAAATAAAAGAAAAGTGCATCAAGTTCGCAACAACCTCAAGCGTGTCTCGACGTCTGTTGAGGTAATCCTGTCGCTTCGCACTAGTCACACCACCGATCGTACTTGAGACTTGCATAATTGACATTTTCAACATATGCTAGAAAAATAATTTTCAACAACTGAAATTTTTCACGTGTTAATAATTTAACGAACCTTCAGATTTAATTAGAAAAATGAAAAATATGGATTCCAACGATTCGCGGAGTATTTTTAGATTTTATATTTGGCAACGTTGCTTATTCTTTCTCCATCTCTTTCTACGACTCAACCGGACGAGTTTTGACTCAATGTTTTTGAGCGTCGATCTGTCGAAACAATGAAATATGTGTAGAAATTCAAATGACGTCTCTTTATCGTTGCGAGATTCATCCAATACCGGAACGCAAGTTCAAGTTTAACTTTTCATCTTACATAAAAAATAAGTCGATGAGCATAATGTTTTTCTAAACGCATTGGATTGCTACAAGTGTCAAGTATGTAAATCAGATTTTTTTTAAAGAATCTGCCGGATTCCCACTATTATAAACACTTTTGTAGCGACCGGAAGTTGGCTTTTTGTACGTCGTCTCAGAATTTCTTTGCAAAAATACCCAATTTGCATATTTTTTAAATCTCTGTAATTAGCTCGATAACCGAGCCTGAAGTTTAACAGAAATAATTATTGAAATATTAAGTGAAGCTAGAAAAAAAAAATTGGAAATCCTTTGGATCGAGGCCCGGCGACAGGATTACCCCAAAAAGTGAGATATTTCCACAAACAAAAAACGGTGCGTCTCTAAAAAAAAAAAAAAAAATCAACCACAGAACCAACTAAAATTCCGATTTTTTGTTCGTCTTGTTTTTTTTTTGTTTTTTAATTCTGTTCTCGTAAAGGATGCGTTTGTAAATTCGTAGGAGTTGTCATTGGTGGTCAAACCTGGTCTGGGTGTGACTCCTCGAGAATAGAGCCGCTGGAGGAGACGGTGCCGTCGCTAACTCCGGAGGAAACGAGCGAGCCGGATAAATTGGAATCCGGGGAAAAGTGTTGTTCGTCCGATTTGTTATGAGGAAGGAGATTGGTGGCGGTAATTCTTGGGAGAGCGGAGGCTATTTGGGGGCCGGATTGTTGAACGATTGCGGAATTGGTTAAGCAGTGTTGAGGCAAAAGGTGGCTGACTTGTCCGTAATTGATAATTTGTGCCATTTGCCCGTAGTGTTGTTGGTCCATGTCGTTGGCGGCGTCTTGAGTGACGAATTGATGATTGGCTTGTTGCTGAGGCTGCGGAGAGCAGGAAAGAGCGTACGGCGAGTAGACAACGTGGCCGTGGATGATGCCCGAGTTGTTGAGATGCTCGACATTGTGTTGAGAGGATTGCGGGAGGTGGGAAAAATTAACTGGGGAATGAATCGGGCGATGATCGAAGTTTTGCATTTTTTGGGCTTGAATTACATTCGCCGGGACCGCGTGGACCGTGTAGATTTGATTGGGATCGTTAATCGGTTGATGATGATGATGATGATGATGAGCTACGAACTGTTGAGACGAGCTCATGACGCCCTGGGCTTGAATAACGTTTTGTGGCTTTTGTTGGGAGTTGGCGAGCAATTGTCCACGCGCCACGTACATCGCTTGTCCGGCTTGTCCAACGTTTGAGTAAATCTGCTGAGGCTGATAATTGTGCACGTAGATCGGCTGGTGCTGGTGCTGCTGATGGAAATTCTGTGCGGGCGACGATCGCGGATTTTGCATGTGGGAAACGTTCGGCGGCGTAGCTGCTTTGAGCTCGACACAATTTTGACTGACTGCAGTTTGTGCTCGAAACTTGAGGACCGGTCCGTACAAAGACTCGACCCCTGAGCTCGGCAAAATGTTGCTTGCCGAGCTGACGCAACCACCACCAGCATTAGCAACAGAGCTACAGAAATTGCTCGCTCCTGTGGACGAGCTTGACGAAGTCGAAACGAAACAAGAGGAAGAAGAAGAAGAAGAAGAAGAAGAATGCGGAGGAGGAGGAGGCGGCGGCGGCGGCGGCGGCGGCGAAGAAGAAGAGCAAGGGACGGCAGATTGAGAAGAACAAGACGAAGAAGAAATTGAAAAATTGTTGTGAGGTCCGGCAGCGGGGGGGCTTGAGCTGGAAGCATGCGAGCTAACCGTAAAGTGAGCATTTGAATTGGTTTGTTGCTGATTGGCAAGAGAATTGTTGAGGCCCCAGTTGCCAGGATTTTCGCAATAATTTCCACCGAGCGAAGGGGATTGCGAGAAATTGCTCATGATCGCTGAACTTTGGGTGAAATTAGCCACCGGAGCGTAAATCTCAGCCCCGCACGATGCATTGCCGCTGCTGGACGAAGTCGCGATCGAAACTGGACACGAGGATACCAACGATGGAAACTTTTGCACCGGGGAATATATCTCGCCCGTAACGCTACCCACGATCTTCGAACTGACCGAATACAAATTTTGCATCTCTTTAATCTTGCGCTGCTTTCGGCAGGAGGCCGGAGAAGATGAATTTAGTGTTTGGACTGGATCCGTGATATTTAGGCTTGACATCATTGGGGATAATGTTTCGGAGGACTCGATCGAATCCATATTCGTCTCGGACTGGGTCGAGTCGCCGCATGTCGACTGCGAGTCGTTGTACGGGCTGCTCGTCGTTGTCTCGGACGTTACGGATGTCGAATCGAAAAAGGGCAGGTCCCTCACTACCGAGGTAGTGAGGACCTTGTCCTCCTCTTGGAACTGTACCGCGAGGGTGTTGAAGGGCGAAGCAGGCGTCGTATAAACTGAAGGACATACCCCCCGAGCTTGATTGTCCTTCAATAATTGAGCCAATACCTCGGGACTTTGCGCAACGATGTATGTCGATACGGGAGCTGCTGTTGTGTTGGATTGTTGTTGTTCGGATTGATTCTGAGGCTGACGCGACGGTTTCGGTGGAGGAACTTCATCGGCACCTGGAGGAGGCGAAAAAAACATAATTTTCTTCATTTTTTCAGGTCCAGGCGCCATTTTCATGGGGTTTTTCGCCGTCAACTCACCCCATGACATTGCCTGGACTCTTCTGTTCTCCCGTCTCATAGTCTCTTGTTGCTGATGCTTCTCCTCCAACAGGATTTCGCTTGAAAAACGAGCAACACAATAATCTCGTTGTATTTTTAAGGACGTTGTGTGGCGACGGTTGTAATTTTTTTGTCAAACTAAATAAAGCTTCTTCGACGTTGGACAAAAGTGTATGCAAAGTTTTAAGAGGCTTAACCATTTAGAAATCGAAATATTTAATGTTGAAAATTGCAACTTTTAACGCACGCTCTTGTGAGAAACTACTGAAAATTGTGATTTTTATAAATATATTTATTTATAGAAATCTCGAAAATTGTGATTTTTATAAATATATTTATTTATAGAAATCACAATTTTTATAAATTCAGAAATTTAAATTTTATAATTTAAAATGATAAATTTATAAATTTTCATAAATATAAAAATTTGCAAATTGCTTCCTCAAGTTGCTCATGATGCACGATGTTCGTAAATTCGGCGCAAATTTAAAGAAACTCTATCGATAGAAAATTTTGCATACAACGTCCTAGAATATTTGGAATTGGAGAAAACTGGAGAATAAAAAAAAACTCACTGTAAATTTTCTCGAATGTCCTTGAAGGTGGGTCGTTTGCTGGGCTCGTAACTCCAGCACTGTGACATCAAGGAATACAGCCTCGGTGGGCAATGGTTCGGTAGTGCCAGACGCTCGCCATTCTCCAGTTTACGAATAACTTCGTTGTTCTTAACTCCTTGGAATGGTTTCACACCCAGCATCAAAATTTCCCACATACAAACGCCTGACGAGTGGGAAAAAATCGTTTCCATTGAGTCGAACGTTCCGACAGAGATTTGAGGGGGAAATCCATGGGGAAATGCGGAATTTTTCCAATTTTTACTCACCAAACATCCAGACATCCGAGGACGTAGTGAACTTTCGAAAATTGATGCTTTCCGGGGCCATCCACTTGATGGGCAATTTGCATTTGCTCGCAATGTAATAGCTCTGGTCCTCGACCCATCGGCTCAGACCGAAATCCGCGAGTTTCACGCAATTGTGCGAGGAAACGAGCACGTTTCTGGCTGCTATATCGCGATGGACAAATTTCTTGCTCTCGAGATAAGACAGCGCTGTGCTCAATTGAAAAGTGTAGAGGAGCAGAGTCGCCAAGTCGAGACGATGTTTGTTCGATTGCAAATATGCTCGCATCTCTCCCAGTTTTGCTAGTTCCATTATCAACCATATCGGCGCTTCCGAACACACACCGATCAGCCTTATAATGTACGGATGTTCGAATTGCTGCATGATATCTAGAATTTTCAACATTTCCATTAAACTGCGTGGATCGAGAAAATTCGAAAAAAATGGTTAAAAAAAAAAAAATGCCGACAGTGTCGCAAGAGATCGAGGAAAAATAATGAATAAATTATTAAAATAATGGAAAATTGATTAAAATAACGAAGAAATAATTAAAATCATAAATAAATAATGAAAATAATGAATGAATAATTAAAATGATGGAGAAAAAATGCATTTTTCGCGGTTTTCCAAACGATGCAGACTCGAGAATGTTTAAAATTCAAATTTGTTGCACTTACAGGCTTCTTCGAGAAACTTGTCAGCTGTCGCGGAATCTGCATCGACTTTGCACGTTTTGACTGCGACAGCGATCGATTGACCGTCTCGTCCTTTGTACGAGCCTTTGTGCACGTTTCCGAATTGACCTTCTCCGATTATTTCTCCGAGCTCCACCTGGTTCCTCACGATCTCATAATCTCGGGCTATTCGAAAAACAAGAAAACACGGATCGACGGATGTAATTTATTGAAAATTTTGAATTTTGCTCAGAAAAAGGTGAAAAAAGGAAAAAAAAAATAAAAAATTGCTCACTAGCCGGAGTCGAATAGTCGCCTTCCTCGTCGACGATTTCGGCGTAATCCTCAGACAAAATCGTTCCAGTTTTTCCAGCATTCTTCTCTGGACTCCCGGAGCCATCTTGTCTGTATTTTGGCGGATGAGCATCTAAAGAAAAAAAAAAAAAAAGGAAATTATTTTCAATATGTCGCTGAAGAGCATGTCGGAAAAATCGAAGACTTTTTTTTTTTGAGCTACTTCGAGCATTAGTCGTTGTTAATAAATTCTGTACAAACCTTTGCAAGGACAGGGATAGTTTTTCCATGAAGCAGCTTGTAACATCGAGAGGCTAAGTTTTAGTTGATCGTCAAGGTCAGAATAAGATAATGACAAGTTCACGTTGAATTCGTGGCGAAAATTTGTCGTTAAATTTGCACGAATTCAATGGAAAAATGGGAAAAAATTGATGATTCACATTTCCCACTCGTTTTTCGTAGTTTTGAGACGTGAGACGAACGAAAAGTTACGAGTCGTTCGGAATATTTACTATTTTTCAAAAAAATCAAAAAAATTTTAAGAAAAATCCATCTTTTTGGCGGGAAAATGACTCGAATCTTCTTTTTGGTGTAAAATCTTTCTCGTTTGCGATATCGAGGTTTAATTTGCACCATTCTCTTGCTTTTTTCATAACGAAGAGAATGGTTTACGATAAAGTCGTTTTCGAGGGATTTTTCGTGCCAAAAACCCCATAAAACTGAAATTGACGTTTTTTTCATGAAATTTGAGTTTTTGACGGAGAAAAATGCGGCGTTTCCTCGAGGTCTCACCTTTACGATTCCACAGTGACGTGTTGCTGCCGGTGACGAGTCTGCAATAACCGTCAATGAGATCAGCGAGACTCTCGGCTTGGTCGAGACTCGAGCACGTTATGCTCAAAGTTTCAGCAGCTCCGGCAACTCGTAACTTTATACAAGCCTTGGCATGTTCTTTGCAGTCGGAAACGAGGGTTTGGATCGACTGAATTTGCGAAAATTCTGCCATCCTCGTAGGCTGAAAATGACAAAATCTTTATTCGACTAAATTCGAATGAAGGAATGAGCGAAATAATTTGACAGCGATGTGATTGATCGAGTAACCGGTAACGAGGAGAACATTTTTTTAAGGCTAAAAATCGATTTTTCCATTTTTTTCCATTTTTATTCGGGAAATTAATTTTTCTGCATTCGTAGCGCGATGAATATTTTGATAAAAATTCCCAGTCGGGTGCGAGGCTCCAATTGATTAAAAAAAAAAATTTTTTTACGATTTTTTCAAAATTTGCACTTTTGGTAGTTTTTTTTTCTTTTTTCTTTTTTTTTTGGAAGTGAGTTTACCGGTTATTCGACCATAAACGTTGGCATGGATTTAGGAAATGGCGATATTAATAATTTACCTGTAAATTCACATCACTAGAGACAGGATAAATTATTTCGGGACTCACCACGGTCCCACCTCGATGTGCCATGTAAGAAATTCCTAGATCAGGTCCGATGACTAGCTCAACGCGTATCGACCAACTTGTCTGTAATAAAAAATCACTTTTTAACAAATTTCTACTAATTGGCCAATAATTAATCGAGGAAATATGTGAAAATCAGTATTTTTCGAGTAACTTTGACTTTTCGAGTTTCTGATTCACTCCATTTTTACTAATTGGCGTAATTAATCGAGGAAAAATGTGAAAATCAATATTTTTCGAGTAACTTTAGTTTTCGAGTTTCTGATTCACTCAATTTTTACTAATTGGCGTAATTAATCAAGGAAAAAAGTGAAAATCAATATTTTTCGAGTAACTTTAGTTTTCGAGTTTCTGATTCACTCAATTTTTACTAATTGGCGTAATTAATGAAGGAAAAATGTGAAAATCAATATTTTTCGAGTAACTTTAGTTTTCGAGTTTCTGATTAACTCAATTTTTACTAATTGGCTTAATTAATCAAGGAAAAAAGTGAAAATCAGTATTTTTCGAGTAGCTTTGAGTTTTGGAGTTTGTGACTCACCCCTAAAGCGCATATGAACCTTTCCTGATCGAATCGATAATGTGATTGCAAGAGTTCGAAGAATTTGAACATGCACTCGAGTTCGGTGAGGGCAGCAACTTTTTTGAAATGTTGCTGAATGAGTTTTCGCAAAGTTTTAGCTTTGACGCCGTTCAAGACCGAACGGGGAAGAAACTTGTGCAGTCCCACCTGTAAAAACAACATTTTTTTTCAATGCTCCATGGAAAAAACGAATAAAGATGCTGCGGATGAAAAAAAAAAAGAAAAAAAACAATGAACGTGCCTCTCTCTCCAAATATTCCAAGTTGCTTTTCTTGTCCAGAGCCACTTGAGGCATGTCTTTGAAAAAATATCGTATCTCGAGGCAGCACAATTGGACAGCGACGTCTTGATCCAACGCCAAGTGGTTAGCATTCAAATAATCATTTCGGACCTGCAATCAAATGGCAAAAAAAAAAATTAGCTCCATCAATTTTGTTGCCTCGAAAATTTCGATCGTGCGTTCCGAATAATTGGCAATCGTGATTATCGATTTCGAGGTCAAAAAAAAAAAACATTTTTCCAAATTCGAATTTTTCCAGAAAACAAAATGCAACATTCAAAATATCGTTGATTCAGAAAAATTTTCTTTTTTACTGCAAAAAATAAAAACAAAACATAAAATCCGAAAAACTCGATGACAAATAAATAAAAAACGTTTTTTTAAATTGGAATTTTTGCAGAAAAGAAAACGGAAGCAACGATGACTCAAAATTTCGTTGATTCAAAAAATCCGATAAAAAATAAAGAAATAACATTTTTATAAATTCCCTATTTGTCCAGAAATGAAAATGGAAGCAACAATAATTCAAAATAATGTTAATTGAAAAAAAATTTCGTTTTTTACTGCAAAAAAAAAATAAATTCGAAAAATTCGATAAAAAAAATAAATAAATAGAAAGAGTGACTTGGATAATCGTTACCTGATCGTAATAATAATAGAAGGTGACCTTGTCCTTTTCGTAAAGGTCATTGAGGTTCTGCGGTAGATAACGAACTCGAAGTTCGTATCTCCACTCGCTGTGAGGATGTTTTCTTTCGTATTTTTCTTGGACCTGATACATGGTCGTGTCTTGATGGAGCCAGTAGCTCTCGCCAGATCCAGGATGATGGAGTCTCATGGCGTACAAATTTCGGTAGTTCCTCGTGCCAACGGCCAATCGACTTGTCACCAGGGAAATAATGCCTTTGACGTCGATCGCGTCACCGAATTTTACGACGTTGAATCCTCCGTTTGGCAAATGGACTTTCAAGGTGGCTTTGTCCATGGGAGTGGGTGAGCCATGGGGCGGGGTGTTCCTTCCGCCTCCACCGGCATTTTGTACACCTCCGCCTACTCCACCTCCGTCTCCTCCACCAGCGTTCATAGCCTCATGGCTGAAAAAAATAACAAAGTAAAAAAAAACTTTCAAATGAGAAAAAAAAAAAAAAAAAATGTATAAAATTGAAAAATGCGATTTTGACCGGAAATGGAGGGGAAAATAAATCTCGTGGTGGGATAATGGCATTCGCCGGAGCGTGAATGGCTGCAAAAATAACAAAAAATAACAAAAAATTTTTGAATGAGAAAAAATAAATAAAAAAATTTTAAAATGCCATTTTGACCGGAAATGGAGGGGAAAAAAAATCTCATGGTGAGGAAACGACTCCGCATGGGATAATGGCTTTCACCGGAGCGTGAATCGTAATTCTACGAATATTCCTCGCTGCGTATGAAAATAAAAACTCGAAGAATGCAGAATGCATTTTTTTTTTTTTATCCACCACTCTGCAATCAACGACGCAATGTCTGTCATTTTCAAAGTGCTCCCATTATTCAACCAACATTAAGAAATTAAGAAAAAATTCTTCGGTGCGCGAGCGCGCGGTTATTCGAAAATCTCTTAATTATCGAAATCCTCGACGATGACGGATTCCTTCACGTTTTTCGCACCGAGTCTCTACCGCCGACAATGCGCTTCGCAGCATACTAAAACCCCATTCGCACGAAATCTCGAAATTATTCACCAAAAAATAAAAAAATGAGCGTCTGTAAATTTTTGAGAAAAAAAAATCCGAAAAAATCGTTTTTTTCGAATTTTTTAGAATGACCCGACGAAATAATTATTTCGCAACACATTTCAGTGGCGATTTAAAAATCTGGGCGGCTGAGAAAAAATCTCGAAGCGATTACCCAAAAAATAAATAAAAAAATCACTTTTCCAAATTTTTGGCAACGAGACCTAATAAAAAAATTATAATTGCACAAGAAATTCTACGCGGCGAATTTTCTCACGATCTGTAATAATTCTGATTCACTGGACGAAAAGGTTCGCAGCAAAACCGAATAATTCTCAACAGACAGAAGAATAAAAGTTTTGAAATAAAAAAAAATGATAAAAAAAAGTGTGACGTTTGTAGAAAATCGTGAATCGGAATAATCGCGAGATCAGCGAAACCGAATAATCGTGCGATTATTGAGTAATTTTAAATCCTTCACAAAAGTGTGATAATCCATGTCAATGGAAAGGATTGAAAAAAAAAAAAAAAAGAAGCAAATCACACGTGCATGTAGCGAATCGACGTTCAGGCATCGCGCGAGAAAATATTCCCGCGCGTTTCGCCGCTCAGTCTGCGATACATTGGAGCGCTTGGCTGTGTGCGAGAGCTCGGCCGAGCGTGACGGTATTTTATAGAAAGAAATGCTGCGTGCGAGCCCCGGCACTTCTTAGCAGGGTAAGAAAGTCTAGCGAAGGCTCGCCTACACGTACGTACACGAGAACATGAGCGAAAACGCATAAATGTGCAATTAATATTAAATCCTTGGGTGCTGAGGATTTTTCCCTTTTGCTTCGCACACCCATGCCCCTCGTCCAGTTCTGATGAACTTTGCGGCATTATTATAAAATCCCGAGCAGCGGAGAACAAAGGAAAAAAAAAAAGTTGACGTTGCGCGGGCACCAATTGCGCGCGGATTAATTAAGGGAAATTTATCAAAATGAGGCAATCGTGGTGAGGATCGAGTTTCCTTATGGTCGTACTTGGCGGAGCGATTAAAAAATTATTTTCAAAAATTTCGAACCCCATAAACCACCATGAGTGCGAAATTTGACTGAATTTTTTGTGCCCGACGGTTTTTTAAATGTATTCGATGAAAAAAATTTTTAAAAAATATTAAAAAATGAAAATTCGAACCCCATAGACCACCATAAGTGCGAAATTTGACTCAATTTTTTGTGCCCGACGGTTTTTTAAATGTATTCGATGAAAAAAATAAAAAAATATATTAAAAAAAATGAAAATTCGAACCCCATAGAACACCATAAGTGCAAAATTTGGTTCAATTTTTTCTGCCTTCTCTGAGGCACGATTGGTTCGATTGAAAATCGGATCGATGGTTTTTAGAAATATATTCGATTGAAAAAAAAAAATTCTAACCCCATAAACCACCATAAGTGTGAAATTTCATTAAATTTTTTGCGCCTCCTCCGAGGAATAAATGGTTCAGTAAACAAAAAAACTTGAAAATCGATGAAAAGAAGAAAAAAAAATCGCAAAATGTTTTTTTTCGTAAAGTTTCATAAAATTCAAATGAGCAGGCGAAAGAATGGGCCAATTAGGATCGACCCCATGAGGCGAAAGGTCAGTCGAGAGTTTTTCAGCATCTGGCGCCTGATTTTTATATTTTTTTCCTAACCCCATAAGCATTGTCTGTTTATGGGGGTTCCGCGTGGCTGACGATTGAAAAAACGATCGTATCCGTTTCAAAGAAACAAAGTCTCGCAGAGAATCGGTAAAGGGTGAAAAGATTTAAATGCAGAGAGAGAAATAATTCGCATAGACAAAAAGACAGAAAGCGACGTGTGCGTAGAATTTTAAATAATGGCGAAAAGATTCGCTGGCGGGAGGGAAGGACGTTGGAATCCAAACGGAACGAAAATATATCGCGTGCACGCAACGCGTTCGTTAAATATGGGAACTGGACTTCCGGAAGGTGAAGTATGGGGCGAGGGCCCCATAAGTTTTGTCATTATTCCTGTTGATGGAAATTAATGGGGGCGATCGAGACAGAAAAGAAAATCCAGAGGCTCGAGCTCGGACAAAAGCCAAACGATAATATGTTTCTTGTGCATTTTCTGGCTCGATAACGAGGCGAACGTTTGCATATCACGAGCTCGACAGCAAATCGATGTTAACGAAGAATTTCTCTCGTATGCTCGGCAGTGAGCTAAGCCTCGCGACGTATGTAAAACACTTTTGAGCATTACGTGTGTGTCAGCGGTTACGACACCATGGGAGTGTGAAAAAAAAGGAGAGGAGTGTACTCGCGATTTTACATTCGTAAACGTGTAGACTTGTTTTTTTTTTTTTTTTTTTTTTTAGCCAGGAGCTGTATTTATAGCGGAATCGTGATTTTATTTGCTTAATTATTGCTTCGAATAAATTAACACTCGATTCGATCGGTGAAAATCGTGTTGATACTTTTTCGTCATGTTTTTTTTTTCAGAAAAACTTTTTTATGGGGAAATAGAAAATTGCGAGGTTTCGATCAATTTTTTTTGCTTCCTCGTGGAGAAAGCTATGGGACGGTGAAATTTTTTTTTTTTTCCACTTTTCAATGTCAATGCGCTTCAAATGTCCCAAAACGTGGAAAAATCATATTTAGAAAAACATTTCCGGATGTGTGTGTGTATGTTCTGGCAATGGAAAATTCAAACGCTCGTAACTCGAGAACGGTTCGAGCTACAGGGCTCCCGTTTTGCACAGATTTTGATCTATACGAACTCTTCGTTCTCTGATAATTTCGTTGCAATTGCTAGAAAAATACGAATTTTACGGAATTTTGAAATTTTCAAAAAAAGCCTGTCGACCCTCTAACTCGCGCAAATTTTAAGATTTATTATTAATTGTTTTTTTTTATAAGTAGAGTATCATGATAGGAAGGTTGGTATTGAATTTTGGAAATATCGATTGAACGGTTTAAATTTGATGATTTTTTGAATTTTACAAAAATTTGAGTTTTTTGAAAAATCTCCCAACCGCTCTAATTTCTGCGAATTTTGTAAGAAATTGTGTACGAGTCTGTACTTGCTCTTTACTTTCTAGAAAACTTGGCGAAATTATGATTTAAATGAAAATACAAAAAACGCTGCAAATTGAAATTTGAAAAATGAGTTTTTTAATACTTTTTGTTGTTGTTGAGGGAATCTCGTTTCTGTACCGAATTAATCGGTTCGAATAAAAATCGAAACTCGATTTCGATCGGTAAAAATTGTGTTGAAATTTTGTTCGATTTTTAACGAAAAAATCGTTCAATTGCAATAAATATTTTGCAGTTGGATAAAATTTCGATTAGCCGAAGAATTTTTCAGGATCGACGAAGATTTGGAGAAAAATGGAAAAAAATTTTGAAAAACCGACGGCGGAGAGAAAAAAAATACGCGATGATGAGGAGCTAATGGAATTAGCGTGTGATCGCGAGTCGACAAAACTTGTTTTTCTATGAAGAGATAAAAAGTCGTACGGTTCCGAAGGATTGTACGAGCGTCGACCCTGACCTGCATCATCGGTTCCGCCAGACGCACCTGCACCTACATAATCGCCCACGCTTCACCTTTTCCTCTTACTTTCTCCCATAAATTTCGTCGAAAATATTTCCCGTCATTGGGGCGCGCGCGCGCGCGATAACGATTACGTGAATCGCGCGCTTATCGCTCTCCATTTTCTAAACGGAGATTAAATTTGTACAAATGCTTTCGCCGACACAACACAAATTTCCATACGCTTGACAGCAATGAAAACATTTTTCAAAACCCAACAAGCCGATCCATTCAAAATTTTGTGTCCGCGGACGAATAATTTCCTTGATAAACAATAATTCCATTTTATAAAAACAAAAATTCATTAAAAATCGTGGCGAATCTAATAATTTCTTTCAAAAACAATAATTCGTTTAAAAATTTATTGAAAATCGTGCATTTATTGAAAAAAAAAAAAAAAATTGCCCTCCTCGATTTTTTCGTCCCTTCGACCATTTTTTTTTTTTTTGCTTTTTTTTTTTTTTTTATCAATCAGTTTCGAAAGGATTAATAAGGATCGAGATTCGGTGGTGGATTTCGTAGTGATTTACCTCGGTCGAGGGACCCTGTGAAATTTCCAGGTTCCTATGGTGTCTGGAGTGTAATGGGAATCGTTGCAGCCGAGCTGTCCGAGAGCGCAGAACAAACCTTTGCTGTTTCTGTGCGAAACGCGTTGCCGAGCATCAGCGATTTTTTCTCTGCCACGAAAATCGTTCGATAAATTTCTTCGCACCGCTAAATAACGAGAATTTTTTTTTTTATCACCAACTAAATTGTCCACGACGACGACGACGTTATCGTCGCGAAACGAGGCGATGGGCCACGAAATCCGACTGTCTTTGCGTTCGACGACGCTCAGCATTTTTTTCTTCGGAAAATAATTTTTTTTTTTTTTTTCACCTTTTTTCCGAAATAAATTCGACACTTTGCTCGGGGCAATTTTTATTTTTCATTTTTCATTTCAATTCTCACTGCCAAACACTTTTTCCTCCCCCGTCAGTTCCAACGGGTCGTCGATCTTGAAAAAAAAAAAAAATTAAAAAAAAAATTTAATTAAAAAAAAAAAAAAACATTCCAATTCCGGAGGCTCTGCGAATCGCCACGATTTTTCATATCTAATCCCAACAGATATTTCCCGATGGGAGAATTTTTCAAAAAGCTAGTAAAATCGTGCCGAGAATTTTTCGACCAAAGACTCTTTCCCATCGTTTTAGTATTCCGTTTCGCGCCGCGTCCGTTCCCGATTATTCTCGTAATAAATAACCCAACGATTCGTGCTCTTTTGTTACGAATTAACTCCAACGCCGTTGCTGCGTTGGTGAGATAATAAAAATCGGGGAACAGCTACTTGTTCCTCCGAGCGATTCGTCCGTGTTTTCTTTTTTATCATTTGACATTCCGTTTGTAAAGAATAATCGTCGAATTTGTAAATTGATCTCGACAATTTTTTTTTTCTTTTTCGTAAAATATAGAAAATATTTAAAAATTTGATAATTAACGTGAAATTTTTATTTTACGTTATTGTTCCTTTTCGTTAATTATTTAAAAAATTAAAAAATCGAATATTTAACGTGAAAAAAAAATAGTTTCGCGTTAATTATTTAATTATTGTAATTATTAATTGATCACGAAAATTTTTTTCACCTCGATTATTTCAACAAATAAAAATGAAATAATTCTGGTGAAAAAAAAAAAAAATTGTCGAGATAAATTGACAAATTGGAATTTTATGAAATGTTTGTTTTTTTTTTTTCTTTTACGAAAACACGTGTCGCTTGGGCGGAATAAACGTCGGACCCAGGAGGAGAAAATTGGAATGAATTTTAGTCACGATTCTGAATCGGTTTACGGATCAGAGAAATTGTTGGTTCGCGCGAGAAAAGGGTGTGTGGGTGGCTGATTGCGATGGTCGAGGAACACCTGGTGGATCGTTAAGAAAATCGTAGTGCCCCATGGTTAACGCGAATATATCACTTTGGACTCGTCTCGGGAGACGGGATCGCGTTTTAAAATCGAGTTATTTCGAGAAACAATGGAGAAAAGGGAATCGGTAGATTTTTACGAGATAATCGAATGGGAAATCCTCCTCGATAAACGAATTTACGAATCTGGATGTTCGTTTATATTTTTCCCTTTTTCTCTCTTGGTTCGCATTGTCTGGGTGGAAACTGTCGAATCGCGCTTTCTAAATACGATTTATTTGCGAGTCTGTGGAATAAGAAGATCGAGGATAGACGGAGACGAGGAGAATTATTATTCTCCAGGAACTTGACGTGGGTGCCGAATACTCCTTCACTCATTTTTTCTTCAATCTCAAAATCATCGCTCGAAAAAAAAAACAAAATTCCAAACGACACTCGATTATCCAAATTTTTTTCATTTTCTTTACAAACTCTTAAAAAAAAATGGTGAACGTTCTGATTCTTTGAGGGAGTCTTCTGTAAAAAATTTAAATCCTCGAAATAAATAAATAAGAAAAATTCAGGCCCTCGAATCCGGATCAAAATTCCCAAAAAAAAAAAAAAAAAAAACACTCGATTATCCAAATTTTTCCATTTCGTTTACAAGCTCCTAAAAAAAACGTCAAAACGGTCCGGACGCTCGGAAGAAAAGTGAAAAAAATTCAGGCCCTTGAATCTGCATCAAAATTCCAATAAATTTTTTTTTTTTTTTCAAAACACTCGATCGTTGCAGAAATAATAATTGACGAAAGGCTCGCACAGTATCGAGAATAAATATTCCATTTTTTCGCGACACGTTTCTATGCAATTGTTTACAATTGTTGATCATCATCAGGCGAGGAATTGATTCGAGTAATAATTACGTGTCTCTAATTATAGTTTCTCGAGTCAGGTGTGTCGATGTCTCGAGTAAAAAAAAAAAAACAAAAAAAAAAAAAAAAAAAACAGTCATCGTTCGCGGTGGGTAATTAGCGCTGGATCCTCGCGAGTAATTACGAGATTTTTAATCGTCGCAGAATGCACGCCACGTTTTTTTCAAAAATTAAAAAAATAAAAAAAAAAAAAATAAAATAAACGAGGAAAAAATGGTCACTCGGATGATCGAAACTTTTTTTCACTGAACCGAGAACCGAGCAATTCCTTTCGTGTTTGTAAACAGATATTTTGGTATAAATGGATTAATCGATCGCGGGAGAGACAGGAGAATCTTTCGCGCGCGGGGATCCACAGCCGTCAAGCGCAAACTGATCGGCTGTCTCGCTGCACACTGTACCAACCGACACTTTGCTTTTTCACCCTCTCCCTCTCTCTGCCCCTCGCAGCAGACACTCCTCTCATTCGCGGTTTCCTCTCAACAGCGTGGGTAGACGATCTGACTCTTTAGCTGCTGGTGAAGGTTCCCACGCTATCTTCGTATACGCAGCACACATATGCCCGCGATTCTGTAAATCTTTGTGTACAGTCGAGAACTTTAAATATATATTTTATAAATTTCGATAGCTCGCGGCGTTTATTCTCTTGGAGTTAATTCTTGTTTTTTGGTAAACTACAGATTCTCCAAAAATTTTCCAGTTTTTCGTTCATTTTGTATTAGACTTTTTGCTTTGTCGTAAATTTTTTTTTCCATAGTTTTCAATGTAAATTTTTTTTTAATAGCCAGGAGCTGTATTTATAGCGGAATCGTGATTTTATTTGCTTAAATATTGCTTCGAATAAATTAACACTCGATTCGATCGGTGAAAATCGTGTTGATACTTTTTCGTCATGTTTTTTTTTTCAGAAAGACTTTTTTATGGGGAAATAGAAAATTGCGAGGTTTCGATCAATTTTTTTTGCTTCCTCGTGGAGGAAGCTATGGGACGGTGAATTTTTTTTTTTTTCCAGTTTTCAATGTCAATGCGCTTCAAATGTCCCAAAACGTGGAAAAATCATATTTAGAAAAAATTTCCGGATGCGTGTGTGTATGTTCTGGCAATGGAAAATTCAAACGCTCGTAACTCGAGAACGGTTCGAGCTACAGGGCTCCCGTTTTGCACAGATTTTGATCTATACGAACTTTTCGTTCTCTGATCATTTTGTTGCAATTGCTAGAAAAATACGAATTTTACGGAATTTTGAAATTTTCAAAAAAAGCCTGTCGACGCGCAAATTTTAAGATTTATTATTAATTGTTTTTTTATAAACAGAGTATCATGATAGGAAGTTTGGTATTGAATTTTGGAAATTTCGGTTGAACTGTTTAAATTTGATGATTTTTTGAATTTTACGAAAATCTGAGTTTTTTGAAAAATCGTCCAACCGCTCTAATTTCTGCAAATTTTGTAAGAAATTGTGTACGAGTCTGTACTTGCTCTTTACTTTCTAGAAAAATAGTCGAAATTATTTTAAAAAATACGATTTTTGTGACATTTTGAAATTTTCAAAAAAACTTTGTCGATGTTCTAACTTGCGCAAATTTAAAGATTTATTACTAATTTTTGTTTTTAATTGTCAAGATATGAGGACGTGAGAAAAAATGTTTGTGCTGCATAAATTTTCATATTTTTGCATATAAATTTTTTCCCATCGATTCGAAGCGATAAATCGAAGATTTTTTTTTTTTTTTTAGATTTCTTGACCCAAGCAATTAATAGATCGTGTGGGATAAAAAAAAAACGAGTACTCGGAAGTGGAAATGAGAGTTTGATAGTGAAAATTATGTCGCGTAATTATCTCGTTTGGCTCGCACGAATAATTGGTCGATCGATGTTTCTCCTTTGTTTATCGAGTCGCTAAAAACATGCAGGACTCGTGCAGGCGTGTTTGCACAGTTTGCCTCGGAGCTCCAAAGAACATTTGGACCTCGGTCTTTGCATTCGCAAATGTTAGCCACGCGCGATATTTCTTTAAAATTGAGATTTAAGTGGCCACGTGTTTTTGTTGAATCTCCGGAGCGATAAGATAATCGAACACTCAAAATTGAGACGTTCGAGAGGAGCGAATAGAGAGAGAGCGAGAGAGGGGGAAGCTCGAAAATGCATCGACTCGGAATCTGCACGATTTTAACTTTATTTTTGGTCCATGCGAGGGGGGAAGAAATTTATGAAAAAAAAGGGAATCTCTCGAGTGGAAATGAAACGGAAAGTCCGGTCGACGACTTGACTGTTCGGTCGAATAAAAATTCTGCGGAGCGAGGCAAACCTCAGCTTGCCTCGGAATACTGGATGAATGTTTATGGACCTTTGCAACACGATCTTTTCGCTGCTCAGGCTGTCATCATCAAGGAAGAAGCTTTTGACCCGAAATGTGAAAAAGGAAACAGAAGGTCGTTGAAATTATCATTTCGATTGTTCGGACGATGGACTTTCTTGGCGAATCGTCAATTTTCAAAAGTTCATTTAATTACATTTTGACTAATTAAGCGAAAATTTCGTAATTACGTTACATTTTTTCGAGTTGTTTTCAGTCTCTTCGATTTTTACAATTTCCTTTAATTACATTTTCACTAATTAAGCGAAAATTTCGTAATTACGTTTAATTTTTCCAGTTTTTTCGATTTTTTTTTGCTTTCATCGATTTTCACGCATTCTTTTAATTAGATTTTTACTAATTAAGCGAAAAATTTTTAATTAAGTTCAATTTTTTCAAATTTTTCGAGTTTATTCATTCTCTCCGATTTCGACCAATTCCTTTAATTAGATTTTCACTAATTAAGCGAAAATTTCGTAATTACGTTCAATTTTTCCAGTTTTTTCGAGTTTTTTTTTGGTTTCATCGATTTTCACACATTCTTTTAATTAGATTTTTACTAATTAAGCGGAAATTTTCTAATTAAGTTCAATTTTTTCAAATTTTTCGAGTTTATTCATTCTCTCCGATTTCGACCAATTCCTTTAATTAGATTTTCACTAATTAAGCGAAAATTTCGTAATTACGTTCAATTTTTCCAGTTTTTTCGAGTTTTTTTTGTTTTTTTTTGTTTTTTATTCAGAAAGAGGCGGCACTTGATGTGCGCGGGATCGATACTGAGCCCGAATCTCGTCCTGACTTCAGCGACATGCCTACACACGGCGACTCATATAAGGTAAAAAAAAATGAAAATTAACGAAATCATCGAAAATTTGTATTTTTTCAAATTTTGACTATCCAGGCCACACTGGGTCATGCAGACCCGAGCTGTCAATTGTTCTCGCCGGGAATTCTCCACTCCATCGAAAACTTGTTCATACACTTCGCTAAATAAACAAAAAAAAAAAGTCTCCGGGTCAATTTGACCCAGTGTGACAACGCTCGGGCTAAGTTTTATTATTACAATTGGAGAGTTCGTTTTTTCTTGCAGGCACAATATTCGAGGAACTCTGGCTGTGGCTATTTCTCCGACAAAAGCGACGATGGAAATTATCAGGATCGCGGAATACAAAATCCACGAGGAATACAATCCGTGGCCCCAAGCACCAACCTTCATAAAGAACAACCTCGCGATCCTGAAGTTAGCTTGCAGGTAAAAATCGTAGAATTCAATTTTTTTCGAAATTTTGAAGAAAAAAAAAAACAATTTTTTTTCCATTTTTTCAATTTTAATTAAATTAAATTAAATTTAGTGTATTTTTTAAATTTAATTTCATCATTAAAAAAGATTTCTTTTTTCTTCGAATTAAAAAAAAAAAAAAAAATCAAAATTAAATAAAAAATCGTTTTTAATTAAATTGAATTAAATTACATTTTATTTATTTAATTTTCAATTCAATTGAATTTAAAAAAATTTCTCTAAATTTTAATTTGTAATTGAAACAAATAAATCGAAATAATTGAAATAAAAAATCAAATAAATAAAATTTAATTTAATTGAATTTTAATTATCATTTTTTTTTTCAATTCAATTAAAAAAGATTTTTTTTTTTTTCTTCGAATTTGCAGAATCGGAAAAGAAAATTTCCACAAGATCATTGTGCCTCGTGTTCCCTTCCGGGAGGGCTGCAGCGAAGACCATTGCCTCGTCACCGTTTACGGGAGAATGAAAGAGGTTCCCATAAAAAACAAAACAAACAATTTTTCAAATTTAAAAAAAAAAAAAATTTAATTGAAAAAAAAAAAATTGATTTTGGGAAAAAAAAGCGTCGATCGCGTCGAAAAATAATGAAAAATTTCAAATTCGCAGACGAATTGGGTGATGTATCAAATGTACGCGCCGAACACGACGCTCCCGGATCGAAGGAAAAAGGCGACGATGACAAAGGACCGAGAATCGATAAAAAGGGAAAAATCGAAAATCAAGGAGTTTGCGAATTTCGAGAAAAAGAGAATCAAGAGACGACTTGCGGGTCCTCCGAATTTCGCCGATTTTCACGACTCGCGAGACCCAAAAAAAAGCACAAATTTCTCGGGCCCATCGAGCACCGAAAATTCGCTAATCGATCGAAAAGCGACCATTTTTCCGACCAAAAAATCTGCCAATTTCGTTGAAGCGATTAACCTCGAGGACGAGGATCTCGCGGATTTTGCGAAATCAATTGGCAACGAAACTTTACGAACTCTGGTGCCGAGATCTCTCGGTAAACGGTTTGGCTGCGCGCACACCGGAGCGGCCGTTATGCTAGATGCTACGCAGGTGTGTGCAAAAAAAAAAAAAATTATTTTCACCAATTAACCCCTTAGTAGCCACACTGGGTCAAATTGACCCGAATACGGTCACCTTTACAAATATCCAAGTTTTTCATGATTTTTTGATTGCCATTATTTTTTCGAATTTTTGTGACCCACCCCGTAGCCACACTGGGTCAAATTGACCCCAAGACGGTCACCTTTACAAAAATCCAATTTTTTCATGATTTTTTGTTAGCCATTATTTTTTCGAATTTTTGTGACCCACCCCGTAGCCACACTGGGTCAAATTGACCCCAAGACGGTCACCTTTACAAAAATCCAATTTTTTCATGATTTTTTGTTTGCCATTATTTTTTCGAATTTTTGTGACCCACCCCGTAGCCACACTGGGTCAAATTGACCCCAAGACGGCCACCTTTACAAATATCCAATTTTTTCATGATTTTTTGTTTGCCATTATTTTGTTCGAATTTTTGTGACCCAGCTCGTAGCCACACTGGGTCAAATTGACCCGAGAACAGTAATTATTACAAAAATCAATTTTTTTATTGGTTTTTCAAATAAATTTTGAATTTTTGGAATTTTTGGAAAACAGCACGCGATTGCAGTTTTGCCCTGCGACGATCGTCGGACCGACACGAAATGGGGGTACGCGGATCTCTTCGAGAATCTCGACTGGATCGATGGGGTTTTGCAAGAATGGAGTCCAGAC
This sequence comes from Hyposoter dolosus, assembly GCA_963921915.1. Lineage (NCBI taxonomy): Eukaryota > Metazoa > Arthropoda > Insecta > Hymenoptera > Ichneumonidae > Hyposoter > Hyposoter dolosus. Next base: position 314,152 of record OY998135.1, read on the forward strand.
GACAGGTTGAAATTTCCGGGCGACCAGAGAGCACCGGAATTGCCGCCGGATCATAATGGGAAATCGTGCAGCACGTGTATTTTCAATTTCTTTATTGATCTCGGGTGCAAGGAGAAAGGTCGTTGCGGCAACAAAACGAGGATGAGCGTGCACACGGAAAAAGGTCAGGAGTTCGAGCGAGCCGGAGACTCGATAGTTTTTGACAGTTCGAAAAGTTGCGGAAGCGCGAAAGGGTTCGGAATCGACATCGGCATAGGCGGCCGAGGCTGCACCAAAAAAAGCCAAAAATTGGGGCTAATGTCGAATTCAAATAATAATCGTAAAAGTTGGTCGAAACCTTACGATCCACCGACGACCAATCAACGAGAAGCTTCAAAACTGACGCAAACATTAAACCTCGGAGCCTCCAAAACGAGCCTCGTCAAGGAACCTCCTCAAGCGAGCGATAACGATCATTTATCCCGAAAAAAGGATCCTCCGGATTCCGCAATCCCGAGCAACATTCTCCAAGCGCCCTCTGCTCTGCCAACGAGTTACAATGTCCCCAGGAGCGAGGAGAAAAAACTCGAGAAAACGAGCAACGAAATCGGCCTCCAAAACATCGAGGCTCATTCCAATTATTGGATGAGCGAGCATCAAAATCCTTTTGGCATAACGTCCGAAGCGAAACGTCGCCTCATCGAATCGGCGCGATCGCCATAAACATTTTTCCCCCACAATCCACAAATTTATCAACCGAATAAAAAACCCAAATTGTTGAAATTTTGCATAAAGTCGAGAAATTGTTATAAAAATCGATAAATAAAATACAAAAATCATAAAAAAAGAAAATTTTTTATTTTCATTGAAAAAATAATTTCGATTAAAAATCGATAAATATCCGAGGCCAAAATTTCCTCTGGATTCCCGCGCTTCCGAAAAAATTTTCAGCCGAATAAAAAAAAGTTTGATAAAAATGAGAAAAGATCGAAAAAAAAAAACGGAACGAATTTAACGAGAATTGAAATTTTGTTGTCGAATGGTGGCTGCTACACGCAGCAACAGTCAACGATAGCAAGAATCTTATGGGAGTGTAAAAAGGCAATAAAACGAATAAAAACATCGATCACCAGGGAGAAATCCCATCAACGGTTGGGCAAAATTGATTTTCGCATCGAGAGCGAGTTATTGGCTTTGGAATCGTAATGATCGTTCGTAAAGCAAGAAAAAACAAAAAAAAAAAAACAAAAAAACAAAAAAACAAAAAAAATACAGGAGCACGTGGTTTAATTGCCAGGATTAATGGCTCATTAGAGGGAGCCGTTAGGCGACGAGAGTTCATGAAACTTGAACGTTAGCTGCGCGAGCTCAATTGTTCGGAGTTTGTGAATCGTCGTTGTCTCGTTCCTGGCGAATTAAGAACGTTGTATGCAAAATTTTTTATCGATTAAATTCCTTCAAATGCTCGCACAATTTTAAGAGGTTTCACGATGTAGAGTCGGTTTTTATATTTATAAAAATTTATAAATTCTTCAGTTTATAATTTTTTTGTTTTTTATTATTTATTATTTGTGTATTTTTTATAATATTTAATATTATTATAAAAATATTATTATATATTATTATAATCAATATATTTATTTATAAAAATCATAGTTTTTATAAATTTATCCATTTTTTAAATTATGAGAAACTACTGAAAATTGTGATTTTTATAAATATATTTATTTATACGAATGACAATTTTTTATAAATAAATATATTTATAAAAATGACAATTTTCGGTAGTTTCTCAAAAGAGCGTGTGTTAAAATTTGCAATTTTCAATATTTCGATTTCTAAATGGTGATGCCTCTTGAAACTTTGCATACACTTTTGTGTAACATCGGAGAAGCTTTATTTAGTTGTTTTTTTTTAAATGGCTCGTAAAATTATTTCGAAAAATTTGTAACAACTTTTTGTGAACTTTTTGAAAAAAGTGAAAAGAAAAATTCAGATTTGACCTACGCCATACAAGGTCGTTAATAAAATGTCGACTCTGGCGATTATTCTTCTGATCCTGATCCTATCGATATGTTGGTCGAGTGGGATAAACGTCGAGGACCAAGAGGGCGTGTGGGGGGAAGAGAGTGCAAGGAAAAAGCTGGATGGACGTGCGGTCGATCCAGCGCATCGAGACCATCGAAAAATCTCGAATGTGCAAGTTTGGAAAAAACCGAAACGCGAAAAATTGCGAAAAGATTTGCAACAGCGAATGAGGGTTTTAGTGAAAAGAATAATCGAGGCTCGTCGCTCGAAATCAGCGAGAAAATGGGCGACAGAAAAAAATAAACAGGAAAAAACGAATTTGATGAATCGTTACGAAGCACCGGAATTTCCGGTTGGCAATTATTCGGAACGTGAGGAAGAGAAGGACGAGAAAGAAAAGGGCAAGAATGGGGACGATCGTCGCGACGCAATTGGCCAATCTCGAGGAGAAATTCCTCGAGACGTCACTGCAGGAGCATCCGCTACTCCGGAGCCACTCCTTGCTCGATATTTACGAGCAGGAATTCGCAAAGTTGAAGGAAACTTGGCGAGGATAAAGCTCCGAATGAATCGCTTCAACGAAAGTGAAAATCCATTCTCAAGACGAACCAAACGGGCGGGTCCTTCTGATCCTTGGATCAAGAGAGACTTCAAGGATCATGAAAACAGTTTCAAGATGCACGCTCTTGTTGTCAGGGATCAAGATATTCCACCTTGTTGCTCGACCGCCCAGGAAGTCACGTACGTCACCAAATACAAAATAATTTTCAACATTTATTCCCAAATCTTGTCGTCGATTCATTTTCCCTTTACTCAGCCTCGGAAATTCCATCAATTTACCAAGAATTTTTATTATTATCGGTAAATATTTAGCATCTTATTATTTTTTAATTTTTTTTACTATTTATTTATATTTCTTCATTTTTTTAGCAATTTTTCAAAAGTTTTAATTCCATTGACCATAACGATCAGTTATTCCTGTTAATCGAATCGCAGTGTAATCGAATTTTAATTATTTTCGATAAATAATAAGTATTTTATTTTTTTATTATTGTTTTTAGAAATTCTAGAATTTTTTTGAATTTTTTTCCAGTCCTAATTCCTATTTCTTATTTTTTTTTTTATTATTAATTCTTTCAACCATAACGATCAGTTATTTCTGTTAATAATCTAATCAAATTTTAATTATTTCCGGCAAATATTTAGTGTCTTATTTTTTTTAGATTTTTTTTTGTATTAATTTTTATTTCTTCTTTTTTTTTTGTATTAATTCTTTTAACAATAACGATTAATTATTTTTGTTGATCTGATGGCAGGATTTTGTTGTTTCCAGGGATCGGAGATATTTCATGTGCAGTGGATCGATCTTGAGTCTCAAACATGCAATCACTACTGCCTCTTGTATGCACTTTGCTGACGTTCATAAGTAAGCGACGAGAAGCAACACGAAGAAAAAAAAAAAAAAAAAAAAAAAAAAATTGAAACTCGATAGTCAATATTTTTGAAAATTCTGGATATTTTTGAAAGTTTTGAAAGAATCAAGAAACTAATTCGAATTTTTGTCAATTTATACAGTGCAAATTGACTTTTTCGTCCACTTTCGAAATTTTGATTGATTTTCCCGAAAACTTAAGAATTTCTCGATCTTTCGATCGTTCATTCTGTCCACGAACATAAATTTTCTCTTCTCTCAAAAAAAAAAACAAAAAACAAAAAAAAAAAAAAAAAACAATTGAAAATTGATGAATTCAATTTTTAAAATTTAAATTAATTTAATTGAATTTTAATTAATTGATTAATCGTTTTTTTTATTGCAGAACCGAAGTTCAGGCTGATCTCGGTGTTTACGTCGGAGCTACGACTCCTCGAGCTTACGTAATAAAGATAAATCGTTACGAGATGCATCCCCATTACAATTTCGACGTGGACGCAGCGGATTACGAAGTCCACAATTTGGCCATTATTTTTCTCGATTGCAAGTTCGTACGAAATTGCCTCAAAAAAAATTTTTAAAAATGAAAATTCAAAAAAAAATCAAAAAAATTTTTTAAAAATTCCAAAAAAATTAACTGGCCGCGAAATTACGCCCTTAATCCGAAAATTTCGATGAGAGTCCCTTAAAGCCCTAAATATTTCGATTTTTAGTGTCGTTGCCCAAGATGTTTCGATTCCAAAGTTGCCGAAAGGATTCAACGACGACGTGGGTCATTTGTGCTGCGGAAATCATTGCAACATTTTCACGATAGTTCAGCGCCACGACGTGAGTTTCAAAAGCGCAAAAAAAAAAAAAAAGAAAAAAAAAAAAGAAAAAAAAAATGAAAATTCATGAAAAAAACTATTTTAAAAATAAGCAGTGACGTTTCAATCGACAGAATCGACACATCGCACGTGTCTTAAAAGTCAAGCACGTGCCATCGCCGAGACACAGAGAAGAGCCAGCGAGCGATCAAGAAATGTCGAGCAGACGATCGGGACTTTCAAAAGCGATGAAAAAGCTCAACGGGAGCTCGAATCTTGCCAGACGGATCAGAAGCTCAGCCAGACTGGCCGCTGCTCCATTTTTCTTCGGCAAGGACGCCCGAAGTATTTCCAACGATCGGAACTCGGAAAAAAATTTATTTCACTTGGCCCGAAGGATCGAACAACGTCCCAAAAAAATCGACACCACGCACGAAAGTAATTCGATCAAACTCCAAGATTTCGTCAGACGACTAAATTCCCAAAATTCTCGTAAGTATAAAAAAAAAAAAAAAAAAAATAAAAAAATAAAAAAAAAATAAAATAAATAAATAAACTGACAAATTTTTCTTTTAGTTGGAATTCCGCTTCTTCGTGCCCTGAAGGGTGTGAACGTTGAGAAAGAATTATCAGGAGTCGATTGGAGCAAAATCGAGGAAACGATGGCGTCAAGATTTTCGGAAGGGAATCGTTACGCTTTGGAACGTTTTTCGAAAAACGTCGTCGACGAGACAATCAGACGTCTCGAGATCGTACTCAGCGACAGCGACGACGACGCGAGCTCGGAATCCGGAGGATCAGGAAGGCCAGGAGGGTCTGGAGGACCCGAAGGCTCCGGACGACCAGGGTCTTCCTCAAAAGAAAAAGGCAACAAGATTTTTTCGAAACTTTTGCCCGACAAAAAGAACAAGACCGTCAGCGACTTTGTCAGAGTTTTCACGAGCGTCGTCACCAGCCTCTTGCCTCCTAATAACAACACCGCCGTCATAGTTTCCGATGAACCTACCATCAGTGACAACGAGATCGAAGATCCTTTTCCAATTTATCAAAATTGTCCTCCCCTCGGATCCCCCCTTATAATCAACGACACGTTGGTAAGATTTTCCATTTTCAATTATTTCAACAAATTCGTAACGATCGTTAGCCATTTTTCTTTTTTTTTTTTTTTTTTTTTTTTATTGTGAAAAAACATTGAATTTTATTTTTTTTTACTAGAAAAATTTCGCATCAAACGAATTTTTACAGTGAAAATGCAATTTTCTTGAAAAAGATGGATATATTTTTGAATTTGCTCATTTAATTAATTTTTTCCCAAATTACCAAAACGAAATTTACATTCTAAATAGTCAAAATTTTCCTCTCATTCAACAATATTTTCGAGAAAAAAAAAAAAAGATTTCAAATTTTAACATTTTTGAATATCGAATTTTGTTTTTTTGCTGAAAAAATTTACAGTTTTCCGCATCAAACGAATTTTTGTGGTAAAAAGTCAATTTTTTCGAAAAATATCGATGTATTTTTGAATTTGTTCATTAAATGTTTTTTTTTCGAAATTATCAAAACGAAATTTTCATTCCAAAAAGTCAAAACTTCGCTCTCATTCAACAATATTTTCGAAAGAAAAAGAATCCAAATTTTTTTTGCTCAAATTTTAACATTTTTTAATAGCGACCAAAAAGTTTTCCGAATAATTTTTTTTTCGTGCAAAGAAAAATGGTTTAAAAAAAAAAAAATTTGTAGATCGCGCTGTTGGCATATTCTTGCGACGATGCGCAAAATTGGGTCGAGTGGAAATACGTAAACGTGGCGAAAAATATGAAGTGGATACGAAGCAAAATATCGGAACAATTCGTACCGACCGGAAAGTGTGGAGAGTCGGAAAAAGCTTCGCCGCAGACTCGTTCGTTGGGAGAAAATCGACGAGACGTTTGGAGCGGGCAAGAAAATACGTGGAAGAAAAAACGAAACGGATTTAACGACAGAAACGTCGATTGGAGCATCAGGACCAAGGAAGAAATGGAAAACGCAAAGAGAAACGAATTTCTGAGGAATTTCGAGAACGTTGGCATTCCCGTGACGGAAACGTCATTCAGGATTCCCCAAGATGCTTGGTTCGCGAGGAATTCGCAACCGGCGCCTCCGTACCGTCCTCCCAGCAGCAATCGAGCCAAAATCTCGCTCGGACAAAACTTGCCCGTCTATCAATTCAATACTTGTTACGTCAAGCCTAACGGAAATATCGATTGCACCACCAAAATTAAGTTGCATAATGGTTAATTTTAAAATTACATTTTTTATTAAAAATTCTTTGGGAAAAAAAAATGTAATTTCGATCAAATTTATATTTCAATCAGCGTTTCCAATGCCTAAAATTAAAAATTCGTCATTACGAATGGAAATGTAAAAAAAAAAAAAGAAACGAAAAACAAGAAATAATGAAAATTTCGAAAATCCAAAAACTGCATTTTTAATAAAAATCAACAAAAATAATAAATAATTCCCATTGATTCTGTTCGATCGAGTCGAAATTCAATCAGTTTGAATGAAAGAAAATTTAATTACGAATTTAAAGTTTTGGTCAAAATTTCGAAAATTCGAAAAAAAATCGATCGCAAAATTGATATAAACGATTCGCTCACGAAATTTTGAGTCACAGGAAATCTAGATCGAATAGAAAAAAAAAAAGGAAATCGAGTCCCGCTCGAGAGGATGCGATCTAACGGATTTTTTCATTTATTCTCATTAGTAAACTACGCGCATCGACGAATCTATCAACGCGCCTGCGAACCTAATGTCCGTTTCATCGATATATTATTACAGGAAATGCTTCCTACGTGCAAATCCTGCGATCGTTGACGCCCAGTTGTTTTCCAGCGGAAAACAACTTCCTTTCTGTCTATTTCGTGCTGCCGTTGAGCTATTGCTCTTTGAAAAATTCGAGCCTGCGAACAAAGTTGCGAAAAGAATCGTTTCGTCTCGAGACTTATCGATACGAGAGGAAATGGCTGCTTGACCTTGTCTCTGGTAATTTTCGTTGCGTCGATAAGGGTCGAAGAACTTTTTCTGAAACTTTCGCCATTTGGCGTTTTTCTCGTAAAATTTTGCATTTTTTAATTTTTCATCAATTTTCGTGGATCGATAGAAAATAACCAATTTTCGTTTTTTTGGGTTTATTAATTTTTTTCGAAAAAACTACCGTGAGAATAATTCCGAAAAAATTCTGTAGGCTTCTCTGGGGTGTGGGGAATGTGTGAAAAAATTGTCATCCACATATTCGCGATAGTTTGGTGGAAAAAAAATTGTTTCGCTAGTTAATTCGAAAATTCGAGGATTTATCGATTTCTCGTATTTTTGCAACAAACAAAAAAACGACGTTCCTTGTTTTTTTCATTCCCAAATATTCCAGGGAGCCCAGGAACCATATGGAACCAAAATGCCTCAAAATTCGTTGTCAAAATCGAAGCTGAATAATCGTCGGACTACGGAACGAATAAACCAGCAAAAAAAAGTCCTTTCAGGGGTCGAAGGTTTCGAAAAATTTCGTTAATTGCTCAACCACCCGTTTCCCACAATTTGTACGATAAAAAAAAAAAAAATCGTCTCAAAAATGTAAAAAATGACAGAAAATTTTTCCCGAAATTCGTTTCATTTCGAAATCGAAAATCAAAAAACATTGTTTTTTTTTCTCAAAAAATCGAAAAAATATGACAGAAAAATTTCCCCGAAATTCGTTTAATTCCGAAATCGGGAAAAAAAAATGTCTCGTAAAATCGAAAATCGAAAAATATGAAAAAAAATGGAAAGTCTCGTGAGAAAATTACTTACTCGCTCGTTTCGAGGTACTGGAAGACCCGATAGACGGGACGTCGATACATGAAGAGGTGACCCTCCACACGATCCACCATCATCCTAATTATCACTTCATTCGCACTCGATAAAAAACGCGCGAACAAACAGCACACCCAGCGACGATAATTTACAAAAGTCCAAAAGTCTCAATTCTTCTTATGTCCTTTTTTTATTCCTTATTTCCTCTTCGTAAATGAGCGATTTACGGAATTATTAAAAAAAGTATAAAAAAGATCGAGGGCGTTGAAAATATTTGACAGAGTCACCGAGACTGGTTCGTCGTCGTCGTCGAGGAACTTCGTAAAATTTGCACAGCATAGTTGTCCGTGGTGCTGGGTCGATGGGCAATGGCTACGAGGCGCTTAATCATTTATTAACAATAATTAACAACATTTATCCAGTTGATTGGTAAAAAATGTGAAAGGCGATAAAAATGGCAGGTCGAAAATGTTTTTAGTATAAAAATGGTCGTTTTTATCGAACTCGAGAGTGAAAATCGTTGTGGTAAGTATAAAAATTGATAATTTCATGAAAAAGCGAAAGTGCGGCATTTGGAAGGCTCGAGAGGACGCGAACGATTGAGTGGCGACTGGAGAATGGTTGGAAAGAGTTTTTCCGGACGGAGTTTTGACGCACTAAGCGAAAAAATGGAATAAAACATTTTTTTATTCATCCGCTGCGATGTTTTTGGGGGGCAGAATTTTTCGAGCCTTTCCAGACGAATCGTTCGATGCTTCGTCGATATCGAACGCTCTTCCGGGGCCCGAGTGTTCTCGTTTTATTTTTGTTTTCTTATTCCGCGGTTATCTCTCGGGGCCGGGCAGCAGGCGGAAGAGAATCGAGCTTTTTGGAGGTCTCGTCGGAGGAAGAAACGAGCGGTCAGTGCCCTCGCGCGAGAGTCCGACGAGGAGAGCGAACACGCGGCTCGAAGAGTTTGGAAAGCTCGGGGAGAGAGGAACGAGTTCCTAAAATTGGACGAGCCAGGCGGCGAGAGCGAGGACGGAATTTCTTATTTTCCTCGGAGCGTTAAAAATGTATTTTGATGTTAGTTGAAGATTTCTCGAGCGATTCGGTGTCGAGTACGTTTTGGAAGAACGCCGTGACGTTGTTATTATTTCTTTTCCGAAGTTCCTGAGGCGTTTGTGGAGCCCTTTGTCTTTTTGAACTTGACAATGACCTCTGAAGCGCGTAGTTGGCTTCGGAGGTAAACAAAATGTCTCACTGCGTCGAGTAAACAACGGAGGAGTTTTGTTCTGAAGGGCTCGATGTTGTGTATCATTTAACGGAAAAAAAAAACACTCGCGAGCGACGAAATCCTCGGCGGAGAGTGGGAACGCTCGATCGCACCGAATTCGACAATTTCCGGCATTTTTTCAGCGGTTCGGAGGCTTTCGCGTGGAGAAGATTAACGATTGGTGCGAAAATTTCAAGATCGCGAGTCCCCTAGCAACAGAGAGGCCTCGCGGGGAGGGTTATGGTCGAGAGAGGAAGGGGCTCGGGGCTCAGGAGTGTTGGGCCAAGGGTAGAGGAGGGGGAGGAGGCTTTAGGATTCGCGACAGAAAGGAAGCTTCCGGCAAAGACTCGATTCGACTGCGATTTCGACACTGCCAACTGTTTTAGTCTCTCTCGGTAGGGACTCCGCGTACACTTGGGCGCGGGCTTTTGCCTCTCTACGCAGGGTTGCAAGGTCTGTCTATACACCGGCCGGCTTTGTACCGGCAAGCGCACAAACGCCACCCCACACAGACGCCGCCGCCGCCGCCGCCGCCGCCGCTTCGTTGGGTGCGGCAAACTCTCGCCCCTACGACGCAACTCGCCGTTCTCTCGCTTTCTCTCTCTCTCTCTCTCTCTCTCTCTCTCTCTCTCTCTCTCTCTCTCTATGTCCTTGTTCGTTTGCTCGCAGGGAATCTTGCTTCTGCCCCCTTAACTGTTCGAACCGTGAAACACCATCAACCCTCCCCGACGAGCACTGGTTACGGAATGGTACGACCAACAGCCAATGCGACGTTTATGTTTCTCTCTCTCTCTCTCTCTCTCTGTTTGTAAGTTTCGATTGTTTATCTTTATTTTTTTTTGTTTTCTTTTCTTAATAACCATATTATTGTTATTATTATTATTTATTTTATTTTTAAAATAATCAATCGATCAATCTCTCTCTCTTTTTAAGTTACGATTCTTTTTCTTTTCTTTATTTTTTACGTTTTCTTTTCTTAATTACCATATTATTGTTATTTTTATATATTTCTTTTCTAGTTTTAAGTTAACATGTTTTTTTTTGCCTTATGGAAAGTTTTCGAAGGAATAAAATAAAATAAATAAAATAAAATAATCAAGCTCTCTCTCTCTCTTTCGCAGGCTCCCACTCACGTTTCCCTATCGTTCGGGACTTCCACCCCTGGCTCGCAGGATTTTAATCCCCCTCCCTCGCTCCTTTGGTGTCTCCTCACGTTCAGGGTAGAAATCCTGCGTAATACGTGTTCGTGGTCAACGTATCCGATCGTCAGATTCGTGTCACGATAATCAAACTTTCATAAATCAATGAAAATCGAAAAAATTTCAACGGAGAGTCTAAAATTTTCTTCAAAATGTTGAAAAAAATTTCACGAAATATATATTCAAAGGGAACGTGTTTTTATTTTTTTGTTTATTTTTCGAAAATCTACAATGTTTTTGAAAATTTAATAATTTGGAAATAATTTTGTATGGAATGGGGAAAATCAGTTTTTTGAGTTTGTTTGAATTTTGCTTGTTCGTTTATATTTCTCGAGGAATATGCAATAAAGCTGGCTGTCCTATGGAACCGCCTGTTACCGGGCTGCGACGAGATTATTCATGCTTCGAGATAGAATGCTCAACCGAGAGAGCATGCAGCGGCGGACGAGTCAACGCTTCTATCTATACGCCATTACAATTACAATAGGGTGCCCGGAAGATACTGGGGGACGACTCGGTGTCCCATTATCCTGAACTACTGCCACCATTTTCAATAACTCTCTCTCGTGCGAGGCTTTCGTTACGTCACTCTGAATACGAGGCTTCGACGTTGCCTGTGGTCACTCGTTTGTTTTCCTAGCAACACTATTTTCTCGCTCACGGAATTGTTGAAAGATCCATCAATTCGAAAAACAGAAAAAAAATCCGAAATTTGTTCAAGAATTTCTAATCGATTTTGTTCACGAGTTTCTATAAAAATTCATTTTATTCGCGAATTTCGAAAAAATCGATTTTATTCACGAATTTCGAGAAAAATGGATTTTGTTATCGAATTTTGTTGGAAAAACGATTCGTTTCAATTTTTTAAATCAGAAATGTATTTTAAAAAAACAAGCCATTTTGTAAATTAGGCCAAAATGAAAATTAAATCCTTTTGGCTCTAATTTGTGGAATGTGAATTATTTCGAGCAACTAATAAGTGCATCGCCGGCCTTGTGTGCCTATCGATCATGTACATACGAATTTGTATATTCATAGTTGAAAAGATGTTTGGAGCAACCCTCTAGTGCGGCGAGGAATATACACACAGAGACCCATGCAGGACAAACCAGTTTAGCTGGGGCGATGAGGCCGGCGAAAGAGCAAAGAAAAAACTGGTTTGTTACGCTTTATAGACTCTTGTCTAGTCCAAAACGATCAGGAGGAGGAGAGAGAGAATTTATTATGCCTCGGAAAAATCCATCGGGCAAATGTTAGAGAGTCATTTAAAAATAAAAAATACATGACGAGAAAAAAATAATAAAGAAAAAAAATTCGTGTTGGAAAAACGATGGAAAAATTCAAAATTCATTGACCAATTTCAAAAAATCGTTTTTCTTATTAATTATTATTTTATTAAAATAAAAAAATAACACAAAATATATGTATGTAATCATAAATGATAAACAATAAATTCAAGAGACATGATCAAATGATAAAATAATAAAAAATAATAGTAACAAATAAAGAATAATCACACGGTTCCAAAAAAGAGCGAGAGAGAGAGAGAGAGAGGGGAGAAGCGAACTTTAGAACATTTTGACTCACCAACGTTCATACTCACGCTGCATAGATCGCGAGAATAAAAAGAGCTCGAGGACCGAGAAAACGAAGGAGATAAAGAGAAGCAAGAAATTAATTATACCGTGCGATATAATTGAGAGAGGGAGGGGGGAGAGTGTGGACTATAATAGGGATCGATCTTAAGAAAGTTGATTCAAAAATAAATGAGTATTTGTTTGGGTTTGTCGTGCCGAAAAATTTTTCAGACTTTCTTGCATCACAGTAACCTGCTCGACGAAATCAAATTTGCAGATTTGACAAAATGTGTGACGTCCGAGGATGAAAAATCCAAAAATTTTCAACTTGAAAATTTTTTCGAAAATTTGAAACATTTTTTCAAATATTAGTTGAAAATTTTTTCAAAAATGTTTACACTTTCTTGCATCACCGTAACCTACACCACGAAATACGATTTGCACATTCGACAAACGGTGTGACGTTCGAGCATCGAAAATCGAAAAATTTTCTAGTTTAAAATTTTGGAATATTTTTTCAAAAATTTCCAAGCTCGATTGTGTGTGTGTGTTTTTTTTCTAACCGTGAGTAATGACGAGAAATGTCGTATTTTGGGAATTTTGAACAAACAAGTCTTTTCAAAATAGTTGAAAGGGCGAAATGTGTTTTTATTTTTAATAGTCATGGCACAGGGTGAGTTTTGGTTACGCCTCGGGGCTTTTCACGTGCGGTCTCTTCCCGACTTTCCCGTGCCAAGAATATTTATTCATTTCTCGGAGTCTTTCTCTTTTCCCTGTTCGTCGTTCACATTCGTTGCAGCCGTTTCCCTCGCTGCTAACTCGCGGGATGACTAACGCAAAAACGAGCAATTACCACGGGGAGCGAGTGAAGCTATAATCGCGCAACTGTGCTCCGGAGAAACTCCCGGAGATTCGCGAACAAGATGCTCGCCAAAGTTGCGGAATTTTCGTTGCGCGATCGAAATAGTGTCTCGTCGTACTTTGCCAAATATCCAACGTTTTAATTAAACAATTTAGTACCATTTTTTTTTTTCCTTCAAAATATTCAACTGCTCTACTTCCTGGCAAAGCTCTCTCGCTCAAAAACATGTTACGGAATTATTCTCACCGGTTAATTGAAAAGAAAGCAATTTTTCAAATTTTCATATTTTTACGCAATAAATAAATAAATAAATAAATAAATAAATGAATAAACGAATGAATAAATAATTTGATAAATAAAAAAAATCAATTGATTGATAAAATGATTAATAAATAGATTAATGAATTATAAAATTGATAAACCAATGAATTAATCAAATTTCGAGAAAAATGTATTCTCGGCTCTTCTCTTTTTTTTAATAAAAAAAAAAAACAAATTTTCGAATTTGTATATTTTTATAAAATTTAAAGAAATTAAAAAAAAAAAGATTTATTCCGTGCGTCATTTTCGTGAATAGAAAAACGTGAGTTACTGGACAATGAAGATGGTAGGACTTGAACGAGTGTGAGAAAGACGCGCGATAACTAAAAATTTAATGTCGATGGGGAGTTGGCTCGTGTTGTAAATTTTCAACAAAGGCCAATATCAATCTCGTGAATTATTGTGAATCGAGTTGTAAATCTGAACGTCAATCGAGACTCGAGTGCAACAAAAGCGTCACCATCGAAGGCCCCCCCCCCCCTCTCTTTTTCTTTTTCTCTCGTTTTCGCTTCCCCTCCTGTGGGCCCTCACGAAATAACAGACACAAAGAACAATCGAGTTGGTCTGCCATTACGTGATTTGAAATCGCGAAAAGTACAATCGAGCCAGTCGTACATTTTTTTATTTTTTATTTTTTATTTTTTTTATTTTCGAACCTTCCGGGTGCGTGAGCACGAAATCACTGCACATACAAATAATGCAGCGAGAGGGAGAGAATTTTGAAGAAAAACAAAAAAATACAAAAAGACGAGCAAAACGAGCATTTTATTTGTTTTCATATTTTGTGGAAAAAACTTTAACGTGAAAAATTGATTTTTTTGGTAAAATTTTATTTTATGAAAAAATTCGCTCGACCAACAAAAATCATTTTTCTTCCCGGATTTCTTATTTTTTGCCATTTTTTGGTAAATATTCCGACCATTTTATTTCCTCATATTGTGTGGGAAAAAAACTTTTAGACACGAATAATGTGGCCGTGGAGCTTAATGTGGCGTATGGACCATTTTGCAACATAAATCGATCTTTTTTCAACGAAATTCGGTTCTCAGTGCAAGTTCCATTGTTCCACACTCATGGGGCCCCTTAAGGACGTTGTATGCCAATTTTTCTATCTCTTGAATTTCTTTAAATTTGCACCACACAAAGAGAATAGTCTGAGATCTAAAAACCCGCGCTAAATTATTAATTTATAATTATTTATAAATAATAAATTGATAAATTAATAAAAATGGTGATTTTTATAATATATTTAGTAAATTTGCAACAACTTTTTAAAATAAATTTGGGTTCGCAAGCCATTTTGTATGTGCGAAAAGCTGAAAACGAAACATTTATATTTGACCGTCGCCACACGAAAGTCCTTAATAATTCCGAAATCTCGAAATTTTTTAAAAAACGATGAATATTCCGTATCTAGGAGTTTGAAACTTGGATAAATCGTCGAGCCAAAGTATTAAGTGCAGTAAATGATCGTACGATGAATTTGTAACGATACGAAGAAAAGCTGAACACACAACGACGACAACGACGACGACGACGAGAGGATAAGTGAATTTTAATACACGCGCGTGAATAAGGCGTGAGCCGTGAAACGCTTGATAGGCCCGAGTGCGAAACGCGTCTGTATATAAATAGCTAGGTTAGGGTCGATAGACAGAGCAGAGCTCGGTCAGAGACAACGTAACGAAGAAAACAAGAGAGAGAAAGAGAGAGATAGAGGGTCGTCGAGTCGAGCTGTTTGTCTCCCTTTTCTTGTCCGATGGTGTCCGGGTGTCCGTGTGACTGCAATGAGTATTCAGACGGTTTTATATGATGCCAACTGCGGGAATAATAATTAATCAGCAAGGAGAACGTCGTAGGCTTTTAAAATGCACGTACGGGACTGAGCGGACGAAAGTTCTTTTATTTTTATTTTCCTTTCTCTCTCTCGGACGATGTTTACCTTTTTCTTTGCCAAGAGCATATGCGCGAACGTCGATAAAACGTCGAAATGTCCATACGCGCCGTATATCTCTATCGGACACGAAATAATTCGTCCAAGCATGTTTTAATAATATTTTATCACGTACTCAAAGCTCCAACACTCTCGAGAGGCAAATACGTCGATTCAATTGTATCACTTATTTGTCGAGAATCCGACCAAACAAAGAGAATTTTTTTTCATCTCGATTTATCGAGCTCCTTGGCCAATTAAACTTTGCCAACATTTTTCAACTGTTTCTTCTACACTCGCTTGCAGAATTATCGACAAATTTATTATTTTGCCTAAAAAAAAAAAAAAAAAAAAAAAAAAAAAAATGATTTTTAAATTTCCCTGCAAAATTTTTCACTCGAGTCGTCGCAATTATTAACATCGCAATTAATATCGTCGATATCTACTGACAACACGTATTTTTTTTTTTTTTGAAAAAAAAAAAAGAGTGAAATTTCGTCCGGGCACCAAAAGTCGAAAATTTTGGAGAAATTTTGAATTTTCCGTATTTTTTCGATCGGAAATTCAATTTAGAGGAGGATCCAGAAATTATTGAGTTTGAATAATTTGTTTTTTTTTTTAACCGTAAAAAACGACGAGAAAACGAGTTTTTAGGGAATTTTGAAAAAAAAAAAAGGGCAACATGTTTTTTATTTTTTTTCTCATGGCGCAGGCGAGCAAGAAGAAAACAAATGCTCGAGTCTTCGCAACGTATTTTGAAAAAAAAATGGACTGCACGAAAAGTCGAAAATTTTGGAGAATTTTTGAATTTTTCGTATTTTTTCGATCGGATCCCAATATTATTGAGTTCCATTTATTGTTTTTTTTCTTTTCAAGCTTAAATAATTATGAGAAAACGAATTTTTAGGGAATTTGAAAAAAATGGCAATAGGCGAGGAAAAAGAAAAGAAATGCTCGAGTCTTTGCTTCAGAACTGACATTTTAAAAATGGTTTCTCCAACGAGGAGGATCGGAGAGTAGGAAAAAGTTAAAAATAGTAGGAACGTTAGTGCACACGAGGATATCTTGTTAATGATAAGTTAGAGGAAGTGACCCATAGTAACGTAAAATGCTGAGAACATAAATTCTCTCGAGTGTACATTCACTCTCGAGCAATTATTTACATGGCAACGATTATTTTTTATGCCGAGAGCCAAGGGGTCGAAGAAACAAGAGTTTTACGATTAAGGGTTGATCCTGAGAGTGTTTACACGAGGCCACGACACGCACGAGCCATCTGCAACTTTTAACCACCGAGAGGAAAATAAATACGAGATTTTCAAGACGAAAAAATTGGAAAATTTCGTCTTGTTTTTTTGTCTTTATCGAAAAAAATAAATAAATAATGCAAATTATTTTCTGTGACAAAAATTCTCGCCTGGAAACTCTTTCGTCTCCATTTTTTTGTTCGTTTCTCATCTCTCTGCTCTTTCGGTATTAACAAATGGTAAAAATACACGTTGTATTTTTGGACAAGCGTGTGTGTGGTAAAGCGACGAAGAGAGGGAGCGAAAAAAAGAGGAAAAGAGACTGGAGCACGTTGCAGTGGTTAGGCCAAACCGATCGAGCCAGGGGGGCCTAAAAAGCCAACTTTTTCACCACTACGAACCACTTTCCCAAAGTCCCTGAGCCTAAGGACGTTGTATGGCGACGGTAAAATCTAAATTTTTCTTTTTTAGTTTTTCGCACATACAAAATGGTTTGCGAGCCCAAATTCATCAAAAAAAGTTGTTACAAATTTTTCGAAATAATTTTACGAGCCATTTAAAAAAAAAAACTAAATAAAGCTTCTTCGATGTTACACAAAAGTGTATGCAAAGTTTTCAGAGGCTTCACCATTTATAAATCGAAATATTTAATGTTAAAAATTGCAACTACACGCTCTTATGAGAAACTACTGAATATTGTCATTTTTATAAATATATTTATCCATAAAAATCACAATCTTTATAAATTTATACATTTATAAATAAATTTATTTATAAAAATCACAATTTTTATAAATTTATAAAAATCACAATTTTTATAAATTTCTAAATTTCTCAATTATAAATAAATTTATAAATTTATAAAAACTGCGATTTTGATAAATAAATAATTAGAAATTTATTTATTATTATTATTATTATGTGAAGAAATTCTGTCGATAAAAAATTTAGCATACAACGTCCTTGAGAAAGGCCTGAAAAAACGAAAAATCGCAGGGAAATAAGAAAATTTGAAAAATTTTCGACAAACGAGCATTTCCAGTGAAATTGCACACTTTTTTATCTTACCACCTTGGGCGTCACGACTCGCTGTCAATAAATCCTGCATAACGGGACACACTTATTTTCGTCACTACGCGAAGTCGAGGATTTCCTCGAGGATCGATTTCGATCGACGAGAAAAATCGCAAAAATAAATCCGTCCTCCATTTTGATCGTGACAATTGCTCGAATGAGTCAAAAAGGGAAATTCCTATCGATTTTGATCGAAAAGTGAGAAATATTTTTTTTTTTTTTTTTCTTCGAGAGAGAAAAAAAAGAAGGAAACGATCGACGTATGCGTCACCACCTGACCCGCTGCTTAGGTCTCCACGATCTGAACCAAGACCAAAGACGAAATGCGAAGAAAAGGAAACGAAAGAAAGAAAAAAAAAGAAAACGTAATTGCGATCGTAACACACGAGGCCCAACAAGGTCGGAAGATCAATTGATCGAGATAGGAATGAAGCGAGTATACCGATTGAACGAATTCACTCATTGGGTATGCACCACCGAGGCCAATTAATCGTCAACGATTCGCGCAATATTATTATTTACAATTTTTTTTTTTTTTTCATTATTTTTTGAAAATCATTTACAGCCCAGAACGAAGAAAAAATCGAGTTCCATTCGCATGCCAAAGAGAAGAACAAGGAAATCGAAAATTTTTTATTTTTTTTTCAAAAAATTTCAATGCGAATAAACTCTCAATTATTTTTTCGAAACTCCGGAAACTGACGATTTTTATCAAATTAAATAATTGATTTTCAAATTTCGAGTCAATTTTTTTTTTTTTTTTTCAATTATTTTTATGGCGTTGCTGATTCAGCAAAAAATTGAATTTATTCGATGAATCGTTAAAAAGTTTCGTCGGAAAGAATTTAATTAATTGGCTATTTTTACTGTTGATTTTTTATGGAAAAAGTAAATTCTCGTAGCACTCGATCGTTAGTCACTGCGGAGAGTCCACTAAACACGTGGCTCTCTCCCACTCGAAAAAAAAAAACACCTCACTCGAAAATTGTTTTTTAATTATTAACGAATTAATTAAAAAGCCAATTAGCACAATTTTTGTTAATTAATAATCGGAAATCACTCTTTTAGGGTACGAAGTGCGTCGCTCGAACGAGAGGGTACGGCGGAGCAAGACGCGCTAGAAATTCCGCACGCGCTCTACTACGATACGATCGGGCTCGCGGCAAGCCGACTACTGTCTCTCCCTCTCAACAGCCGCAGGGCCTCGCTCGCTCGCTCGCTTCTCGCTCGCGCACACCAAGCGCCCCGGCAACGAGACTCACGCACAACATTTTTTCCTCGCCAAAGCGGCCAATTTTTTTTTCCACTTTTTCGTGGATCCTCGGCTCGCGAATTCTTATGAACTAGATTGATGATCTAGGATTTTTTGCCAGCGAAATATAAATGAAAAAAAAATCAAATAAAAAATTTTAAAAATCGAGAAAAAATACGAGAATTTCAATTTTTTGGGAAACTTTAAATTTCACTCGCACAAAAATCACTCCGCAGTCTAAATTACGAGAGAAAATCTTCATTTTCCGAAATTCGAACGATTTTAACGTAAAGAATAATCAAATGAGATCCAGTGGGTCAAAATGACCCAACAGCGTTTTCTCGAGTTTTATCCCAAGAATTTCCTGAAAAATCAAATTTTCAAAAACGAATCGTAATCGCTGCAAAAAAAAATGATTCCTTCGATCCATTTGGTCGAAAAATTTGCGAAAAATATAATTGTCCAAAATTCGATCGATTTCAACATAAAAAATAATAAAATGCCCCGCAGTGGGTAAAAATGACCCAACAGCAAACAATTGGCCAGATTATTCAAAAAAATTTTCCTAAAATTGCACAAAAAATAAAATTTCCAAAAACCACTCGTAATCGCTGAAAAAAAAAATCATTCCCTCGATCCATTTCCTCAAAAAAACAATTCCCCCGTGAAAAATTGAATCAAGACAAAAAAATAGTGAGAAATTAAAAAAAAAAAAAACTAGGATTTGAAAAATTCTTAATGCTCCGGAATAATAAAATGAAGCTCGTAAATAGTGTTATCTCGTGGAAAGTGTTTGGTAAGCTTTCCCCACATATGGTCTGTGCCGGAGGTCGAGGATGCAGCTATAAATGTGTACGAGTGTCTCGACAGTGTTGGCGGGCTGGCTTATTCGGTAGTTGATTGCGTACGTACGTATAAAATTTACGAAGGATTCTTTGGCCTCGTTGGATCCATCTCGCGAGGGCTCGGAGGCTCTAGAACGTACGGAAACGTAGAGACGAGCGTGCAAGTGAATTCTCGTGTTTATAATAATAAAGACGTATGTATGGGAGGATGCAGGCTTGCCACTTAATACGAGGAGGAATTTCTATTGTCAATACATATGAAGAAATACAGAAGCAAAAGTGAAGAAGGTGTGAGTAGCTCGATAATAATTTATTCGTGCTCGGTAAGGCTGCTGTCGGTGCGGCGCGGGTTTTTGCTTGGGTTAATGCACCGCCGGGTCTGGTGAACTCGAGGGGATCACGATCCATAGGCACTTATTGTTATAGCGGGGCAGCAGCGCGAGGAGTTGCGTGTTAACTCATCGTTGTGCCAACTCGCCGCGCATCTTCGTATTTCAATTCAATTTCTTCTTGGACAATAAACAATGATGAAAATAATAATAATAATAATGAGGCGGTAACGATGTTTCTGAAGATTGAGAAGCATCGAATATTTCGTGGGGAGGATCGTAAATAACTTTCTATACGATTGTGAATATTAAGGACGTTGTATGCTAGATTTTCTATCTATAGAATTCTTTAATTTGCAGCACACTAAGAGAACAGTCATGTCTAATGGCTCGCGCAATTTTAAGAGCTTTCATCATGTAGAGATCCATCTTTATATTTATAAAACGTTATAAATTCATAAATTTATAAGGTTTTCCAAATTTTTGTTAATTTATAAATTTATCTGAAAATTGCAACTTTTAACACACGCTCTTATGAGAAACTACTGAAAATTGTGATTTTTATAAATATATTTATTTATACAAATCTCAATTTTTATAAATTTATGAATTTATAAAAATTTATAAATTTATAAATTTATAAAAATTTATAAATTTCAAATTTCATCAAATATTTCGTACAGAGGATCGTAACGAACGTTCCAAACGATCGTGAATATTAACCGAGGTCGTTTTCGATCGTCGCGATATTTATGTTGCTCGTTATTCCATTGGATTTATTTTCGAGGTTTCGATTCTCTGTTTTTTTTCGATCACGATTTTTTTTTTTTTTTTTTTTTTTTTTTTTAATTATAAAAATTTTGGGGATTTGGCTCGATGACCCAGTTTTTTTTTTGGCTTTCGTGGGATCGTTCCTTTTGTGGTGCGATTGTATGGGGATGCGATTGGTTTATGGGACTCCGTGCATAGACTCGACACGTGGAACAACCGAATGACACGAGAGCAGCGTTTGTTTACACACTCACGAGGGGACTTGGACGTATTCGCTCGGACTTTGGGAACACAAAAAAGTTCATTATTTTTATTTAATACGAGAATTCGTGCGGGAATGTTTGACCTTGGCTCGTAGGACACGAGATCCTCGAGGGAAATTGATGGACTAAATATACAAGTTAATGTAATTCGTTCTCGAAAGAGCTCACGACGAATGGGCTTCCCTCGCCCTCGTTGAATTTTCATGCCACGATAACTTTTCGTAATAAAATGATATTTCATTAAAATTTATTGGTCGTTGCAGCTCCTTCCAGGACATTTTTATATTTCCTAAAATAAAATGCTTGCGAGCTAATTATCATAATTTCCATAATTAGCGTAATTGCTTCTTGAAAATTGAATTAAAAAATTGAAATTTCAATGGGACATTATTTTTTTTCTCTATTTCTAATTCAACGATGAGTCTCATGGTTTTTACGCGATCCACTGAATATTCGACTTTCGCATCGATATTTCAAAATTATTCAAATTCAAACGAAAACTTTCGATCGACCTGTTACGAAATAATTGACTAATATGCACAGCGAAAAAATAACCTCCAATCCAAAATTTCATAGAAATGTCAAATTTTTCGAAAAAATTCAAAATTTCATATTTTCGTGTCATTTATATTTTTTAAATTTCATGATCAAACAATATTATTAATAAACAATAACAATAAAATAAACAATTAATAATAATAATGCTTCATGGTCAATAATTAAGAAAATTTCTATTATTATTGTTATTTATTGTTTTTCTATAATAATGAAATTGATAAATGATTTGTTTATAATATTATTTAAATTATTTAAATAACCTGAAATCCAAAATTTCATAGAAATGTCAAATTTTTCGAAAAAATTCAGAATTTCATATTTTCGTGTCATTTATATTTTTTTAAATTTCATGATCAAATAATATTTTTAATAAACAATAACAATAAAATAAACAATTAATAATAATAATGCTTCATGGTCAATAATTAAGAAAATTTCTATTATTATTGTTATTTATTGTTTTTCTATAATAATGAAATTGATAAATGATTTGTTTATAATATTATTTAAATTATTTAAATAACCTGAAATCCAAAATTTCATAGAAATGTCAAATTTTTCGAAAAAATTCAGAATTTCATATTTTCGTGTCATTTATATTTTTTAAATTTCATGATCAAACAATATTATTAATAAATAATAACAATAAAATAATCAACTACCAATAATAATGATTGATGGTCAAAAATTGTTTAATTTCGTTGATTATTATTAATTATTGTTTTTATATAATAACTAAATAAATAAATAATGTTTTTAACATAATTTATATTTTCATATTATTTTTTTGTTCAATTTTTGTAAAATAACGTGCGAAAGCGGAATAAGATGGTGCGATATTTTTGGTGAAATCCAAGTGTAGAACGTTAGCGACGACATTATGACGTTTCATTGGACATTAAAGTTGAGTCATCCTCTCATAAAGGGACGCCCACGACTTCAAGAGGTGTATTCCCCTCTGCGCGGACTCTGACAATTATATTATGTATACTTGTACTAAGTATCCACCGAGAGTCCGAGAGAGGGAGAGAGAAAGGGGAAAAAAAAAGAAAAAGTGTGAGAGACACGCCATCGCACGTGCTCGAGCTACTTTAAACCAATTTCCTTGCTTGTGGCTTTTTCTAAAAAGGATGTCCTCGCGTAAATCGTATATAATCATCCGCGAGCCCGAGAGAGCGAGAGAGCGAGAAAGTAACGAAACGCGTTCTAGTCCATCGACCCTTTCGCCGTAAATCGTCACCGTGCCAAACACTTCGACCCACGCGGCCCAAACAGCCTTAGATTTGCAAAACGAATAAAAAATTAAAATCAAATTAAATAAAAAATAAAATTGAATTAGAAATTTAAAAAAAACATTCAAAGCCAAATAAAAAATCTTGACGGTTTTTCCGAAAAATTCATTATTTATTCATGAAAAAAAAAAATCTCATCAATCTCCCAAGAATTTCGTGTCTAAAATTCAAAAAAATCGAAAAACCGAATTTCTCATAAAATTCATTTTCGTCGTCGAGGCTTTTTGGAACCGTCTGTACACACCGCAAATTGTCAATTGCACTTTCCTTTGCGATGCACGACCAAGCTCGTCAACCTCGTGGTCATTGTGACGTAAGAAAAAAAAAAAAAAAAAACAACGCGTGGGTTTTTCCCGGACTTGAGGAATCAAGAAATTTCCAAGACACACGAGAAAAACTTTGAAACGTAAAAAAAAAAAAAAAAAACAAACACGAAATACGAGAAAAGACACGAATCGTTCGTGAAAAGATTCAAGGTCCTTAATTAAAACGAAAAAAACTCGCAATCGTTGGTGCTGGTTCGTGTCCCAGTGCGAAGGACGAAAACAAAAACTCATCCGACGTCTTATCTGCACGTACAGATGCGATGTTTACATCGCGTGGGTTACCGGAAGAGAGCAGAGCCCGCAATATCGCGGTCTCATCCAGCCCGGGGCTCGAGTCGTTAATTACCGTGGTAAAATGACTGATATAATCTTTCGACACTGTAAGTAACTCCACCGACATGTAAACACACACAGAGCGACAGCCATTGGTGTGAATAGACGATAAAAACGGTGGGAAAGGTTCAAGGTCAAAGGAACGAGAAAAATGGCATTGGGGAACAATTGGCTTCGTTGAAATTTCATAATCTTTCGATTCTCGACTCGTTCGCTTTCCAAATTGTCGCAAATTTCGAGGTTCGAGAGAAAAAAAACGAAATTACAATTTTTTTCACAAATTTCGAGATTTCTTCGTTTTCCCTTCGATTTATCGATCGACCGGCAACGAGCTCCTTGACTTTTTGTTTACTAAACACGAAGAATCAACTCGAACCGACCATTCGTCCGAGAAAAAACTATCAAAACAGTGGGAAACGTTCAAGGTCAAAGGAACGAGAAAAATGGCATTGGGGAACAATTGGCTTCGTTGAAATTTCATAATCTTTCGATTCTCGACTCGTTCGCTTTCCAAATTGTCGCAAATTTCGAGGTTCGAGAGAAAAAAAACGAAATTTCAATTTTTTTCACAACTTTCGAGATTTCTTCGTTTTCGCTTCGATTTATCGATCGACCGGCAACGAGCTCCTTGACTCTGTTCAGTAAATACCAACCGACGATTTTTTATTTTGGATTTTCGAGCAAAAATGAAAATAAAAAGCTGGTGTGTGGTTCGAGTTTATTTTTTTCGATTTAATCTCGAATGTCATATAGACATAAAAGTGTGAGGACAATAGAAGCAGTTAACAGGGCTGTGACGGTGTTGTATTATTTTTCTCGAGCGGAAGCTCGATGCGCTCGGTGGTGTGTTGAAAAGCGTGTGCGAAGCCTCGACAAAACACATTCACAATTGTCGAGCTGCATTGTGAGCTGAGAGGAGAGAGAAAAGGAATAAATAACGCGCAACGAGAGAAAACGAATTGGAGTGTGTGAGAGAAAAAAGGAAGCGAGGAGAGATAAGAAAAGAGAAATTTATCGTCGCGTATGCAAACGCGACGAAGGGATAAAAATTATTTCATCGCTCGTTTATTTTTTATGGTCAAAATATTACCAAAATTTCTCGAAAAATTCATCTCATTTTGATAAAAAACCAAAAAATTGATGAAAAAGTTACAATTTTGATTTTTTCGTTGGTAAAAATTCGAAAAAATCGAATCTACGAGCTCCGGAGCCTCGATCTGATAATCCAACGTGCAAAGCTCCACGGAGCAACAATTTTTCATTCGAAATTATGCCGAAATTCATTTTTCCCGAAAAATTCATCTAATTTTCGTAAAAACTGAAAAAATCGATGGAAACATTGAAATTTTGATTTTATCGTTGCCAGAATTTTGAAAAAATTCATTCGAAATTATTCGAAAATTCATTTTCCTCAAAAAATTCATCTCATTTTCGTAAAAACCACAAAATCGATAGAAACGTTGAAATTTTTCATCGATTTTTCATCCCCACACACAAAGGATAATAGATCACACCTGTTTGCACTGTAAATGACAAACGAGACAATTAGAAAGATCGTAAATGGAGAGATAGAGGAATAAATACGTAATGCGAATACGTGATGAGGATAGAAACGCGATAATCGATAAACCGGAAGCGTTTGAGAGCCACTGTCCACCATGTTCGATGTTCGTATCGCGTATATATATTTATAGGAACATATAAATGCGATAGAAAAAAAAGAAACAGTATGCACAGGTACCGCAAACTATAAACTTGTCTGGCGCGTAGTGCGTGGGTTCGAAGCCCGAACGTCGAGTTCCCTTTTCTTTTTCTTCGCTCTTAAAACTCATTTTATTTTGTTAACGAGTCGACACGCTGTCTTGACGAAACGAGCAGGCACTTCCGGGTCTGTTCGACGACGGGCATTCACGAGGACCGATTGTTATGCAACGTCGACGTATGAACTGCGAGCTTCGGAAATTTATAAATCAAAAATTCCGAAAATTTATCGATTTTTTGAAATTTTTTTTGAAAAAACAAACATTTCTCGATGAGCATAGAAACGTGAGTAATAACTTTGCCTTTTATATCGATGGAAACATCGAGTCGGACAAGGGTAAGTGGATTACGTAACACATCGATGCCTAAATATTCTCCCACGTGATTTTTTCCTTTTTTTATAATATTTCCAGCATCCGGAGTCTCATCGTAATTTCTTATTCCTTTTAACATCGCAAGGGTGGACCTAATGTTGCTATTTGAGCAATTTTTATCGTCCAGAGTCGAAATATTCAGATTCGGGAACCTTTTTTCATTTATTTCCTCATTAGCTTCATTTTTGAGTGAATTTCGAAAAATATTTTCAACTAAAAATCATTTTTATTCATTTTTCCGAAGAGAACGATTTTTTTGTCGATTTATATTTTTTTAAATTTTTTTTATTTATATTTTTGCCGCACAATTCATTTTGTTCATCCTCGCGAAAAGAATTCATTTGATTAATTCGCCCGAGTCGAGATTTTTTAAATAGAAAAATTGTTGCGAAAAGTGAAAAAAAAAAAAAAGAAAAACAGAAAAAAAATTAATGCGCGAGCCTGCTTCACGAGATACAATCGATCGCGTTGTCGCCAGGTACTTGACCCCGTAGCACAGCGCGCTGCGTCTCTTGGCGCGGCTTTGAGCTTGCCATCCGAGAGACGAAACTCGGTCAAGAATGTCAGGCGTTCAGCCCGAATCGGATTAACGAAAAAAAAAAAAAAGCATAAACAGCGTGAATCAATACGCGAATCTTTCGTGCTCGTTTTGAGGTTATGTCAAAAAACTTGAATTTTCCGAAATAAGCAAGAATTTCAAGTAATTTTTTTCCCGAATTCAAAAAACTGCGAATTTATCGAGGTACGCAACAATTTTCCGAGAACACGCGACAGGTCCGCCATTTTTTCATTGTTTACGAAGAATCGGCGAAAAATTTGGAAGCCCCCGAACGCGTCCCGAAGAATTCTTACGATAAGAAAAAACGTAAACAAACGTTCGATTGCTTTCGCCGACCAAGAGCCATTCATCGTGAAAACAAATCCGAAAAACGGTGTAAACGAACTTTACACGATCGAGTGATCGATGTAATCGTCGTGGCTCGTACTTTTTTGTGCGAAAACGTTGCGTAAGAATATCGGGATGCGGGATGAACAAAAAAAAAAAAAGGAACAAGAACATAGGGATCAAAAATTCCAAGATGGCGACCGGCGACATAGTATCGTCGAAATTTCGAAAAACGTAAACGTCAAAAAAGATCGAGGTACTTACGTTTTTGGCACGGATTTTGACGTTTGGAGGATTCGTCGTCGTTCCTCCTCCCAACGAAGACGATCTCGTTGAAAAATTTCACTCTGGAGCACACTGTACAATTTTTTTCGCTCGATAAAAAAAAAAAAAAAAAAAATAAAATAAAAAAAAAACACAAGTCACTTCGGCTCGAGAAGAAAAAACAATTTCGCGCGACGTTCGAACGATTTTTCGAAAAACAGCTTGACGAGCTTGTTTTCCGAGTTCAGGAAGATTGAGATTTCTATCGTCTTTGTCGAGTCGCACGCGTGTTACGAATTTCGCGAATAAAAGGTACACCGCTCCTGTAAAACGTAACCGCGCGCGCGAGACAGTAAATCACGAGCTTTAATCGTTCAAGCTGTAACGACGAAATTACGTCGTTGCCCAGCAGCGTTCCGGTTAATAATTAAGAATCCATTCATTCCCGAGATAACGACGGCTTCGTCAGCACGTGAAAAGTCTTTTGTTTCAAGATAATCGCGATTCCGATCGGCCGTGCGCGACGATCAGTTGTCGTAAACACTCGACGCCATGTTTTCCGTGGGAACACCTGTCAATAGAACTTGGCTCCGTCGTCACCTGGAGCGCTCGACGCCGATGGATCGATCGAACCGGAGAACAGCGCCATCTGCCGCGTTCGTCGTTCCGCAGCCTGAATACCGACGGTCGGTAAGTTAACGAAGACCGGTAAATTCGTCAAAAATGGCTCGACGCGACAAATAGATCGCGGAATCACGAAATTTTTTCGAAAAGAATAATTATAGGAATTGGGGAAAAAAGGCTCGTCGTGGTTTTTGTCTGGGTTTTTATTCGATTTCGTGAAAAGTGGAAATTCGTGGCCAAGCCGAAAATAAATGGAAACGAGGAGGTAAAACATTGTCGAAAATTTATTGTTTTTTGACAAAAAGCACTTACAATGTTGGATTTGAACGAAACGTCGTTCTTGGCTGTTGAATAATAAATAAACGAATATGAAACGATAAAAATGAAAAGAATGATAAAATAATAAATGGGAGTATCGCGTTATGGGAAGTATGAACATACATCACAATAGGAAAGGGCACGAAATTGCAAACCTTTTGTTTTTTACTTCAAGGTTGAATGTTGAGGCACCGGCTAAATAATCGAAGGAAATTTTAGCAAATCTCCGCATTCACGGTCATGAATAATTCGATCGCTTTTTTCTTGCTTATTTAGTTTCGAGATTTTAACTACCGCGCTAGAATAAATAATAGTCACTAAATTAACGCGAATTTCTCGTCCACATCCAACGACCGTTTTTTTTTTTTTTTTTTTTTTTTTCTTAAACAAATATTTTTTATAGAAAAACTTATACGTACGTTTCCGGTTCGGGGGACGAATAGCAAAATTGAAATTGTTTGGAAATTTCGCAAAAAAAATTTTACTCCGAGACTTCCGGTTCAGAAATTCTTCTTTTTAAAAGTTTTCTTTTTTTTTTATTTTCGATTTTGAGCGATTCGCTCGAAATCCTGATTCTTCGTTTTAGTCTCGTTGCTTGTTTTTTTGTTTGTTTGTTTTTTTTTCAGTCGAAGAATGGCACACCTGCTGCGGCTACGAAAATTGGAGATTTTGTTTTTTCTAGTACAAATAATTCTTAGGCTCCTCGGTCGGCTGGCCGCAAATACCGTGATAACTCTTGGAGACCAAACTCCGACTGCGGCAGTTTTCGATTTCCAAGAAACACTCGTTGCTGTAACTCATCCCGTCCGTTCCGCACACCGGGTCGTAATAAGGCGGACAGATTTTTTGACAGCCTCGAAACAGGAAGCCCTGCACGCAACGTTTCATCGGAACCACGTACACGTGTTTTCTGATGAAAAAAAAAAACAAAAAATTTGTTGAAAAATGGATTTTTTTAAATTTAAACTTTTTTTTTGCTTTTTTTTTGGATTCGAGCGATTTGGAGCGTTGGAGACTCACCCGCAGTTGTCTCTTTTCATCTCGCACTCGTTGCGATAGAGTTTGTTGTCGGAACCGCATACAAATTGACGTTCACCGCTGCATATCTGATTGCAAAGGGCGGTGGTGCGACAATGTTGAGCGGGTACGGAAACGACTCGTTGACCGCAAGTATCTCGTTGCATGTGACACACCGACCTACAAAAATAATGGAAAATAATGTTCAGCGAGATTCGAGAGACAAAAAAATGGAATCTCGCCCGTTAGGGACGTTGTATGGCGACGGTAAAATCTAAATTTTTTCGTTTTCACTTTTTCGCACATACAAAATGGTTTGCGAGTCCGAGTTGATTCTAAAAAGTTGTTGCAAATTGACTAAAGAACAACGTGCTCTAGATCCAAGATTCTCCGAGGCAATCTGTATTTGTTGTAGAATAAACAAAATTTCGAAATAATTTTACGAGCCATTTTTTTGAAAAAATAAATAAAGCTTCTTCGATGTTACAAAAAAGTGTTTGCCAAGTTTTGAGAGGCTTCACCATTTAGAAATCGAAATATTTTATTTTGAAAATTGCTACTTTTGTCACACGCTCTTGTGAGAAATTACTGAAAATTGTGATTTTTATAAATTTATAAATTTAAAAAATTGTACATTTATAAATTTATAAATTTTTTCATTTATAGAAATGTTATTTAAAATTTTATAAATTATTTTTTTTTAAATTTATAAATTTATAAATTTACAAATTTTTATAAATATAAAAATCGACCTATACACGGTGAAGTCTCTTAAAATTGTGCGACGGAAAATTTAGCATGCAACGTCCTTAATTATTTCTCGCAGTCGCCAATTTGTACGAAACTTTGAATAGAAACGATTTTTTACGCCTGCAAAGTCGTTGAAAAAAAAATTCAATTTTTTTTTTTTTCATAAACTTTGTATTTGAGAAAAATCGAGAAAAAAAACGTCAAAGGCGCTTCGCAAATCGCTTCGCATTGAGTGTTTTTTTTGTCGTTTCGACTGAAAATCTCGTTGTTCTCTCATGCCCCCAAGTTTTTGACGCCTTTTTGGAGGCTCCCCAACAATGAGACTGGCCAGTTACCGATAAACGTTTCCGTCGCTGCCGCAAACTGGTTCTTCGGGCACGTCGTTACAGTCTTCGGGGCACTGCTCGGTCTCCTTCAAGGTTGTGCACTCTCCAACGTGCGCCAACTGAATTCCTTTCCTGCATTTCAAATAAACTTGTTGAGACGTGACACGAGTTTATCTTTAAAATTCATTTTTCTTCCTGCTCTCGAGTTTTTTTTACTTTTACAAAAAAATTCTGCTGAAAAATTTGACAAAATTTGGCACAATTTTTTAAATCTTGAAAAAACATTTAAATGCGATTGAAAAATTTTTTTTTTCCACTTTTTCATCGGAAATTTTTTCTTTTTTTGGAAAGTCGAAAGATTTTTCATTAGAAAACGTTTCTCACATGCAAATGGCGACGTTGAGATGGCACTGATTCGGATAAGTGTGTGCGTCGCTTCCGCAAACAGGATCGATGTCAGGAGTGCATCGTAATTGTTGTTTCATACATTTGGTCAATCGTGGACGACATTTTTCGAAATCGACCGACATGACCTTCCGCCTGGATTGTCTAAAAATAAAAAAAGTTGAAATTTTATTGAAAAATTGGTGAAATTCGTTCCACACTGGGTCATTCGTGTCAGGGGGAGAAAAATTGAAAAGATTATGAGGTTTTTCTCACCCGCAATTAAGCATTTGCATTTCGCACTCGTTTCGATAAATGCTCCCGTCGGATCCACAGATTTGAACTTCCGGTTGGTCGTTGCAATCGAGAGGACACGCTGTCGATTGACCGCCGGACGTTCTCTCGCGAGAAACGCAGAAAGACATTGGCACCTCGAAAACGTGTTTTCTGAAACGAGCGAAATTTTGGTTTCGTATAAAAAAATCCAAAAATTATTCCAATTTTCAATTTTTTCCATATTTCGTAAAAAAAATTGAATAATTGAAAAAATTGGCAGAAAAATTGAATTTTGGGGGAAAAAAAAAAACAGAAATTTCTTTGTTTTCTGCGGAGAATGAGAAAATCGTTTAAAAAATTATGGAAAAATCGTGAGGGTCCGAGGGGAACGGTTGAGGAAAGAAAAAGAAACGAAAAGCTGGAAAGGGTTGATGCAAAAGCTTCGGATTAAAAAAATGGTTTCTTTTGCAGGTTGTTGACTCTGGAGAGGAACAAAACAAGAGAGCTGCTTAAGGCGCAGTGAACTGGAATAGCAGCAAAGTAGAGTTGGATCTCGATTTGGGAAATTTTTCGTTTGCAGTTTTTCGCACATACAAAATGGTTTGCGAGCCCAAGTTCATTTTAAAAAGTTGTTGCCAATTGACTAAAGAACAACGTACTCTAAATCCAAGTTTGTCCGAGGCAATTTGTATTTGTTGTATAACAAACAAAATTTCGATAAAATTTAACGAGCCATTTTTTTGAAAAACTAAATAAAGCTTCTTGGATGTTACACAAAAGTGCATGCAAAGTTTTGAGAGACTTTACCATTTAGAAATCGAAATATTTAATGTTGAAAATTGCAACTTTTAACGCACGCTCTTATGAGGAACTACTGAGAATTGTGATTTTTATAAATATATTTATTTATAAAAATCACAACTTTTATAAATTTATAAATTTTCTAATAAATTTTCTAAAATTTATAAATTCTCTTATTTATAAAATTGAAAATTTTACAAGTTTAAATTTATAAATTTATAAGAATTGTGATTTTTAGTTTAACTTGAAAATTAAAAATTATAAATTTAAAGGAACTCTATCGATAGGAAAACGTTCTTAAGGAGGTGAGCGTTGGGACGTTTTTCAGTTCAATAGAGAGAAAAAGGAGGGGGAGGCTGGGCAGGGCTGTGAGTCTCGAAAATCAAGAAGAGACTGTACAGTGTTTAATCGGATCGCCCGAATCTTAGTCCGTTGAATAATTCAACGAATTGGGAGGGCCGAGAGAATTTTTCTCTGCACGCCAATTTAATTTTTTTTTTTTTTTTCAGTCTTCTCGTTTCATGGATGCCTCATTGTTGCCCTCCCATTAAGGGCCTCCGATACAAACGAATACTCCCTTTTTCGCGTGCAAAGATAATCGTGGTGGAAAAAAAAAAAAAAAACAAAAAAAAAAAGCGAATGCGAACGAATATCATGCGCGAAAAAGAACCGAGTGGAAACCTCTTCAGGGCCTGGATTCTCATTATCAATGAATTCTCCTCCCTTCATCTTTCTTCTCGATCCTCTCCACCCCGCGGACTCGAGCTCGATCGTTTTGATGAACAAACTCTTCGTGTCGAGGCTCGTTTTGCTTTTGCAGAGTCTCTTATTAAAAGTCGCCAATTATACAGAAAATTGCCCCTCGGCCAATTATTGTGCCTGAAGGGCCTTCGCAAATCCTCGTCGCACGAATAATCTTTTTATTGTGCTCAACGAACAAACTGTAATGTAAATTCTTGGGGAATTGGTTGAAAAAAAAGGGAAAAATATTCGATTGTAAAAACGCTCCAATTTTGTTTATTTAATAAATGCTCACCCGCAATTCTTCGCTCGCATCTTGCACGTGTTGGAGTAAAGAATACCGTCGCTACCACACGCGGGCTTGGCGCCTCTCCAACAAGTTTCACGACAATGTCTCGTCGTCTGACAATGCTTTTTGTTCGTCCTGACCACTCCTTGGCTGAAAAAAATCAGAGTGTGCGATAGAGAATAGAAGCAGCGAGGAAAGCTCTCAATTTTCAACTTGGCTTTCCACACTGGGTCAATTTGACCCGAGGCCAAAATGTCGATACACTTTTTTTCTTAAATTTCAATTACTTGGTTAGCTGAGGATTTTTAAGCTGGTTTCCACACTGGGTCAATTTGACCCGAAGCCAAAATTTTGGTGCACTTTTTTTCAAACTTGAATTACTCGGATAGCTGATGATTTTTAGCATGGTTTCCACACTGGGTCAATTTGACCCAGAGCCAAATCTTGCACCATTCGATCAGTCGGGAAACGTACGATTATTTTCAAAATAAATGTCTCGAAAAATAAAGATTCTACGCCGAGTTACGAGCTCCCAAAGTTTCGTTAAAAAAAAATCACTTTTTTGTAACTTACCCGCACGTGAGCAACTTCATCTGACACGTGGACTTGTAGACGTTTCCATCGCTTCCGCAAACCGGTCCATCCAATGGTGCCTGCTCGCAAGATACGGGACAATTTTCCCGATGTGCCGAGATATTGTTGCAAGGTCCGAGGTGAGAGAGCTCGATGCCAACGCGACAAATCTCCACGCGGAGCATGCACTTGTTCAGGTAAGTCCGACCATCGGTACCGCAAACTGGATCCTGATCGCCGGGACAACGATTCTCACACTTGCTACCGGACGATCTTAGACACGCAGTTTTCTCTGTAGCGATAGTGACGCCTGTTGATTGTGAAAAAAAAAAAAAAAAAAAAAAATTAATCGACAAATTATAAAATATCGTTCATTCGTTCCAAACGTACGAGACGCAAAAGTCAATTTTGCTTCCTCATAGAGGAAGCTATGTGACGGTGAAATTTTTTTTTCTGGCACTGCAAAATTCAAACGTTGATAACTCGAGAACGGTTTGAGCTACAGGGCTCCCGTTTTGCACAGATTTTGATCTATACGAACTCTTCGTTCTCTGAGAATTTTGTTTGAATTGCTAGAAAAATACGAATTCTACGGAATTTTGAAATTTTCAAAAAAAGTTTGTCGACGCTCTAACTTGCTCAAAATTCAAGATTTGTTACTAATTTTTTTTTTATGAATAGACTATCATAATAGGAAGGTTGGTATTGAATTTGGGAAATCTCGGTTGAACGGTTTAAATTTTATGATTTTTTGAATTTTACGAAAATCTGAATTTTTTAAAAAATCGTCCAATCGCTCCAATTTCTGCAAATTTTTTAAGATATTGTGTACAAGTCCGTACTTGCTCTTTACTTTCTAGAAAAGTTATCAAAATTTTTCCGGTTTTTTTGTTTAAATTACGAACCGACGTCACTTGATTAATTATTTCCATTAAAATATTTAATTAAACTCGGATTTTTTCGAGCATGAAAAAAAACACACACACAGCGATGAAAAATGAATGAAAGTGACGATAAGGATCGCCCGGTAGTGTGTGCTTCACTTTACCTTTTCCGCACATCTTCTTCCGCATTTCGCACTGCGAGGCATAGATGACACCATCGCTACCGCATACCGGCTCTCCACCCGTTGGGCATATCCGGGGACAGGCACCAGTTGCGAATTCTGTAAGCATAAAGCATTATTTTTTGTAAATTTTCAAAATTTTTCAATTTTCAAAAATACGAAAAAATAAAAGTTGATATTTGAAGAGTCAGCAGTAGCTCCGGAATTTTGCAAAATCGAGACTTTATCGTTCGGCCATTATTTATCGAGAAAAAATGAAGTGTAAAAGGTCGAGGTCAGGGAAACGCCTCGAAATGGCCTGGAATGCCTCATTTATACAAATCCGATGTACTCGCTGTTGGAATCGTTCTAACACGTTGCCCGGTCTCGGTCCAGCGAGCATCGGGTCAACAGCACTCTCTGCGGATTAACTATCCTACGCCCTGATGCTGCTGTCCCGATCCCAACTCACCGAGACACACGAGGGACTTGTTTACAAATGAGTTTGAGATTCTTCGGGTTTTTACACGCTGGTGCATTAAGGACGTTGTATGCTAAATTTTCTATCGATAGAATTCCTTTTAATTTGCACCACACTAAGAGAATTGTGACGTCTAATAGCTCGCACAATTTTGAGAGGATTCATCATGCAGAGGTCGATTTTTGTATTTATAAAAATTTATAAATTTATAATTCATAATTATAATTATTTTATAATATACTACTAATAAATAAAATGCTACTACTATATTTTATGATATTTAATATTATTATAATAATTTATAATACATAATTTAAAATAAAAATCACAATTTTTATAAATTTATAAATTTATAGATTTATAAATTTAAATTTTATAATTTCAAATATATAAAGGTTTTAATTTAATAAACAAGAGAATTTATAAATTTTAATAAATTTTTTTTTTTAATTTAATATTATTATAATAATTTATAATACATAATTTAAAATAAAAATCACAATTTTTATAAATTTATAAATTTATAGATTTATAAATTTAAATTTTATAATTTCAAATATATAAAGGTTTTAATTTAATAAATAAGAGAATTTATAAATTTTAATAAATTTTTTTTTTTAATTTAATATTATTATAATAATTTATAATACATAATTTAAAATAAAAATCACAATTTTTATAAATTTATAAATTTATAAATTTATATATTTAAATTTTATAATTTCAAATATATAAAGGTTTTAATTTAATAAATAAGAAAATTTATAAATTTTATAAAACTTATTAGTGATTTTTATAAATAAATATATTTATAAAAATCCCAATTTTCATTATAGTTTCTCACAAGAGCGTGTGTCAAAAGTTGCAATTTTCAACATTAAATAATTCGATTTCTAAATGGTAAAGCCTCTCAAAACTTTGCATGCACTTTTGTGTAACATCGACGAAGTTTTATTTAGTTTTTCAAAAAAAATGGCTCGTAAAATTTTTTCGAAAATTTGTTTTCTATATAAAAAATACAAATTTCCTCGGACAATTTTGGATTTAGAGTATGTTGTTCTCTGGGCAATTTGTAACACCTTTTTTTTAATGAACTTGGGCACGCAAACCATTTTGTATGTAAGAAAAAGTGAAAACGAAATATTTATAATTGACCGTTGCAATAGAACGTTCTTAAGGCGTGTGTGAAAAGTATATAAATGCATAATAAAATGGGAAGGCCAAGTTTAACAGTTAGGGAGGTCTAATCCGGAAGATACATTATTATAGTTAACTCTGAGGCAATAATAAAATATATGTAACTGCGAAGGTTGCGGTTCTCTGTTTTCGAAAGCTCCGCCTGGTCGAACAGAGTCAACGCGAGAGGATAATGCATTCTCCGAGAGTGCACAACAGTAACATAACCGTTCCGTTATAATCGAACAGGAGGAAATATAACGAGCATAGAGAGAAAAAAGGAGACGGAGGAGCAGGAAGGAAAAGGAGAATCCGAGCATTCGGGATCATTAACGATAATGTCGAATTAACTGCAATTCTATATTTTCCTTCCTCTCTCCTTTTCGTCTTATCTCTTCTTTATCTTTTTCGATCATTCGCCATCCTTCAACCTCCATATCGATAAATTGCTTTTCAAACTAATCCTGCCCAGTTTTCTGGGCGAGTTCTTCGATCCAGCTAAATTTAAGAACGTTGTATGGCGACGGTCAAATCTAAATTTTTCTTTTTAATTTTTATAATTTTTTTATAAATTTAATTTTAATTTTAATTAATTAATTAATTAATTAAATATATTTATATATTTTTATATATAATATAAATTATAAATAAATAAAATTAAAAAAAAATTAAATAAATAATTGATTAATTAATTAATTATTTTAAATTAAATTAAATTAAAATTTAATAAATTTATAAATTTATAAATTTTTATAAACATAAAAATCGACTCTTAAAAAATCGACCTCTTAAAATTGTGCGAGCTACACGACCCTTTGAGCCAAAATTATCGTAATTGTGATAATTAATCGATGACTGGTCGAGCTGGGCTCGACACTTGGTTGGGTGACCGGTCAGCCAATAAGAAAAACGGTAACAAAAATATTTATTATTTTGAAACTCGATAGAAATGATTGTTCATTATCGAAAAGTTTGAAAATGTTAATAATAATTATGAAAAATGTTGAAAATTCGAGTTTTTCGTGTTTTTCGCTTGTTTCTGCATGCCACAGCAGTCTCCCTTATAATTACAAATGTGCACAATTTAAATCAGCTGTTCTCGAAGCTGAGAGTTGTTGCTGCAGGAACGAATCAAGAAGCCTGGGATTAGCTTTTTGTTTTTTTTTTTTTACACTCGAGAGCGCGAGTCTTTATATACAATTTTCACTGTATAATAATATTCCTATTTCCTATTTCTCTTT
Organism: Hyposoter dolosus; assembly: GCA_963921915.1. Lineage (NCBI taxonomy): Eukaryota > Metazoa > Arthropoda > Insecta > Hymenoptera > Ichneumonidae > Hyposoter > Hyposoter dolosus. Next base: position 350,989 of record OY998135.1, read on the forward strand.
TTCTTGCTCGCAGCGTTTCCTACAGCAGCCACTGTAATGTGGCGATAACGAGTTGCACATTTGTGAGCAGAGGCTACTCGCGGCCAAGATTATCATCATTTCGTCGCAGCAGGAACCCTCGCGATGTTTCTCTTCCGAGCTGCTCTCGAGCGAGAGGAGCGAAGATGGAAAAGAAAATAACGAGGCGCCATCTAACATGTTTCTTTGACACTAATGGCATTTTCTCTGCGCACTGATTGTTTTTTTTTTCTTTGTGTCAAATCTTGGAGCTCGCACAGTCGATTTTCCATGAAAATTCCATTGAATCTTTAGTCATCTGTGTATCAAATGTTGGCAATAAAGCACACTGGGTCTGAGAGACCCAAGATAATGGCGATTGTTTTTTTTTTTCTCATGGAGTACGGCCTCCGAAAGTCTGGATCGTTGAATTTTATTCTCTTGTCATCGTGACATACACACTGGGTCTGTCAGACCCGGAGCTTTTTCTTCGAATTTGGCCTTCAGAAGTGCGGATGGTTGAATTTCTTTTTTTTCCAGTGAGACGTACACACTGGGTCTGAGAGACCCGGAGCTTTTTCTTCGAATTCGGCCTCCAGAAGTGCGCAACGTCGATTTTAATTTTTTTGTGCTGTGACGTACACACTGGGTCTGAGAGACCCGAGCAATTTGAGCTTCGAATATTTCAAAGCGTTTTATTTTATTCGCTTCGTGAAATAAAATTCTTGCGATCCTCGTGCAAAAGGGAATCACTGAATAAATCGCGTGTTTGTCGATTTCAATGAAAAAATAAAATAAAACGACGAATTGCCACGAATTCTTGATTCACTGCACGTCGATGAACTCGGCCATCCTTTTCGTCTTATTTATCAACCATCATCGCGAAAAATACTCGCGTACGTTCGGAGGAAAAAGAAACTAAAAGAGGGGGAAAAAATTGGCGAGGGTCTTGCTTTTTGAAGGGACGTTAACGAGAATCCCTGAAAACTCGTTTACGTCTGTTTGTATCGGGGAGGAGAAGAGACAGATCGAGAGACTCTCCAGTCGAGCCAGGTCAAACCAGCTCCAACCAAAAATCATTATTTACGAGCTCGAACAAGCCCTTGGCAACAGAAGGGCGTAACTGTGTCATCATTTCCATATAAAAATCTCGTCGCTCATCCAACACTTTGTGGCTCTTGAGCATCTTGAGGAAGCAATTTGCAAATTTCAATTAGCAGCGTTTTTTGTATTTCCATTTAAATTATATCATTTCGACAACTTTTCTAGAAAATTTTCACAATATTTTACAAAATTTGCAGAAATTCGAGTGGTTGGACGATTTTTCAAAAAACTCAGATTTTCGTAAAATTCGAAAAATCATAAAATTTAAACCGTTCAACCGAAATTTCCAAAATTCAATACCAAACTTCCTATCATGATACTCTGTTTATAAAAAAACAATTAATAATAAATCTTAAAATTTGCGCGTCGACAGGCTTTTTTTGAAAATTTCAAAATTCCGTATAATTCGTATTTTTCTAGCAATTGCAACAAAATTATCAGAGAACGAAGAGTTCGTATAGATCAAAATCTGTGCAAAACGAGAGCCCTGTAGCTCGAACCGTTCTCGAGTTATGAACGTTTGAATTTTGCAGTGCCAGAACATACACACACACATCCGGAAATTTTTTCTAGATATGATTTTTCGATGTTTTGGGACATTTTAAGCACATTGAAATTGAAAACTGAAAAAAAAAAATTCCACCGTCACATAGCTTCCTCTATGAGGAAGCAAATGATCATTTTTCTTCTTTGCTTCCTCCCTTCCTTCTCTTTCATAATTGGCAATTTTTCTAACCGGTAATTTCTCTGGTGTTTGCCCAGCATGGCCAACGGATCACCGTCACACGTCGCTGTTCCTCGCCTTCGTTCCATTTCCTCCTGTTCTTCTTCGTCTCATTCGGCTCGACTCTCCGTCGTATCGCTGCACGAGGATCTACGATCGATCGAGACGCCAACACAATTCTCCGCGTGCACGAGACAATGACTCGGTAAATTTCAGCAGAAAAGTCTCCGGCGATTTCTCGTCGATCGCCTTTTCTCCGCGCGCAGTGTCATTATGATTTGCTCGCTGCTCCTTCTTTTCCGTCCTTGTGCCAACACGTGCGCCCCTCGGAGTTCCGAGAGGCTCTGTATACCTTCTGTAACCTTCCTGCTCCAGCTTCGGGAAGCTCGTCGCGGAAAACAACGTGCGGATCAAGTTTCACACTCCGGTTGCTTTGGCAGACTCGCAAGACCGCGACTATCGACGAAACAGATCTCGTTTCCTCATAGCGGGATGGATTACACGGAACATTATTTTGTCCCGCTATGATGTGAAACTGACGTGTAGGAAAAACAGCAGCGAGCAGGCGATCGATGGATGCCCAAACAATGATTTTCGAAAAATGTTCAAGGTCCAACTTTTTCGGTGGTTCAGGAGCTCGGATTCACAAATCCTGATGCCTCAGGAAGGTTGACATTGAATTTGGAAAACATCGGTTGAACGGTTTAAATTTTATGATTTTTCAAATTTTACAAAAATGTGGGTTTTTTGAAAAATCGTCCAACCACTCTAAATTCTGCAAATTTTGTAAGATATTATCTATGAGTCTGTACTTTCTCTTTACTTTTTAGAAAAGTTGTCGAAATGATATAATTTAAATTGCAAATACAAAAAACGTTGCAAATTGAAATTTGCAAATTGCTTCCTCAAGATGCTCAAGATTGAGTGCATCTTGAGCATCTTGTTTCCCCGATTATGAATTTCGAGATTTTTTAGCTGCAGTTTCCAGATTGCAAGACTCGAGGATAAATAATTGGATGAATTTCGTTCCGCCATTCCGAAGCGAGTGATTGATAAAAAGTGTGCAATTTTGTACGAGGAGCCTCAGGAGATCGCAAAACGAAGAACGGCGCACGTGCTACAAAAGTTGGGTCATTTCTTCATTCCTCTCATTTCTACACGCCTGGAATTCTGCCAACAAGATCGATCGATCCAATTAAATGTACGTGTGTCGTTTTTCCATGTTCTCCGCTTTGCACAATCCCCAGCCGTTCGTCTCGCGATGTTTTAAACGTTACGAGTTCATCAAGCTTTTCCCTCAGGCATTTTTCCTTACGGAATAATACAAAAAGCCCGAGATTGGGGAGACAGCAGTGGCCCAGTGGTAACGTGCTCGGCTCACGACCAGGCAGCCCGGGTTCGATTCCCGCCGATGCCAATGGATTTTTTTTCAAGTGTTATTAAACTGTACTCTCTGTGGTTCGGAACCCACGTTAAAATGTAGGTCCATCGAGTAAGTGTGGAATAAAAAAATAAACAATAAATAAATAAAAATTGTGGAATAAAAAAAAAAAAAAAATTGTAGAATAAAAGGGAAGGGATCGTAAAAACCCGCAAGGGTATACACAGGAATAGCAATATAAAAAAAAAATTGCGGCAAAAATGAAGGCTAAATCCGAGAATGGTATGCATGGAAAACACGACTACAACTACAAAAGGCCCGAGAAGTTTAGAGCTTCTCCAAAAGTTGGTTCTCGCGGTTGGAGAGTTTCAAGGGCTTCGATGCTGGAAACGAGATCGCTGCTTAGGTTCGATCTGCTTGGCTAGCGGTTTAGATAAGAATGATAAGAATTATTCGTGTGTAATTGCGTCGAGTCGCCAACTGGTGGAATGTGTGCCACCGTGGCGTTGGTTCCAGAGGCTCAAAGACGAAGCGATCTGGAGGAAGAAGAAGAAAGAGCAAACTAGTCAGTCAGAAGAGACTCGGGGCAATGAGAACTCGGAGGTCTTTTTTCTGCGAGTAAAACGAGTGTCGAGACGTGTGTGTGTGTGTGCGTATAGAGAGGAGACTCGGGTCGTTGTCGTTCCATAAATCGTTGGATCGGTTAAGTGGTAAGTGGAGTACTGGGGCGAAAAACTACCTCCCAGACTGCAGTGTCTCACATTTGTGGTGTTGGTGGTGGTGGTGGTGCTGTTTCCCATCGTGTATTCAACGGGGAACAACGTCGCACAGTAAAGCGCGAAAGATACGACAAGGACGGAAGCAACGACACTATCTTTTACAGCGAAATCGCCATCATCGCGCCCTCTCACGGACTTCTTTTGTACTTTTGTCTGTTTCTCTCATCCGAGAGCCTCGGGGCGTGTATCGATCCGTTAGATCGGAGAAATTTCAATCGTGACTCGCATACCGCATTGCTTTGTGGCTTTTTATTTTATTTTTCATTGAGTGCCAGGCAACTACTGAAACGGTTACTGCAAATCATTCACTCTTTCTCTCTTACTACGATTTTTTATTCGCTCGAAATATCGTTGCACACTTTGTGTTCGGAATTACTGGACTTTTCGATCGATTGAAAATCTCTCGGGTCAGTTATGGACTTGAAGATTTTGGAGGATCGTAGAAATTTGGAAGAGTTGCTTTTGGAAAAATTTTCAAAGGGTTTTTTTCTCGAATGTGTTTCTTAATGAGGACCTTTTCCATGATCTGAACTAGCACCGAGCCGATTAGTCGTTGACTTCCGTATTATGGTTCGCGGAAGAGGAAGTTTGCGAAAAGTCGATAATGGAAGTTTTGCTCGATCATACAGATTACAAATATATTTGGTTTTTTGTGTTCGGACCCTTAGAACTTCCGGAATTGTTGTTGGCAATCAAAAGAATCATAGCAAATGCCCGAATCTCATTAGATCCGGAAAAAGATTTCGAAAGATGGCAGCCAGACTCAACCTGGAGCCTTTCCCCCTTCGTTCTCCCGTGTTTTATCGTTTGGCCAAATATTTGACCAATTTTTTAACTTCAAGTAAAATTGTCCAGGCTCACGTGATCCTGCATTAAAAAACGAAAAGAATGAGCCCAAGGTGAACCCTTATCGTTAAATTTTACCGGAGATATGAATGTTTCAAAATTGGGGTCATTTATGACCCCAGGTTAGCGGAATAGATAAAAAAATATGGTTACCGTTCCAGGGTTAATCAACCCTCGCCCGTTGCATCAGAGTAATGTTTATAGCAAATCGTAAATAAAGTGGTAAATGAATCGGAAGATGTCATGAGGCTGAATTCTCGAATGAAAAGCTGGAGGATCAATCGATCGCGTGCGCTTAAACTTTTGATGCATTTAATACGATCCATTACTCGGTAAAATAAAGCGCACACATAGCGGTTTGTAATTAAGGCGAGATGCCGAACAAGTCGAGCAGGCGGGAGAGGAGCGTGTGTACAAGACTAGCACGTATTCATTATTTTTAGATGATGTACCGCACGTGTAATAGGCTTTCCGTGCTTGTCGAGGGCCTCCCATGACTAAGAATCATCTTTTTGTTTAACATTAACTTGGCCGTTGATGCTTTATTACGCTCCACTGTAGCGGAACATGTGTTTTTAATTATGAAGATGAAGGTCGCGATGAAAATAACGAAGGACATGTTTGCAGGAGAAATTTGACATTGTATTCGCGTGTTGAGTTGGGTATTTGAAATCGAGCTCGAACAGATTTTAATTGGAGGATATAAAACTCGCAATTATTGCTCCGGACTAGTTAATCGTCGTATTAATTAAATTAATTAATCAAATGGTGGTATTAAAAGGATTATTACTTGCTCGTATTGACAGGTACTATTATAGTGATAAAATGAGTTACCTTTATCAATTTCCATCGAGCCATTAATTGAGCTTCGAATTAGTTTGGTTATTATGTACGAATTAAGTGGAAAATGTTGGCCGGACCCTAAAAGGATATGATGGGGAATGATAAAAAGTTAATTTGTTCAAAGCAAAAGTGCACGATCCCGCGCGAGTGACCTCTTTCGGTTTAACCACAAATTCTTGGACGAAATGCTCAATTTTTTTTACGGTAAAACGATATACAGTTAAGCTAATTTACTTTGACCCGATGTGCCAGCAGCGGAGCGTACAAACCTTCCTTTTTTGTTTTATTTTTCGTTTACACTACACAGCACTGTAAGGATACAGATTTGCATTTATTTCTCTTGGCCGAGATAGCGCTCCTGAGAATTCGCGCGCGATCAATCTCGAAAGCCATTGCGGGTACGTAGTCGACGTGAATTTGAATGATTTTTTAGCTTTTATTGCCAAAGCAACGGAGCAGGACAAAGATGATGGTTTTTCGATCGAAAAAACGTCGAAATTTGAAAATTGACAAAAAAAAACGTAGAATTTTTTTTTTTTTTTGCAAATTTTCTTTGAATCTAAGAAAATTCGGATTAAGGGTGACGCGACCTCTTTAATGCATAGAAATCTGTTTCTCGCTTATCGTGACTGAGACTACGAGGCGAGAAAGCCGTCGTCCTTGCCTACAGGCAAACGAGGAAATTTATACGTTGCAACGGGGATGGTAATGACCGTGAGCTCGCTTCCTGCTGACAGCAACTACGTGAAGGTGTTATACACACACTTCTATATACTTATATTTATATAAGCACTATAAGCGTGTATAAGTATCGAGGGAGAAAGATGGAACTATACGCCGTCGTCGTCGATGCGGCCTCGACCTTACCTCCATACCTACTTACACTTCGTGTGAGCTGGGGGCGTACCTTTGTGGCCTACACCGTGTGCATAGAAGAGAAAACGATTTCAATTGAAAAATTCACCTTTTTCTCTACAAATTTCACTCTGATGTCCGAATTCCTAGACATTAAGAAATTTCCGCCGGGTTTCCATTTTTTAAAATTTAATTTAATATTTCAATTGTAATTTTTTAAAACTTTTAAACCTAGAACGCTAACCTTATTGTTTTTTTACCTATTCCGATAATCTGGAATCATAAATGACGCTAATTTTGAAAAATTCATATCTCCGGAAAAAATTTACGAAAAAGGGGATTCAAAGTCGTCTGGGGACGTTTTTGACCCTAGGTTACTTTTCTAGGGTTAGTTTTAATTTATTTCAAAAATTTTTGACGCAGAGAAAATTGTTGTGAAAATTGCAATTTCATCGGAGTTTCGAGAAATTGGGAGCTGTATCGTCCGCGATGTTTAGTCGGGAAGATTTTGGTTTAGATGTATAATAGTACTGGATAGATTTGGAGAACAAAGAAAAACGAACGCGATGAGTTAAAAAGCGAGAGATTTAATGCCCCGGGCGTTGAGTACGAGGCATTCGTACCATTAACCTTCAAAAGAGAATAAGAAATGCATGTAATACATGCGGAGAGATTTTCTCGAGTGTACTTTCTCGTATGGTGCGAATCCTTGAAGAACTCTCTCCCTCTCTGGCAAAGTCGCCAGCAGGTTTGGACTCGAGAAAACGTAAATTACCCCTTCAGCGAGTACGTCGAATGTTTATAGAGAAACAAGATTTAATAGCTGTAAAAAAAAAAGGAAGAAAAAAAAGGGTAATCCCACATTTATCGTGTCGTCTATGAAATGGAAACGTAAAAACCGTAACGAAACATAAACAACGATCATAATACCTATGAATCCATGTCCTACAAGATTCTCCGCATGTCCATTCCCATGTGCCCGACAGAGTGGAATCTTTACAACATCAACAGCTTCCCGAGGCACACGAGAAGAAATTTTACCACGTACGCTGATGTACAACAAGTTTATTACAACGGCGAGGCGTGTCGGTTCCATTGAGAACCTCTTTGGCGTGAATAAACGTTTCTGAAATGATTTTCTCCTCGATCACACACAGAGCAGGAAAGATCGAAAGAGGCCAACGCGCAGAGCGAGCAATGTCAAGGTCTTTCGATTCACAGAGACTCTCCGATGTAATTGAGCTCCAAAGTGAATGCAGCTGCTTTATGACTCGAGATTAATCTCTCCCGAAGAGAAAGAGAGAGAAGAAGAATTCGAGGAACCAGATTCAGGAAGAAACGATCTCTGAAGCGGAGAATCCTAAAACTTGGCCAACAGTTCTAAAGGAAGAAAATGATCGATAGATTTCATGGGGTCTTGATGTGATAACGTTCCTACGCATTGATTGTTGCTCGGACTTAATGGCGCGCTCGAAAGTACAGCCGAACAACAGCTGGAGAACGAGAAAAGCATAAGCGAGTCTGTACACCGATGTAGAGACAGATTGCAGGGTGAAAGGAACCAGCAGAAGCGTGTATTAGAGAGGAAGACAAGAAACTCTGCTATTCCACTCGAGTGAATAGTCTTTCTGGGTCACTCGTGCGTTTATGTATGAATAAGTGTATGTATGTAGTTGATGATCGAGTAATTTCTATCCTTACGAAGAGAGCGAGGCTGATACACGAGGATCTACGACTGGGAGTGAGCGTTGGTCCAAGTAAATGGGAAACGTTGTGCCATAAAGTGCGGTGAAGCGATTTCGAGCCAAATGACAACAACAAACGTTTCGTGATCTCGAGTCTTTCATTTGCAGCGAAACGATGATGAGGTTTAACCTTCCAGAGACAAGCTTCGATGTCACGGTGAGGATTGATTGATTGATTGATTGTTTATTAGTTTTCTCAGTTATTTTCATATACCATTCTTCACATATTGTTGTTACGTCCATTGTTCATTTGATTATCGGAATCATAAGTTTAAAATTTTTTGAAACTCTTTAATTGAAACAATGATAAAGTTGAACCATCCAGGCACAAACTCCAATGGAAGGAGGATTGACTGATTGATTGATTGATTGATTGTTTATTAGTTTTCTCAGCTATTGTCATATGCAATTCTTTGGACAACGTTTTTGTTGGACTTTTCAATTGTACTGCACGCTTTTACGTTTGGCAGCAGTTCATTAAACATTTTCACTCCTTCGTAGAGAAGAGACTTTTTAGGATTGGAGAAAGAGAGAGGAAGGAAGAAGAAGACAAAGAGGAGGTGAGAGCCTCGACGAATCAACACCCAACGATTTATATTCATGGTGGCGAGAAGTCCCAGGAGCAAAGACGTTCACTGGGTCTCCAGGTCAGCTAAGTAAGCCAACCAATCCCAGGGACACAGGTGAGTCGACGAGATATTTGTCCAGATAGATTGAACTTTATCTTCTCGAGGACTTGACGTTTCTAGCCCTTGTTCGTCCGTCATTCGTCTCCATTGGCAATTACACCACGTCATGGTTTCCTTTCGTCAACCCATTTAGACGCCGCGCGCAACTTTTCAACGGTTAGTTTTGGAAAGTTGGTCAAATTGCTGGTCCTGTAGGCTGCTGAATAGCGTTCGGGAATGGCTGAAGCTCATCAGCCAGCGCGTGTATCATATTTGTCAGTCAGAGACACGGACGCATGCAGCGAGAATGCTGCATTGATTGAATAATAGTGTTTGATGAGTTCGGATTCGTGTGAGAGCGAGGATGCCTGAACAGAATTGATACGACGAGGTCTCTCTCTCTCTCTCTCTCGTCCAACGACGAGATGATGACTTATTTACAAGAGCAGCACACACGGTCGTGGCAATTAGTCGATACGTGCGAAGAGCATGGCAAAAGTTCTACACAGACTCGAGGTACGTGTGCGTCGTGGCTTCAGCATCGAAAACTGGCAGTACAGAGTGTGCCAAAAAGTAGTCTGGCTTTCCAGACTGAATAGAACGTGTTTTGTCATTACTTTATTCGATGTAGTGTTCCTGATACATTCATTAATTATTGCCGGTCAATCAATAGCTGGAGAACAGTGCCAGGAGGGCCATGGTCAACGTCCCGGAGCTGCCTCCTGGACGTTGGCCATGCCTTCAGCTTCGTATCTATTCGCCCGATTGGCCGCGGTGATTAATTAATCAGTTGCCCTCATCAACATCGGCTAAGAAATTAAAACCCAATCGAAACTTTCTCCTCTTTCTAACTTTTCGATTCTACGAAGCGAGCAACCGGCAGAAACTTTTGACTCTGCCTGTACCCACCGGGTCAACAAGACCGACAGGGCTCAATAATAAGAGGCTCCGAAGTCTGACAGAAAGCAAAACGTCCTTACCGCCTCCCAGACTGTATTCAAGTACACACAGGGAGAAAGCAAATGCTCGCTCACGCTCAAACACACGATATACACGTCAAACTTTCGGACCAATTGTTGCCACGTCTTCTCATCCATAATTCATCGGCCAACCTACAGAGGGCCTTATTCCTCGAGCACATGTATACGCGTACAAATCTTATTATGAAAATAGCATGGGGCATTACGCTGCTGGCCAGCCTGACACACGAGCGTCGAATCAACCTTTCGACTTTATAATCTCGTAATAAATACCCTCACGATTAAGTGGCCATTTACATGACTCTCAATAAATATTTCTCCACGTATCCAGCTGGAGAATTATTAGTAGTTGCAGCTCCAGAGGGAACGCGCTTCATTCGCGTATCTCCGACTAATAATTGCTCCATCACACTCCATCGCACAAAGTGCAAAATCATCCAGCATCCCCGCCATCGGGTATAAAACCTCAAAGTAGCAATTTCCCGCACAAATTTCCAGGTCGTCGTTTTGGGGTTAAAATTAAGAACTTGAAATATTTAAAAAAGCCGAAATGTTTTTTTTTCGTATTTATGTGTTTCGTAATAAAAAATATATGCATGAGCAATAAAAGTGCCGGGTGCTGGACTTCCTAGGTGGATATCAGAAATTATGATGTAAATTGCGGAGATCGAGAGTGACAAGTCGATCAAAAAAATCCGAGCAACGACACACGCAAAGCCTGCACTATTATGATTGGATCTTGCTCTCGTGAGCGGAACTCTTGCTTCTTCTTCTTCTTCTTCTTCTTGGTACACGCGGCTGTACGGAGTCGCTGCAGAGTTTGCTGAGGAAAGCTCGACCGTCTGACAGTGCGAAGAAGAAGAAAAAAAAAAACACATGCGATCGTATCTTTTCCGCGCGTTACATATTGGAAATACTGGTTTGTCCCTATTCGAATATTCCCACGAGCCAAGCTTGTGGGAATATTTAAACGAACTAACAAAATGGCTGACCGGAAATAGGCGTTTTAAAGAGAAGCTTAAAACCACGTACGGTTGTTGTCTAGAATGTCGTATTTAGAAGTGTTTTTCAAGGGCAAGAACTAAAAATCTAGTTCCGATCATGAAAAAGGTCATCATGATGTGTACCAAATTTAAATTCGATCAGGCAACTCGTTATCGAGATATCGTGGTTACCAACATAAAAAGTAAATTCCAGAAAAGCCAAACTGAGACGCGAAGATAATTTGGAGCATGGGAATCAATGGGAAGGTTAGCGGTAGCGGTTTTTCTTCTTATCTGGGATCGTCTGAGTGCCCCATGAAAAGACATCATCGTAGCTCGGAGGCTCGCAAAAACGGAAGTATCTTATGTTGCATAAAATTAACCCAGTTCGATGTTCTCGGTTCTTTTCTCCATCTCTCTCTCTCGTTCTTTCTCTTTGGAAATGAAGCGAAAAAAGCACATGGTTGCAATTACGAGGCTCGTCCATCAATTACGAGCAGAAAATACAAGAGCAAGCGGATAATTGCATAAGGATATGAGCCTCTCGATATAAATATATACGTTCGTATAAATCTAGTTCTCTTCCTCTCTTTCTTTCATTCTCGAATCAATCCGATGGCTTCCATAATCTATTTAGCATAACGATCGGATCGCGCCTCCTTGATGAGCATGATGAGACGCATTAATTATAACGTTATATCGATATTCCAACAACAACAGCTACAAGAGGAGAAGCAAAAAAAAAGATTCCCACTAACGAGATAAATGGAGCGATCGTTTTCCCGAGGTCTTCTTGCCTCTGGCTTCTCTTTTCTCATCGTCTCTGGCAATTGATACAAATAGAGGTCATCCTACATTCTCAAATAATGATGCTCATTATAAAATTTCAATTTGACCTTGAGAATTGGGCTCAAGGTCAAATCGAAATTTCTATTCTATAGGATTGTGAAAATAGGACAATCGATAATTGACCCGAGTTGATCGTCTTAGAAGCGATGCCAATCTTTTTACAGACTAGTCGCACGTCGAATCATCGGTAATTGATTTATGATTCGCAACATAACCTCCAAGTCTTTTCATTGTTTTTCATCTTTCGAGCGCTCTGAATGTTCCTCCATTGACATCCTGTATATACTTTTGTTGCTCGGTCACCCATCTCAGTGACCGGTTTACCGATCGACTTATCGCCCGCATACGCGGAACTCGCAGCTCTTGGAACTCTCTTCGTTCGTACCATCTTTCACGAATATCGCACCACTCGCCTCTCTCTCTCTCTCCCTCTCCATCTTGGCGACTCTATTATTATTATTATTACTATATTTTTCACACTCTTTGGATATTTGCTGCAGACCGTTGTATTTTTCTTTAAATTCTTCGAACATTCTGTTGCCTTAAAGCGTGCCGGGGCATAATAAATAAATCAATCAATCAATCAATCAATCTCCCTCTATTGAATAAAGTGTGTAGGTAGTCGAATGAACAATGTAATATATGGATGTAAGAACAATAGGTATATGAAAATGGCTGAGAAAGTTGATAAACAATCAATCAATCAATCAATCAATCAATCTCAATCTCTCACACACATTTCTTCTTCACATGCACTTGGATATCCTCGTGTTCTTACGTCGGTAAATGATGTCGTTATACTTTCTATGAACTGGATGAAAGGTCTAAAGTGGCTGTTACTCTCGCGATCAGGGATTTGCCTATCTGACTGGCAACAACTTTCCGCTCTATCCGCCCCATGCTTTTCTCTAACCTCGAGACCATAACTCTCTCCTAAAAGCACCAGCACAGGACAAAGCTCTCGCGGTTGATTAACGAGGCAGTTTCTTGGAGCTGTTCCAGCGATCTCGCCTCGGAAAACTTTTCAGAGTCAGACATCGTTCATTTTGCAATTCCGAACAACGAATATGTTTCTCGATGTTGAACAAATGCGCTTAATAACCGATTTTTTGGGAATCGTGACCTTGAAAAGTTGACCGATTGAAAATGCCAAGTCAGGAAAAATCAAGGCACGTAAAATTGCACGTTTATAGTCGAAAAAACAAGAAAAATTCGAAAAAAGTCAATAAAAAGAATAAAAAGGCAGAAGCAGGAATAAAAATCAAGGAAGCGACGGCCCGGACTGTTTGAATTCGTCGCAGCTCGTATAAAGGACGTCGAAGATAAGTGTGAATCCGGCGAGAAGAAATATTATGACAACACACGCGGAAGAAATCAATTGCCAGGTGGGATAATCCTAGGAAATGCAACATCGGCTCTTACAATTTATACATTTCTCGTGAGATACGTGGATGAGAATGTGCTTACAGGGAGAGAAGCAGCATTTGTTGGAAGCCACGCGAGATTAACAATCCTGGACATTCACAAACGCTTCTCCGGCGAGCGTAAAAAACCAATTCGTTTTTTTTTTTTTTTCATTCGATTATTCCATTGCACAGAGCGAGGGAGAATGACCGCTGGAGCTTTCGTACACGCTGTACAAAGTTACGAGAGCCTTTCGGACCCCTCGTCATGAAAACTCGAGATTCTCTCCTCTTAAGGACGTACTGTGCTTAAGGACGTGCTCTGTTTTTTTTTTCTGTCTACCATGCTCGAGTATACGGGTCTCGATTTTCGTAATCGAATCGAAAATCCGGGGCTGCGCAGTTTACTCGAGAGTTTTTGTTCAAACTTTATTACCAATTGTTCGCACTGAACTGTTGTGTGTGTTTATCGAAGTAACAAAAAAGCGAATTGTCGATTTTTCAATGTTTTTTTATCCTGAGGTCTGGGCGGTAATTTAAATGATTGAAAAAATATTAAATAATAAGAGCCCGGATTCGATTTCCACTGACAATGGATTTTTTTTTCTGAGTGTTTTAAACTGTACTTTCTGTGGTTCGGAACCCACGCAAAAAATGTAGGTCCACAGTGTAGAGTCGATAAACAAATAGTGGAAATAATAAAAACCAGAGAGGATTAACATGTAAAAATGCGAAAAGGGTATGCATGGAAAACACCATTACTACTACTAGTAAAAAATAATAAAAAAACGAACCTTGTAAGCAGCAGAGGAGCAGGAAGGTGGCGACGACGTGGGATCGCATCCTGGTGCTTGGGTGTCCCGGGTAGCGTGAAACGAGGGCGATATTTGGTGGCGAAAATTAGGAAAAAAAATCGCGAACAAGGATCACGCCAAGTTGAAGCACAAATGGTCGAAGGCTCGATTCTGGAAGATCGATATCTCGAGATGCTTGGTGCACGGGGTACAGGCTCGAGATGGAAAATCGCGGAGGCAAGAAAAAGGCCCGAAATAAATATTGGAACGGAGTCTCTTTCGCTGGAGGAGCAGGCTTCGAGAAGGAGGAAGTGCCTTCTTCTTGCACGACCTCTCTATCGTCCTTCGAGGTCCACGAACGACTGAGCCAGTCGGACTCTTGTTCGCTCTTGCCTATAGCTCACAGAACCCCTTCCTCGACTTTCACGTGGCGTGTGCTCTCATTTCCAAGAGGTACACACATCGACACACGTACATGTACGCGTTTTCATCGGCGTCTACCTCCCATGACATTTCTGTTTATTTCTCTCTCTCTCTCTCTCTCTCTCTCTCGCTCTTGAAATTCGTTCTTTCCTTTCCTGCACATATCAAAGTTTCATACGAGCTGAGTGCTGAGCAAAAGGTACAAACACGTAGAATAGGATCAGGAGGAAATAAGGAACAGAAATTCTGGACCATAATCATTACGAGTGAAGATCGGTTCTCCATGCGCGTTCTCATAAGATTTTGCGCTTCGGTATCGTTTCTACCAACAGCAGAAACGAGCATGTGCATGCTCGCTTGACGACTACCACTTTTGCGGTCTTCCAATGCCAGCTAAGCCAACGTGTACATCTTCTCCACCTCTGCGTGGACCACCACCAGCTACAAATATATATAACCGCACCATCCAACACGTATCGGTCGATCGTTATTTATAAAGCTACGTACGCTTTGTACAGCTACCAAGTGTGCCCTGGCTTTCTAGGCCAATCGTCTCTGTCTCTCTCTTTGTCTTAATTCACACCAACGAGTCTCTTCTTCGTGTTCCTTCGTTCTACTCCTAACTTCTTCGCAATTTCTCCACATATCCTTCATAATCCTCGATCGATCGCGATGTCAATCGATCCTCGTCGTTGCTCCGTGACTATCGCTTTCGGTCCGTAAAGTTCTGACAAGATCAATTTAAGGACGTTGTATGGCGACGGTCAAATCTAAATTTTTCTTTTTCAGTTTTTCGCACATGCAAAATGGTTTGCGAGACCAAGTTCATTGAAAAAAGTTGTTGCAAATTTACTAAAGAACAACATACTCTGAATCCAAGATTTTCCGAGGCAATCTGTATTTGTTATATAATAAACAAAATTTCGAAAAAATTTTACGAGCCATTTTTTTAAAAAACTAAATAAAGCTTCTTCGATGTTACACAAAAGTGTATGCAAAGTTTTAAGAGGCTTAAACATTTAGAAATCGAAATATTTAATGTTGAAAATTGCAACTGTTAATACACGCTTTTTTATGAGAAACTATTCAAGGTAAATATGCCGAACCAAGGCTGCAGCTTAAAATGCATTAAATTTTTTTTCTAACGTTTTCTATCACTCAATAAAGTTTTGCATGCAATATTATGGTGGGGGACAACCTCAAACGCCTTTGAGATTAAATTGAAATGAATTAAAACTAAAAAAAAATTATGATTTTTTTTTTAAATTGTCGTTCACACGTTTTTTGGGATATCGAGAGAACCGCTTAACGGCAATGGCAAATTTTAATTACTTTCCGAGTCCCATGTAAAAGTGTGTGCCGTTCGCTGTGTGTGCCGGAGCGATTTCTGCGAATAAGCTCGTCGCACCAGCAGCACGTTGCCAACGAGTTTTTGTCAACTGCGGAACCGCGAGCGCAGTCAAAGGTGATGACATTGATCTCTCTTGGCGCGTGAAGAAACATCGCCAAGTGGATGTACTGAAGAAATGTCTATACATATCGCTGTGTCTGTATGACCGACGCCACAGGAGACGCTCGAGAAGAAGACCCCGTATGTATTAAGCACCTGTGACGTTTGGAAAGAGAAAAAGATCGGAAGGCTCGCCATCCAGCGAGGAAGAAAGATCGAGAGAGAAGAAATCTACGCGAATATGGTCGTGGACTCAGGACTCGGTGAATAGTACCTTAATACTCACGACTGAGCATCTTCGAGGCTCGATTACCGAATCGGTTGAAAAAAGTGGCAAAAATCGTTTTTTCTTTTTCGAATTAAAAAAAAAAAAAAATGCCGATTTTTTTCAATTTTTGGAAACAATATTTCAACCGTTTTTTTCCGAATCGAATCTTTTCTGAAAATTTTCGAAAGGAGCGATCGCCGTGAGCGGCTGTTTATAATTTTAATTTTTTTCCAAAAAAATGGCGATTTGTTCACTTTTTTGAAATTTTCATAATTGACTTGTTTTTGAATAATAGTAATTATGAAAATTTTTATAATCAGGAATGCACGGACCAAGGCGCAAAAAAATGGTCTCGATCTGTTCATGAGTTTTCGAGAAATCGCGGGGACACGCACACATCGGGACGTTCGAAGTGGAGGATCAGCGGCGCTGCCTGCTTCCGCCGAATTTATTGGCAGTCAATCAACGTTCGGGATTTTAACGTCTCCATATAAATTTATCGCTAAGTGGAAACGTCGCGAAAAAAACACATTTTTTTCCGTCCCGATAGTAAAGTTTCCCCTTAATTGACATGCGGTCACCCAACCGAGTATCGCCCGAGGCCGATCTGTCGATGTGCGAAACAAAAATAAAATTAATGGAGCGTCGACAGTGTCAAATTTATCGAGTCGACTAAAAATGTAAATTGACTCGATTTAATTGAGCTCGCTCAATTAATCCAGGCACGTCCTAATTAAGCTAATTTAATTAATTGATTAATTAAGTAATTTGATAAGTTAGAAAAAAAGCTGTTATAATTAATTTATTAAAAAATAATAAATCCCTGTTATAATTACAGTGACCACGGAGATAAAAATCTTTGTCTCACTAGTCAGCATGTTAATGATTAATCAAACGTGGCCAATTAATAACTCGTTAATTGAATGACGTACAAGATTTGTCGCAATAAGCGCCAAGCGCGCGTATCGCAAATGAGGGGAATCGCAATAATTAATTTTCCTTCCGTAGGACGCGACGCGCTGCAGAGACAATGGACTCTTTGATAATAAATAGAATTAGCTCTGCTGCCTACGCTTACACAAAGATCGTAGGCAGATCGTACACGAGATTGAAACTCGGAGATGAGAGAGAGCAAATACATTTGTCTCTTTCCTTCTCGTGTTTCTCATCATTCATTCGCGTATGTATATATTTATAAATGAATAGCTAGACATACAGCAAGCGAGCTCTAGGCCGTGCGTGCACCTCGAGTAAAACGGGATTACCGCTCGACGCGCGCGCCTCTACTTCCGGTTAATTCAAAGTCCACGATTCTCCTTCGGACCAACGACGACACGAACGCGAGCTAAGAAAAAGCACTTACGTGTGCGCGCCATCCGTGAGAATCCACCGAGAAAAACAAACAAACTTAATTTCCGAAATATTAGTTCCTTCATTTTTTAAGGAGGTTGGCTACATACGACAATATGATAAAAATTTAATCAAATTTGGTGATAACATTCTTTAGCATCAAATACGATGACACAAATTTTTTCAAATTTTTCGTCTACATAGTTTTCGAATAATTGGAGTTTACAATATGCAAAAGATATACCTATATAAATATGAATTCCATGCTTACGCATGTAAATTCTATTGTTTAATTACTCGAATACTATGCAGAAGAAAAATCTTAAAAAATGTGCATATTCATTTTTAACACTAAAGAATATGCTCAGCAATTTTCATTAAGGACGTTGTATGCAAAGTTTTTTATCGATAGAATTTCTTTAAATTTGCACCACACAAAGAGAATAGTGATCTCTGATAGCTCGCGCAATTTCAAGAGGTTTCACCACGTACGCTGTGTAGGCATTCGTAGGTTAAGGGTCAAAGAAAAACTCGATCGAATGAAAATAATCTTTATTGAGCCTGCAGTCGCAGGAAATACAATAATAATCACAATTTATTCCGAAAACTGCATTCCACGTAACTGTCGAAACGTTCCGGAGTCTCCTCACGAAACTTTGATGGCATTTTTACGATGGACACTGCGCACACGGTGGGTCGAAATGTTTCGGAAAGTTTTGAGGTTATGTTCCTCGAAAATCCGCTCGGAAAACGACCTTCCCGATAAGCATGTGACCTTGATGAGTTTTTTCGATCTCGAGAACGATTTCCACGAGATTCCTCCCGCCCATGACTTTCACGGCCATTTTTCTCGCTCAATTCATTCGGCATCCATATTTATAAAATAGGAGAATAGTAAATATATAAATGTATGTGTGGAAGAAGTTGAACAGCCGTCGCAGCATGTTCGTGACCATATCGAGACACTCGTAAAGTATATGTCCCGCGGCTTAGGAAAGGAACGAGAGAGAAAGAGAAAAGTCTCTGCGGCGCGGCATAAGTGCATCCTGGCATGTGCCCCAAGTTGCGGTACAGCTTTAGCAACCTCTGTGCGGGCACATTGGACATTAGTTAAATTACAACGCGGACCTCTCACCTTTGCTGCTACACAAGGAGGCTCGCGCGCCATGTATAAAAGCTAAGAAAAAGCCATTTTACTGGGGAAATCCCATGCAGCATTTCGATCACGTGACTATCGCGGAAGAGCAACAAAGATGGCGGCGAAAAGCCGAAGATTCTATAAAAATCGCAATTTATGTCGAAAAACTTACTTTTCCTCGGTTTTTTCCACGGTTTTCCATTTTTTGTTGTTCTAATGACGAAGAGACTGATTTGGCGATATCGAGAACGTGGAATCGACCGCGGGGGACTGTTCGGTCATTGACGAGGTCGCGCACAACGACCACCGCGACCGGAAGACAGTCCGTACTAAAAAAAATGAAGCGGCTCGTGCCCCACAGGTTGTCCAATGTGACGACTCGACGTCCAGCAAAATTTTTCGGCGGGAATTTTAAATTCGGGATTATGGCGATCGTAATTTTTATCGAATCGAGGTAAAAAAAAATGGGAATTCCTAGTGTATGGCCTACTGTGAGGTATGCTCTGTACGCGCTCTTAATTTGATTGATGCGCACTGAGGAAAAACCGGATTTTCGAGTGCAACGACATCTACCGCGTTCGCGTCGAAGAGTCAGCGTCTTTTTTCTTATTTTCATCTCCTTTAGCGCGCGCGCGCGGGAATCTGTCACCGTAAAGTGTGAAACTTGGTCGTGTGTGTCTAATCGTCTCGGTCAGTCTTATTAGTCGCTCGTGTCGCATGTTTTTAACGTTTCTTCAACTTCTTGCGAATAAATACTCGGCGCACGGCGTCACTTACTTTACTCGTCGATATAATTATTGAATTTCTCCGCATACCGCCCGTTCTGACAACCTTGACAATCTCTCGTGCAGAAAAACTTAACGAGTTAATTATATATACGGGCGGAAATTTTCTCGCACACTGCTGATTTATTCATTTCCGATGCCGCGCGAGAATCTCCGCCAAAAACACACTCTCGCGGCGATACACTCTACCGCGCGGAATGTTAATTCACTCTCCCTCTCCCTATCGTTCTCTTTTCTCACTTTGAGTCTCTGCGATTCCCGATGACCCAATTGAAATAATGCCAAACCAACACCGCACAGTAATAATTACGAGACAGAGATTCGACGACCCAGAGAATTAAGAAAACTGATTCGTCGTGCGCATTCGAAAAAATCGAAGATGCGCGATGCACTCAACGGAAAAAGTTTCAAATCGCCACTGTCATTCGAACAAATAGCGTCAATAAAAACGAAATGAAACCAGCATCCAGAAAAAATAAACTAAACTCGAAATAATTGAATCTCAAATACTGAAATAAATATGGGGTCCCAGAGACCCCGCAACTTTATCGAAGTGTCATTATCGGATAAAAAAGCGTTTCTGCAAAATTTGAGCCTCGTAAAAATTCCGCGGTCATTAGGACACGTTACCGACCGTTCGATTTGTCTTTCGAGGTTGCGGTAAAGGCCACAGAGGGCAGCAGCAGCTGTTTCGAAAAATCGCACAAAATTTGTTCTGGAATGCCAGAAAAAAATTGTGTTTTATTTTTTCATATTCAATGATTATTGAAAATGCTGGAAAGATCGTTGTCGCAAAATAATGTCCCGCGTCAACGATTTTTATTTAAATAACAAATTTGTTCTGTTTTACCTACAGAGTCGGGCAAATAGACGCGCCGAAGAGTTGCTCGCTTGAGGGCGCTGCGGTCTCGTTTCCTCGTCGATGACAGTGAATCCGACGCGTATTTACATTGACGTAAATATATATCCACGACGGTAACTGTCATGTTTGGATTCCGTTCGATCGCGTCGTGAATCAGTGCGTTTATAAATATAAAATTGAACAATAACTAAAAAAAACTGAGTTTCGTGATTGCGTCGAATCGCACAACCTCTCGACGCATTTCCGTTCGGCCGCGTACTTCGTAGCCGGCGTCAACGCGATGAATAAACTCGGCAGCGAATCTCCGCGTATTGTTGATGTCAAATTTTTCATTATTGCCGAATGAAAAAAATGTCATCGTCGTTTATATTCGTCGCTCGGGCCAAACAATACTCGGCTTTGTGCCGGCGGTTTTCACACGTCGATTCCGTAAATGGAATTGACGTGTAGACGCGTACGTTTCAAGAACTTTTGGCAATAATCGAAAAGAGTGTCTCTACCAATCGTACAAACATGTGGTAAGCCCCAAAAATTTCCTATCCATTTTTTCCGCACAATACAAATTTAAAAAAATCAAAAAAAAATATTAAAAAATCAAAATTCACATTTTTTTTCCAAAAAAATTGATTTTTGCGTTAAAAAAAATGTTTCGAACTCTGTTTCGACTGATTTTTCAAAAATCTCCAATTTCAAAGATTCCCACATGGTTTCGATGGCTCGAAAATATTCTAATTTTTAGGAATCACTTTTCAAAATCAAAATTTTCGAAAAATCGGGTTTCTTGACTTTTCAATTTTTGTTTTTGTATTCAATGTTTTCTGTACAACGTGCAAATTCTCGTTGTTTTCGTTCGTCTCGATTTTTGGTTTTTTGGCAATTCTCATTTTTCTCGAATTTTCGATTTTTGAATTTTCTCCTTTTTTTTTTTTTTGTTTTTCTAGATGAAGCTCCTGAGCAATGGCACGATGGTCAACTGTCTTGTCGGGTGTTTTCTTGGCTCTATCCATGGTCCTATCTCTTGGGAAACTGCTCATGCTCGCAGCGACCAACGGAAACAACGGTGAGCTGAGCGAAGCCGACGAGTGGCTAGCGGAAATTGGCCTCAAACAATATCGACCTATTTTCAGGAAAAGAGGTGAGAATTTCCAAAGAAAATTTCTAGAAATATTGCAAAGAGACGATAAAAAATTTGAGATTATTCCGGGTCTGGAAGACCCGGACATTGCTAGATCCATCATGGGGTTGGGGAAAGCAAGAAACAGTCAAGATTTGTCGACGCGAAAAAGAAATGCTGAATTTTTTGCAGGATTTTAGAAAATTATTGAGAAAGAAAAATGGCTTCTCCGTTGGAAAGTTTTTCTTTCTATCGTTCACGGGGATTTAAAAAAGCTGCGAATTTCGATTTGCAGCGTTTTTTGCATTTAAATTATAAAATTTCGAAAACTTTTCTAGAAAGTAAAGAGCAAGTACAGACTTGTACACAATATCTTAGAATCTTTTTTTCAAAAATCTCAGATTTTCGTAAAATTCGAAAAATCATAAAATTTAAACCGTTCAACCGATATTTTCCAAATTCACTACCAACCTTCCTGTTATGATACTCTATTTATAAAAAAAAAAATTAGTAATAAATGTTAAAATTTGCGCAAGTTAGAGCGTCGACAGCCATTTTTTGAAAATTTCAAAATGCCCCAGAATTCGTATTTTTCTAGCAATTGCAACAAAATTATCAGAGAATGAAGAGCTTGTCTAGATCAAAATCTGTGCAAAACGGGAGCCCTGTAGCTCGAACCGTTCTCGAGTTATGAACGTTTGAATTTTGCAGTGCCAGAACAAACACACACACACACATCTGGACATTTTTTCTAGATATGATTTTTTGATGTTTCGGGAAATTTTAAGTAGATTGACATTGAAAACTGGAAAAAAAAAATTCACCCTCACACAGGTTCCTCTATGAGGAAGCAAAAATGACAAACTTGAATTTTTGAGGAAGAAAGCTGATTTTTTTTGCTTTCCTTTGTCTCTGTCTTTCTGGACTCAAGAGTGTGAGAGTTATTCGAGGAGCTGGCAAACTTGTTTGAGCCAGCATCGTACCAATAAGAAAAGTGCACTTAATGGCTAAGTGTATCCTCCAAAGGAAAAATCTTGAATAAGGTATACATCGCGACGTGTGTGTGAAGTGACACTTGGAATTTTTATGGGGCACAGAGGGCCCTCTTGACTGCGAGCATCGTTCGAGTGTACAAGAATTTCTGGTCAGACTGAGTTTTCCTTATTTCTGTACATTTTTCGCGTGAATGTGGTTAGTGAAGAGGACGTCGACCTGTGCCCGACCTTTTTTCCCTTTCGACACTCGGATCCTCGTCACGTTTGCCTCATAAAGAAAAAACGAGTCGGTGGAAAAAAAAAAAAAAGAAAAATGAATCACGAACTTTCAACTTCAAAAGCCTCGTGAAGTTTCGTGAAAAACGTGAAAATGAAAATTTCGACGAATTTTCGAGTGAAAATCGTATTTGGAATTTTTTAAACGCGATTCACGATTAGCGAAACGAAAATTATGAATCGCGGAGGACAGAGAGTCAAGTCTCTGTATTTGAAGGTGAATAGACGAATGAAAAGGAGCTCGGGAGTCGTGAATTTTCTATGCGCCTCGCTAGCGTCGCACCTTAAGAGGGAAAAATGTCAAGGTCGAATGTCATTGACTAGTTAAATAATTAAATCGTTGCAAAGAGTCTCGAGAATATTCTCATCGTCCGGGCCGTTTATTTCTGACGTTTCAATATCGCGGACAATTTTTTCGATCAACGAAAAAATAAGGAAAAATCGTGTAAAAAAAAATCGGTGCTGTGAGTAAATTTTTAAATAGTTTTCGAAATTTCAAAGACGAACTAGAAAAAAATACGAAAAACGTTGCATAAAGTCAATTTTACCCCAGGAGCTTTCGACCGACGATACGCGATAGAAATTTTGAGAAAATGGGACTTGTGACAGCCTCTATGGGTAGTTTGAACCTTCCAGTAGGGAGCCTCGTCGTTATTATTTGAAAGGGCTCGTTAGTTCAGTTTTGGAAGCCGTAGGAAGCGGACGGTGTAAAGGAGTATATTTTTTGGAAGGGTCGCTAATTAAACCAGTCCCACCTGAAAGCATGCTGTTCCAGACTTATGAAACGAATTTTTTATTTGTTTTTCAATTGAAAATTACAATTTCCGCATCATTTTTTGTAAAAATTCATTTTTGCAGATTTTTTTTTCGCCATTCTTTTTAATATCAAAAATTGCACGAATTGAATACAATCATCAGGGTCGTTACTCAAGGGTTGAAAATACATTGTAGTATTTTTATTTTATTTTTATTACGATTTTTTTTTTTTTATAGAAAATTACAATTTCTGCATGGTTTTTTGTGAAAAAATTCATTTTCGAAGAATTTTTTTTCGACATTTTTTTAATATTAAAAATTGCACGAATTAAATATAATCATCAGGGTCGTTACTCAAGGGTTGAAAATACACTGTAGGATTTTTGTTTTATTTTTTTTTACGATTTTTCAAATATTTATCGCCTTCCAAAGTGAATGGGGTTGATAACAGCACCAATGACTATTACGTCACAATCCGGAGGTATGACTATTAACGGTTGATAAACGATATTTTCATTAATTATTCGATTGCGTTATCACTCTCGAGCTCGAAATGACAAATGATGAAAAAATAATGTTGAAAAATAGGGAAACGTTGAATAAGTGGGAGAAAATAATTGAATTTGTAGATAAAAGATAAGGTTATAAATTTTACATCGTTATCACTGTAGCAGAGCCCAGTGCACTATTTTATCTCGAGCATCGTAAATATTGCAGCAAAGGGCAACCGTGCATTTCTATCTCTAGCCTCAATATTTTTTTTTTCTATTTTTTTTTTTCGCTTTATTCCTGCAAAATCGATAATCGGTACGTAATTAAACTTTGCAAAAATATCTCCAGCAGCTGAGGTTTCGTCGTTCAAGAATGACGTTCGATTTATTATTATCATTATTATTTCTACCGAAAATTAAAAAAAAAAAAAAAATACGTGAAAAAAGGCTCGAAACTTGTTTATCGAATTTCGGAGTTTCAAAAATATTTTTGAAAATCAATTTTTTTTTTGAAAAGTGAAAATAAAAACTTGAATTCGCGAGAAAGTTTTTTGTTTGTTTGAAAAATGGAAATAAAATGAAATTTCTGGTGGAAAAAACGTTGAAGTAACGAAGGAAAGATTTTTAGGTTGCGGAAAAAGTTGAATTGGCGAAAAAGTGTAAAAAGGAAGTGAAGATTCTGCTCTTCATTTTCACAGAGCCAAGATAAATTCTTAATCCGGATTTCCTCGAGTGTACAACACACACTCCCAACCTTTTCCAACTCGGCACATGAATTCACTCTAAAGTCCCGCGAGTGTACGTGTGCGTGGTGCTCGCTCGAGCGAACAATACAATCTCGAATTAAAAATATATTCCGCACGTTGAGAATCGTATTTCCAGAGCCTCTGGAAACCCAGGATTTCGCAAAAATCCTTTCGATCGTAACATACGCGATCCCGGGTCCCGGAGACCCGAACGGCTCTCATAATTCATTAGAATCTCCGCGTCGCGAGGTTTCTTTCCTTTTCGTTAAATTTTTCATCGTCGCTCGAACAATAATCGAGCTCCGAATCGGAATATTAAAAAAAAAAAACAAAAAAAGCAAAAAAAAAAATCGAAAATCGACCTTTGACCTCCATTCAGCCAAAAATTGCATTTCCGGTACTCGAGTTCCTCCCACCGAGCAAAATCCTGAAAAATCAACGGCGAGAAATTTTTGTTTTTTTTTTTTCAAAAATCGCGATTATTAAAAAATCCTTAAAAAAATCGAGGACAAAGAAATACGACAATTTGAGATTTTTTCGTCAACGTATACAGGTGTAGACATGCGTGTATGAAAGCGAATCGTTCGGGAAGGAAGACTCGGCGGTGGGGGCAGAAATGGGGCTGGGGCGGAGGGCGCCCCCTCCCCCTCCCCCTGACCCCTCGCCGCGGTTGCCCGAAGCACGAGAGCGAAGCGTTTCGGGGAATGGAGCGTTGTACGGGAGCTCGGCGACGGTTGGCGTCGATGCTAGGACGGCTCGGGGGGGGGGAACGGTTGCTCTCGCCGTGTAATCGTATTGTATGCAGTCGACTGACGTGACTCCGCAAGAGCGGATCGCAACAGAGAGACAAAAAACTTTAAAGAAAGGAAGAAAAAAAGGGAAAGCCTGAAAACAAAGGGCAAGGCGAAGAAAGGAAATAAACAAGTGGAAAGAGTGTCAAAGACGCGGCTGAGCAGTGCGGCGAAGAAACAAAGGAAAAATAAACACAGAGACGACCTACGTGTGTTGGAAAAAAAAAAACTAGAAAAAAAAGTAGAGAATCGGAATAATCGTGGCAAATATGCACGTGGCCGAACCTGCTCGCCATCGACCATCATCCGGAAGCTTATTTTCAAAATTTTCAACATTTTTAACGTCAACGAAGAATACAGAGGAGCCTCGAGCCTTCCGAGCGACGAAAAATCTTAAAGAAAATTCATTTTTCACTTCCGCGAGCCTTTGACACACTCGGCCATTGTCTCTCGACCAATTGGACCGTTTTTTGCCTCAATAAACATCCACGCTCGATCTTATATTTCTAGCCACCAGAGGCCTTCTGTCCAGAGCATTGTTCGCCATACCAAAGTCTCGTTAATTGTTGATACTTGACGAAAACGAGCGGCACACAGGCTGCGAATTTGTTCCAGCAAATCGCAAGACTATTCCTAGAGATCGCGAGGAATTTATCTCAGCCTCATAATTCCCTAACTATCGGAATACCTTTTTCAAACGTCACACATTTATCTCGACGGTTACATCGTGCGCGAGGGTGCTTAACAGTGATTTACGCGAATTTGCCTTATCGTAAGTGATTCAAAGGCTTTTCTCATTTCGACCCCAATCCCCGGAGAAAGACACGAGACCAACAATTCCATAAACACTCATTTTTTTCCCCACTGTTTCATTTTTATTCAGTATCGTAGTTTTTTTTTTTTTTTCCAAATAAATCATTTGAGCCTGAAGGACCAACGAACTATTAGAGTTTCGTAACATTTCTTTCGCACAGTCTTCGTACGAAAACCCGAACCGTGAGATTTTGTCCAAATTTTTTAATTTACAGTTTTTTAAAAAAAGTATCGAAAAAAAATGTACGTACTTTTGATCAATGATTAAGAGAGTCGAAAAAAAAATAACAATCATTGCGAGTAATGGCAAAAATATACAGACGAGCAACATTTCCCAAAAACGATGACAACATTTTTTTAGCATCACAACAAATATTATTCCATGGGGGAAAGTTTAAATTTCCCATAAATACCATAAGTATTGAAATATTAGTGTATATATATTTGGGGTATTTATCTCAATCTCTATTTTCGGGAAAAACCGCACTTCTGTATATTTACCAATTTTTATCCTTAAGAATAGTAAATTGAACAATTTTTTATTATTGTTTTTTTATAATAAAAATAGTTGAATTTATTAATAAGACAAATCATTATTATGAACAATTATTATTTTTCCCGATCAATTAAAATAATTTTTATCGTTCATTTTTGTTAAATATTATAATTATTTTTACTCTTCATCATCGTAAATTGAACGAGTTTCCATCATCGTTATTATTATTATTAATAATGATAAATAAATAAATAATAATAATACTCCAATTTATTAATAATTCGATTTATTATTATTACTAATTATTGCTATTCGTGGTAAATTACAATAATTATGATTAAATCATTTTAATCGTTGATTTCGATCAAATATTACAATAATTTTAATTATAAATTGTAGGAAATTGAACAAGTTATTGTTATCATTAGTTGTTGTTATTTTTATTAACACATTATTCTTTTAATTCGTTCATATTTATTTTTTATTGTTATTCTTCATCGATACATAATTTTTATGGATAATTGTCAGACGATTATTCGTCACAAATCTCTTTTCGCGATAATGACGATTTAAAACAAAAAAAAAAAATTCCTAGTACGTGGAAATGATGTTTTCTGAAGAGTAGAATTTTTTTGGACGTTCGAACGACTTTTTTGGCGGGAAGTAACATGGCAAAATGATAAATTGATGTGAAAACGACACGTACTTAAAAGCTTGGTTCGGATATCGGATACTCAAAGACGACGCCGATACCGGAACACGAACTTTCAAGGTTAATCTAGTTTTACGATTTTCAAGTCCCCGACCAAACTTTCCGATCTGTTTGCTTCTCTTGCCCTTCACCGCGCCTCTTTTTTCCTTCACTTTCTTCGATCAATCACTCTCCTTCCGCTTTTCAACTTTCGACCATTATTTTTTTAGTATTTTCATCAAAAAGACCAAAATTTTTTTCAAAATAATCATCAAAAGTAAGATTGCGAAAAAATTGACAAAAAGATTAATTTATATTTCGAGTTTTTTTTTTTTTTTTTTAATTTTTTTTTTTTTACTTTTTTCTACTTTTTTGGTTCGAGCACTTTTTTCTAATTTTCACGTCGACCCCGAAACATGAACCCATCCCGATTAATTGAAAATGTTCTCAAGCACACTTCGCACAGATCGTAAGGACTGTTCTCATTTTTCTTTGGTCGTTTTTTCCACTTTATCGCTCGGTATTGTACGCCACGAGGAAAATTGCTTTCGGAGAATATTCAGAGTCGAGCTTTCCGCGCGGAGTTAGGGAAACTCGTTGAGGGATCGCGCGATCGAAAAGTTGCGAGTGGTGGCGAAAAGAGGAAAGAAAGAAAGTGGCAGGCAGATCGACACACCGAGAGGGAAGGAGGGAGAGGAATGGGAGAGAAAAGTTGGCGAGCGTATTATCAACTTATGGGAAAAGAGGTTATGTCGTAGGAGACACACGATGTAGAGTGAATACGAAATAGCGGGAATATCCGGTCGGACGGTTTTTCCTGCAATGCGGATCACTGCGGAGACTCTTGACTGAGAAAATAAATAATTAATGCAACAAGAAATTGGAGCTTAACGAGCAATCCGTCAAAATCATTTTCCACCATCGCCATCAGCGATTTAAAAAAAAAAAAAAAAAAATAGATCTCGTTGGCTTTAAGGACGTTGTATGCAAAATTTTCTATCGATGGAATTCCTTTAAATCTGCAGCACACTAAGGGAACAGTGACGACTAATAGCTCGCACAATTTTAAGAGGTTCTCCACCATGTAGAGGTCGATTTTCATATTTATAAAAATTTATAAATTCATAAATTTATAAAAATTGTCATTTTTATAAATAAATATATTTATAAAAATCACAATTTTCAGTAGTTTCTCATAAGAGCGTGTGTTAAAAGTTGCAATTTTCAACATTAAATATTTCGATATAAATTTATAAAAATTGTCATTTTTATAAATAAATATATTTATATTATAAATTATGAATAAATATATTTATAAAAATTACAATTTTCAGTAGTTTCTCATAAGAGCGTGTGTTAAAAGTTGCAATTTTCAACATTTAATATTTCGATGTCTAAATGACGAAGCCTCTCAAAACTTTGCACAAACTTTTGTGTAACATCGAAGAAGTTTTATTTAGTTTTTCAAAAAAATGGCTCGTAAATTTTATTCGAAATTTTGTTTATTATATAAAAAATACAGATTGCCTCGGACAATCGTGGATTTGGAGTACGTTGTTGTTTAGTCAATTTGTAACAACTTTTTAAAATGAACTTGGGCTTGCAAAGGATTTTGTATGTAAGAAAAACAGAAAAGAAAAATTTAGATTCGAGCGTCGCCATACGAGGTCCTTAATTCTAAAAATACAGAGAAATAAATAAGAAAATGGTAAAAAGCGAGTGTCCAACCGGATCGACGACGATCCCGTCGACAAGGAATTGACTGCGAATAAAAAATTGAAACGCCAACGAAAAAAGAAACAACGCTCTCCTTATCGATTCTTTCCAAGCGCGAGCCGGTGTGTTTGTGTTTTGTCAACACAGAGCCAGCCACACACTGACGTTAACTATGAAAGATCGATTCGCCTCGAGGAATAACCTTGAGGCGAAAAAATAAATAAAAACGCGAAATAAAGCGTCAGAGTTTGGAGGGTTGGAGGGCTTGTTATGGATCGACACGCGTTAATCTTTAGTACAAATTTCCATCAACATATGCGGCGGGAACAAACACCCAACAGCTAATAGGATGAGCCGCGTAGGTATACACAAGGGAGTTTCGTTTTCC
Source organism: Hyposoter dolosus (assembly GCA_963921915.1). Taxonomy (NCBI): domain Eukaryota; kingdom Metazoa; phylum Arthropoda; class Insecta; order Hymenoptera; family Ichneumonidae; genus Hyposoter; species Hyposoter dolosus. The sequence goes on from OY998135.1 coordinate 380,489, forward strand.
TTTGAACTTTCGCCTCTCCGTGCGGCTACGTTTGGTTTATTTCGTAAAGAGGGTTTCTCAAGGGTGTTTTCGGTGCTAAAGTCACGCGAGAGATTGTATTGAAACACGAACTAGAAAATCGTGCATGAAGCTGGATGTAAATATAAATTATCTTCACCTTTTGCGGTTTATCGACCAAAAAGTTTATTTTCAAGATTTTCGAGCTGGAATTTTTACGAGTTTTGAGGTGGTGGGATCTACGGAAAGATAATGAGCGAGGAAGGGAAGGGGGAGGGGGGGGGGGGGCGGGAAGACTAGAAACCCCGTTTCCATATCGATTTCGATGAAACTTCTCGAGGTTTGCAATATTCATCAGCACGAGCGAGGAAAAGCGTCGAGGCAAATTCGGACATGTAGCACTTGGGGTTTATAACTCGCACGAACATTATTAAAATATACGCGGATATCCTTAACGTAACACGAAGAAAATCAAGCGCACGAAAATCCCAATCTCTCGTTCGTATCTCGATTTAATTCTCCGCTGGCATTTCACGTCCTTGCTGATAAGAATTAGCAGTTCAAGTTCAGCCGAATAAAGCACTGGACTATTATAAGAAAGCTCATAATTATTTCCTGTACACGTTGAATATCGAACCCGATTTCAGGCCAAACTAGTCCGGCCTGAGCTAATCCGAGTTTATTTGGAACGAATACATGCGAGAACTGCTTTTTTCTGCACTTTTTTCAGGATAAACTAGTTTTGACTGAATTTTTTTCAGGATAAACTAGTTTTGACTGAATTTTTATCAGGATAAACTAGTTTTGACTGAATTTTTTTCAGAACAAACTAGTTTTGCCGGCTTGGATCGGGGTGAAAATCATTTTAACTCCCTTGGGCCGAACTAGATGAGCTTAGACAAAACTAGTTTTGACTGGAAATTGGATTAAACTAATTTTTTCAACTATCGTCAGTTGTTTCCAATATTTTTTAATCAATCTGCCAGCGACTTTGTTCTGTAATGTTGAAGTTTTTTTTATTTTATGATTTCCTAATTTAATACGCTCAGATGCATTTTTTTTTGCTCTGGAATATTAAAAACGAAAAAAAAAATGGAATTCAAAGGAAATTACTTGGCAAGTTTGGAACGTTAGGGTATTGAAAGTAGGTTTATGGAATATTGTGAATGAGATTGCGAACCGAGACCACGATCGAGATTATATGTGTCTGAATATCAATGTTTAAAATCTCGCAGCCTCTCCGAGCGTGATTGCATCGTCCCATAAAGAAAATTTAATCCGATTTTTATCCACTTTTCCACTCGGCGAGATCGTACCAATTCAGAGATAAAACCTTCGATTTCACGTGTTTTCGAAACGAATTTACACACAAAATGTTCATCGCCAAATTTTTTCTGTTCAATTTTCATTGTTATTCATTTTCTGTGTGGAAAAATTTTCAATTTTGTTTCTTCCATCATCACGAAACTCTCCATAGTCCTTTTTTTTTTTGCAATTTCAAAAACAGCCACGATCGATATTTGCATCGACATTATTGCTCGCCATTAAATTTTGATTTGTCACGATCAATAAAACGCAATCGATTCGATCGTTGGGGACCAGCGATAAAATCAATTTTCGTTCCAATTCAATATCCAGAACTTGACATTTCCACCAATTCGAATTACTCTGAAAAAAAGTAACAATTTTTTGTTCGATTTAACGAAAAATTGAAATTAATGAAAAATAAATAATGAAGACAGTTAACGGAGTTAACCCTAAAACGGTAACTTAATTTTTTGTAACCTATTCCGTTAACCTGGGGTCATGAATGACCCTAATTTTGAAAAATTCATATCTCCGGTAAAATTTAACAAAAAGGGTTCATTTTTTTCGTTTTTTAATGCAGAATCACGTGAGCCTGGAGCAATTTTGTTCGAATTAAAAAAATGAGTCAAAAATGCGTTAAAACGATGAAAAAAAAAAAAAACGGGCGAACGAAGAGAGAAGGGGCGCGGGATGTAAGTTAAAAGTCGATTTTCCAATTCGCAAATCCCACAATTATTTCGATCGATCGTTTTTTTTTTTTTTTTTTACTTTTACGAGATTTCTCCATTGAAAATTTAATTTCGGTCCATCAATTGAGGCGAAATAATGCTTTTTAACGACTAATAAATATCGAGGAATTCGAAAAGCCTAAAGAGCTCAATCGTATGTTTTCTATTGATACACAGAGATTTCCTCAATTCGGTTTAATTAACAAATCCAATCAGGCATTCCAAAGCAAACACAGGAACGTGATCGGCCTATATTTTTAGCATCCGTATGCAGAGCCAGAGATTGAAAAGCAGAAGGTGGCGGGGGGGGGGGGGGGGGGGGGGAAGGAGGAATTGAAATTTGGTTTTGGGTTCGGTAGAAAATGTGGAGCACAGGAGCATTCGGGATCGATCCCCCGTTGGTTAGCTACCTTCATAATACCCTGGTCTACCCTCTCATCCATAATCATGAGTGTGTGTGACATACATATGCCCCCCAAGCATCCCCTAACAGTTGCAACCCCTTTTACTTGCTCCTCTTTCTCTGCCCCGCTGCCCCGCTGCCTTCTCGCCCTTCCCCCTCCCTCTGAAAGGATCGTTAGCACGAAATAATGTCAGTGAAGGATATCTCCCCCGTATGGCAAAGGTCAAGAGTCCATCCGAGGTCGCGACCATCCTCACGCTTTATTTCTTTCTCGATCACCTTTTTTTTTTTTTTTATTGTTTGGAGATAAAAAAAAAAAAATTGCATTATCTATTTCCAAGAATACGAATACGCGTTCATTGAAATTAAATTTAGAAAAGTCTCTTTTCGATTCGGTCGTTTGGAAATTTGGCCAAAAATTTTTTCAGTTTTTCCTCGAATTTTCAAAAAAGTCCGTCGAATTTGGAAAATATCGATCGAACGGTTTAAATTTCATGATTTTTCGAATTTTACGAAAATTTGAGTTTTTTTTTAAATCGTCCAATCGCCCTAATTTTTCCAAATTTTGTAAGATATTTTGCACAAGTTCCTTCTTCCTCTTTATTTTCTAGAAAAGTTGTCGAAATTATATAATTTAAATGCAAATTCAAAAAAACCCTGCAAATTGCTTCCTCAAGATGCTCAAGATGTTTCAAAATTTTTTCATGCAAAAAAAAAAGCCCAAATCCCCATAATTATCGAATTTGTTAGGAATGAGGAATTTTTAGGGAGCGAAAAACAAATCGAAAGATGCGAATCTCTTTAAAAATTGATCGAGTATTAGGCCAGAGATAAAAAAAAGGATTTGAAAAAAAAAAAAAAAAAAAAAAGTCTCTGGTAGGAAACGAGGCAGCTGAAAGCTCGCTCAAACGTTCGGAGACGTTATGTGGAACGAATAACGATGAAAGGATGAAAGTTCTGGCCGCAATTCCATGATTACACGGAGCAATCACGACTGCGAAAATATATAGTCGCTCCGTGACACGAGCTTTTCTCTCCAAACCCCTTTTTTACTTGTTTTAAGGTCAAAGAAATTTTTTTCCCACTGTATACGTCCATAGAAAAAACAAAAAAAATCGAGCCCACGTTCCGAACATTTTCTTATTCAGTTTTTTCTTTCCCGTTCTAAAAAATCCTTTCAAGCCAAAAATTTTCTCGTCATTTCTTCCTTTTTTCTTAAGTACCTCGAGAATCTCGTGTTCGAGATTGTGTATAAGTCGTAGGTGATAGAACCAGGTCACGAACGCTTACAACTTTTTCACCGCACTTTCCGGACCGCGGTTGAAGTAACGATTTTCTTTTTTTTTGTTTGTTTTCTTTTTTTTTTTGTTTTGTTTTCTTTTTTTTCTATTTCTTTACTTTACAAGTGGGCAACACGCTTTCTGTGCCAAGCTCGTCCTTTGTCTTTCTCTCGGGCATTCCGTCGATACAAACAACCCGCTCCCTCGCTGTGTTTGTTTTTATTTTCTCTCCGCCTTGCGGAGACTCGCTCGTCGATCTTCTCCACGATAGAGTTGCGATTTGAAGGAGCCAAAAATAAAATCTTCAAATAATTATTCAACGTACAGTGCCCAATGTTTCTTGCCAACGCTTGAGAAACATCGAAAGAACAAAAAAAAACTACAACACACAAGAGAATCGATAAATATAAGAAAATAATATGCCGAACAATAAAAAACACGGTAGTCGCGATGGACAACGCGATAAGGACTTTTTCGTCGATGAAATATCGTCCATCGGCATGTCCCTGAGACCCAGTGGCAGCGCCTCCTCCGGTGAGTTTCACTCGTCAATTTTTTTTCTTCTCTTTCATATTCCTTTCGATTTTGATTCATTATTTCGTAATTAGCGATAATATGGACTCGGGCTCCGGAGGGAAATTGGCGCTAGGCATCGATCGGTTCTAGTTTTTTTTTTCTCAATTCAGATTCTAGCCAATCAATCAAAATTTCCTGCCTATAATTGTAATCGATTGGCAATCACTGCCGGAAAGATTATTGCCGATGGGGCAATCGCTTTTCCAGATTTACTCCCCGATCACCGAGTCAAATTATTTTCTATTGCCGTTTTTCAACAAGTTTGAAATTATTGCAGATTCGGTTTTACTTTTGGGGAATTCGGAACGAAAAAAAAAATTATTCAAACATCGAAAAATTTCATTTATTTTTTTTTTACAAAAAGTCCAGTCAAAACTAGTTTTGGCTTTGAGAATTGAATTTTGAAAAAATATTGAAGGTTCTTTCGGATTTTACATTTTTACCAAAAGTTTTTATTCATTTATTTTTTTTTTTTACAAAAACTCCAGTCAAAACTAGTTTTGGCTGGTCGAAAATAATTTTTGAAACACGTGCACGTGAGCTTTCGATCTCAGGAAAAAATTGGCATGGTCGAAAGATGGAAAAATAGAATTTTGAAAAAAAAAAATCGAAGGTTTTTTCGGATTTTAAATTTTTACCTAAAATAATTGCAGATTCGATTTTACTTTTGGAAAATTCGTAGCCAAAAAAAAATCATTGGAACATGGAAAAGTTTTTTTTTTTTCACAAAAACTCCAGTCAAAACTAGTTTTGGCTGGTCGAAAATGATTTTTGAAACACGTGCTCGTGGGCTTTCGATCTCAGGAATAAATTGGCAGGGTCAAAGATGGGAAAATTGAATTTTGAAAAAATATTGAATGTTTTTTCGGATTTTACATTTTCACCAACTTTTCTTGGACCGCTTGCAAATTTGTAACGATTCTGGTGATTGCTGCGCCGTCAGTTGTGTCTGCAGGATCGTTGGCTCTGTTGCGAGCAGCGCAAGCCAGGAAACCTCGAGCTTCCGAGGCGCATTGTTGAGCCGAGATGGGAAAAGAATTTGTTGTTTTCAAGGCCGATCTCAATTGATTGAATATATTTAAAAGGACGCATTCCCGCATCGTCTTTTCGGTCCTCGGTCTGCCGTAACCGTCCTCGGCACAGAGCCAGAGGACCCGGTCCAGCCAACTTCCAGAAATTGGAAGGTCGTTCGAGTAATTTATTCCTTTATCTTTGAACCAGAGGCTCATCTGAAAATACGATCAAGGTCGAGTAAACACAGTTGGAAACGAAAAGAAAACCGTAAGGGCAAACGATAAAAACGAGTGAAAAGTTTTATTTTCATTAAAATTCATTTTTTTCCACTTTTTGCGATAAAAAAAGAGATTTTCAAAAAAATATTTTTGAAAAATTGCAATTATCACCTTTTCCCGACGAGTGAAAAAAAAAATCCACAAGCAATCGATTGAAACGAGTGAACAGTTATTTTTTCACTGAAAATCATTTTTTTCCCATTTTTTGAGATTAAAATTGAGATTTTCAAAAAAAAATGAACGAAAATGATTTTTGAAAAATAGAAATTCTCACCTTGCCTCGACAGGTGAGACTCAGAGGATTCTCGAACACTCGAATCTTGGCGATGCTCCTCATTGGCGTCATGTCCCGAGGCTCCAAGCACGTCAACAAATTGTCATCCAAATTTAATCTCCTGATATTGGTCAATTTGGCAAACACCGAAGAATCGATATTCCTAATGAAATTGAAGGACAAATCCAATTGTTCGAGAGACGAGAGACTTTGGAACCATTTCGCGTCGACGATAGAGAGATTGTTGCTTGGCAAACTCAATTTTTTCAAAGAGAATAAACCGACCAGTGCGTTTGGGTGCAAATTACGCAATTCACAATTGTGCAAATTCAATGTTTCCAGATTGCCATTTTTGAGGAATGCATTTTCTGGTATTGTCGCAATTTTCGATTGCGATATTGTCATCGCTCTCAAAAATGGTCCTCCTCTTTCGAAAGCTTCGCTCAAATTCGAAGTTACACATTTGACCCAGTTCCCTGCACCTGAGAAATATTTTGAAAACCAAATTAAATTTAAAAAATTAAAATTCTCAACTTTCGATCGAAAAACGAATTCATTAATTACAAATTAATTTCAATTAATTATTAAATTAATTTTCGTAAAAGTTTTTATTGTTATACGAAAGAATTTGTAAATTTTGCGAAATATTTTTGTTTTTCATGAAAATTCGTTTTCCGCATCGTAAAAATGGCAGAAACTACAAGATCGTCCGTCGATTCAATTCCTTTTTCATTGAGATTGAATTTATTTAATTTTCCAATTCTACGATTTTTTGGCTCGACTCCATAACGAATTTTATTGGAAAAACGTCAATTCTTACCCTCGTTATATTTGCTGAGGGTACAAAGAGCGGTACCAGGTCGAATAAAATGCACAAAAAAGCAGAAAAAAATCAATCGGACCCACATGATGACTGATGAACTACTGAAGCCTCAACGGACGTAACTTTCGGGATGTGAAGAATCAACGAGACCGGAAACAGAGTTGAGATAAAGCACAAAATGGAAGAGATAAACAAAAAAATGTTTCCCTCCTCCCGTTGTATCTTCGTCGTTGAGTTCGTCATAGAGTTCGACCTTGAAGTCTCAACTCTGCGTAGAAAAAAAAAAAACATAACAAAAATTTATGAAAAGAAGGAAAAAATGCGAAAAAAAGTTTGACATCAAAATTTTCATCGCCGACGTATTTCCTGAAGATTTTTCTTTTTTGCTGCTACAGAATTTTAATGAAATCTCGTTTTGTCTGTTCTCAGGAATTTCCAGTCTTGCGAGCTGTGGCGAGGTCGATGCTCTTCCTGAACTACCGCCTCAGGATGAAGAACGTTTGCAGCGGGCGGCACGATTGTTGCAACAGAGGCTGGTTTTACGACAGTGGTTAACGGATCATGGCCTCAATGTTCATTATCAAAAGTACATCAGCTTTTATCAGCGATTAAAACAAAAAAAACAAAAAAATTAAGCTCACTTCGTCACACCCTGGTCCACCAGACCGTCATGTTGTTTTTCTTTCAAGCGTCATAGTTCATCGCCAATGCGTTTTCCAATTCTACCAAGTATTCCACTGCATTGGCCGGAATCTGGCGTATCGATTTCACTATAAATAAACCCCCATAGCTTTATTTTCCACGGTGTTATGGGGCAAAACACTTTTTTTAAGTTAAAAATTCTCGATAAAAACGTAAAATTTTGTTGAAACAGGTTGATGCAAATGGAAGTTGTATCTCTGGAGGATGTTTATGGGGTGCAAGACAACGAGGTACGCGGTGTGCTTGGGAAGGACCTGCAACGATGGATCCAGGCTCGACAGACGTTACCCACTTTGAAAGACTCTCTGGAAGCCCTAAAGGCTGATCTCTGGAGCTCGGTCGTCAAAAATAGTCAACACCAAGATGCCTGGACCTGGGGTAAAGATAAAAATCCTTTTCCACCCCGAATCGAGCTCTAATTCTCTTTGAATTGCAATCAAAGTTTCCCCAGCCCACAGAGAATTTCACAAAAACCATGAATTTCAATATTTCCCATAAAAAACGTCTGGAAAATCATTTTTTTTTGTTTTTTTCTACAAATTCTCAATCGTTTGCTCTCGTCAAGGTGGAATGCTAGTGGTGTCAGTGTCAGTCGCGGGTTTAGTTACCCTCGCGGCTATGACCCAGCCTGCCCTAGCCCCCGAAGCAAAACACTCGCTGCTGCAATACGTTACCGGAAAGTATTTGTTGCCGAGTAACTGCCGGGTTCATTTTGAATGGGAGGAGCCACAGCTTGTTGGGGAAACAATGACTTTTACTGTAAAAGTGAGTAAAAACCTTCGAATCAACATTTCCATGCTCCAAATAAAAAAAAAAATAAAAAAAACAATTTGCAGCGTGTTTTTCGTATTTGCGTTAAAATGATATAATTTCGACAACTTTTCTAGAAAGTAAAAAACAAAAGAAATCAATTTTACAAACGAATTTGTATGGCGTTCGAAAAAGATGAGAAACCATGGATTTTTTTTTGTCTCTTCGTAGTTTTATCAACGCAACGGTCAACCTTATCCAATTTGTGACAAAGACAATCTGATAGTCGAGGTAACCGAAGGCACGCGAAGAGTAGCAACCCTCATAGAATTAGGAGGCACAGATCCTCTCGCTGCCAACACAGCAGTCGTCAAATTTACTGTCCGTCATGCTGGCCAGTACAGAATCGCTGTACTCATCGGTTCTTGTCATGTTCACGGAAGTCCTTTCCTCAAGAATTTTCTTCCTGGTAATTTCCAAACGTTTTATTCATTTTTTACCTGCACACCAAATTATCGAAACTAATGGATTAATTTTGTTTGTTTTTTTTTGTTTTTTTTTTTTTTTATTATTAATTTAAACAGGAGTGGGAAGAATGATTTTTCTTGTTTTTTTTTTTTCAGGCCCTCCTGATCCTAATAAGACAGTGTTTGTACGACAAAGTTCGACGGTCGTTTGCACTGCCGGAATCGCACATTCCATGACGATAGAGCCACGAGACGAATACGACAATTTGTGCCTATTCGGAAGCGGAGACGAACCCACCGATGGCTATCACGTCAATATTACTCAGGTTATTTCTCCTTTTTCCTTCTTAAGGCAAACACTGAAATTTTTCAATTATTTAATCTGTTTTTTACAAATATCTTGGAGAGCACAATTTTTCCCATTTTTTTCTTTCCCCTAACGAGCATTTTTGAACTTGTTTTTAAAAGTTGATTATAAAGAATGAATTGTCAGCTAATTATCGTCATTTTCCCACAAATTTTATTAGCCAAAATCTGATTTTTTAATTAATTGAGATTTTATTAATTATGGGGAATTTATTGGACACTGCAGATTGGCAGTTCGGAGGAAGGACAGCCGGAAGGCTGCACGATAAATCTCGAATACGATAGTCCGAATCAGAGGATTCGTCTGAAAGTAGGTTTCCCCAAAGGAGGATGTTACCACGCAACGGTCAGTCTCTCAGGCCTACAATTACACAACGGAGATTTCGATATAATCGTCCTCGAGAGTGAGTGCCAAAAAAAACCAAAATTGTTCTTTTTTTTCTGGCAACGAGAAAAAAAAAGCTGTATTTTCTCGAAAAAAATCGTTTTTTTCTTCTATGTCCTCGTTCGGTTCAGGTCCGGTGGCAAGGATGGTGCACAACAACGTTGCCTCGAAGGACCCGGACATTTGTTACGCGGCAAAGTTACTTGGGATGCAGGGTGAAAAATTTTCAAAGCCGAAAAAAGTTTTTTGCTTCATATCCCCGAAGCAGTTGACCATCAAGGAGTATCTCTTGAAGTTTATACCGAAGCGACTCGTCACTTTTAGACTCTGTCCTTCGACCAAGGTAAACTTATCGACGGTGTGTAAAAATTATGATTTTTATTTTTTCTTCGTTTTTGACACTTTTTTATAAATACAATTTTTTGCTCGGATCGTTTTCTTGAGATTCGCATGCACGGAGCAACTTTTAACTGCGAAAAAAACTCACTTTTTTCGTCGCTTTTGGCTACAGTTCCATTTCGAAGGCTCCAACAATCAACACGAAGGCTACGACTCTTTCTCTATAGACGACGGATGCCAACCACCGATCCAACTCATCTCACACTATCGTGACGTCATTGCCGCTACTTTTACTTTATTTTTACTTAAAAATATCGGAGGAAGCGAGACCTTTGCGGACAAGCAAGACTTTTTCTATCACGAAGTAAGGAAACATCATCAGAAACACTATCACGAGAAACTTTCTATGAAAGTCCAGCGAGACAAACTCTTGGAATCGGTAAAGAAACTTCGGAAAATCGTTTTTTTGGGTTTGGAGATTCAAAGTTTAGCGAATAACGATTTTTTTTTTGGGGTTTTCAGTCGATGAAGGCGACCAAGGGATTCTCTGTTAACGAATGGTGCAGGAACTTTGAAATCACGTTCCAGGGAGAACAAGGTAAACGCCAAATTGGATCCAAAAGGTCGAGAAATATTTTTTTTTTTCTCTTGACGCGATATCCTGCCGAAACTAGTGGCGATAGAGCAAAAGTCCAAAGGACCAATCTTGTAGTACGGGAAATTTGCTAGGAAAAATCACTGCACAGTATTTTTCTATCTCGAGTAGTTTGGTCTCGAGAGCGCGTTGAAGTACCTGAAAAACGTTTGCTCTCCACGGACCTCGTAAATCCGATATTTGTGGCTAAACCGCTGGGAATATAAAAATTTCGTCGAGAGATTTCTTTCAGGAAATTTGCCCCTCCACAAAATTGGTCCTATGGACTTTTGCTCTATCTTCAGCCGTTTGCCTCCTATAAGCCCTAGAAAGATCCCCCCACTCCAAATCTCAGCGACCAAAGTCCCCCGTCAAGAAATTGCCTCATACCAAAATATTCCCAGAGTTTTTTGCCTCCCAGACACCCACAGAATTCGATGGAATCATTTCTAAGCGCCGTTTGTCTTGCAGGAGTGGATTGGGGCGGTGTAAGGCGAGAATGGTTCGAGTTGATCTGCGCGTCTCTTTTCGACGCCGGAAACGGATTGTTCGCGTCATTCGGTGAGTCTCAGCAAGCTCTGGTGCATCCGAACAACAAAAGGCCTCCGAACCTGAAGCTGAAACATTACGAGTTCGCGGGGCGTATAGTCGGCAAATGTCTGTACGAGTCGGCGCTCGGTGGTTCGTATCGTCAACTGGTACGAGCTCGATTCACTCGTTCCTTCCTCGCTCAAATAATCGGCCTCAGAGTTCATTACAAATATTTCGAGCAAGACGACCCGGACCTTTACCTGAGCAAAGTAAAGTACATCCTGGAGAACGACGTCGAAGAAATGGAGCTTTACTTCGTCGAGGAGGAATACGACAAAGATGGCCAACTGTTAAAAGTCGCTGAACTCATTCCAGGCGGCACAAAAGTTCGTGTGACGAACGATACTAAATTGCGATATCTCGATGCACTGGCTCAACATCGTCTCGCCAGCTCCATACGCAACGAAGTCGATCATTTTCTACGTGGCCTGAACGAACTCATTCCTGACAATCTCTTGGGAATTTTCGACGAAAATGAACTCGAGGTCCGAGCTAAATTCATTTCTTCATTGTATTTTTGATAAATTTGTCGAATCACGACTCCACCTCGAAAGTGCTTCAAATTTTTTTTCGTCATTCTTTACCACTGGTTTGTAGTATCCCAAGTAATATTAAGGAGGCGCATGGACCATTTCAAGTCAAAAATTTGTTTCTTTTTCCATCAATTTCCAACTCATGGTGTTTTAATTAATTTCTATGGTGTTTTTTTTTTTTTAAATTATTATTATTATCTTTCTATACCTTAATTTCTATGGTGTTAAATTGCCGAGTGTCGAGAAGCATTAGAAAAAAAATTGGAGCTTTTTTAAGGTGGAGCCCCGCTTCGACATATTTAGATCGAAATTTGCTTTATAAATTTATTTCGATTCCTTTTGTTTTTTGGTTATTCGTAGTTATTATTGTGTGGAACCGGGGAATACAGCGTGGCCGATTTACGGGCCCATCACATCGTAAACGGCAGCTCTCCCGAGTTCCTCCGTGTCCTGGATTGGTACTGGACAGCCGTTAGTAATTTTACACAAGAAGAAATGGCTCGATTGCTTCAATTTACAACCGGATGTTCGCAACTTCCGCCAGGTGGATTCCAGCAACTTAGCCCCCGTTTCCAAATCACTGCGGCTCCGACTTTCGCCAATCTTCCAACTGCTCACACTTGGTGAGAAATATTCGCCCAAAAAAATGGAAAAAAAAAAAACGAAATATTTCCGATTTTAAAAAATCTTGAATTTTCATTAATTTTTCTTATTTTTTCACACTTTTCCAGTTTCAATCAACTCTGCCTTCCCGATTACGAGTGTTACGACCACTTCGAAAGGGCGCTGCTCCTCGCCATCAGCGAAGGGACCGAGGGCTTCGGCATGATCTAAAGAAAAAGGAGAAAAAAAATGAGGCTCCTCGTTATCAATAATAAAAATAGGAAACTCGTACGATACTTAATTTCCCATGGGCAGCATTTTCCATGGCAAAAAGATAAAAAAAAAAAAGCCCAAAAAAATTGCGGAAAAGGTTCGAGAGCTAAAAATTGACGACACGATTAAAAAAATACGTTTCCCATTTCCGCTGAAAAAAAAACACGAGCGAAAAGCGTTGAGAACTCTCTAGAGTTTCTCGAGGCGTTTCCCGAAAATTAATTTTCCCAGTATTAAAAAATTGGCAAAAAAAAAAAAAGCGTTGCCGCGATTTTGTCTAGTCAAGCAACAACGATGTTTTTCGTCCATTCCAATTTTTTATTCTCACCCAAGTATTATTCGTTCTCGTCGCAAACTAAAAGCCGAAAATCGTTGAAACAATATTTTGTACGCTCCGGTTCCCCGGGCAAATTGATGGCTCGAGGAAAAGCACGAAAAGTGTAAGTTTTAACGAAAAATGTCAAGGCTCGTAGACTCTAGGGTATTAAAGAAAAAAATGAAGATTCTTAGATCGGACTGAGGCGTAGATGAGATCGTGGACGATCGAGAAACGAAACTCTTTGTTAATTAGTGATTACGTACGTGTCCGGAATAAATCATTGAAACTCTACAAAAAAAAAAGAAAAAAAAAAAAAAACGAAAAATTCAATCGTGCGAACGAAAGCTCAGAATATTTAGAGACTTTTTACCAATTGTTCGACGAACCGACCGATAGAGAAAAAAAAAAACAAAACGAGTAAAATCGTCGACGGAAACAAAAGCACACAAACGAGACAGAGAAGTTCTGCGTATTCACCTTTTTGTCAACTTTCATAAGTAGTAAACGCTATTTACTCGAGCGCATCGAACTTTATTCCTCGGGCGCTCGAGGCTCCATGAGATTTTGCTAACTTTCACGAAGAACGAGTCGCTCTTCTTCTCACCCCATCAATTCCGTTCTCTTTGCGGAACGACATTTTTTCTTACGTAAAAAAACATGATTAACGAATAAATAAAACGAGACTAACGAAACGACAAATAATTGTATCAGAAAATAGACCGATTTGTCGCTCGTTCCAACGTTCCGTAGAATTAACAAACGACGTAAGAGGAAAATAAAGAAAAACAACAAGAAACAAGAAATTCAATAAAAACAGCGATTTTTATTCATTCGTTTGTGGAAAACGTTCCAAAGTTTCCAAATTTTTTTTAATCATTTAAAAAAAAAGGAAAAAAGGCGGGAAATTTTTTTTTTTTTTTTTCAATTTTATTCTCTTATTTCGATAGTTTCTCAAAACTATTCCGACTTTTCTGTATATTTTAATATTCTCCTACGCGGTATAATTGACGTAAAAAAAATTGACTAAAAAAAAAAAAAGGAAAATATTGCGCTATTCGACGTTTTCTTGCGACTTGGTCATTCGATCGACTTTTCGGCGCCACTCAGCATCATCCACTTTTCACCCTCTCAATGGGATCCGGTGCTCGAGAGAAACGACAGCGAACGAAGAATCGCACGAGGCGCCCAAACCACACTTCCGGCGATTTGCAACACTCGGCTGCTCCATCCAACTTCCTGACTCTCTCGCACCACACGCTCGCGAATCTCCGTCAATTCGTTCCTGCGAATTTTCAAACCTCGATTCGTCCCTTCTACTTATTTTTGAATACTTTCTTTTCTATCGATATTCTCGATTCGTAACATTTTTTTTTGCATTTGTAAATGTTGAGAATTCTCATTTTTTATCATTTTTGGAATGAAAATTCTTTATTCATGATTTTTTGGAAATTGGTGCAACTTTTGGATATTTAAATTTTGAAAATTCTCATTTTTTATCATTTTCCAATAGAAATTCTTTATTCATATTTGTTTTTGTAGTTTTTGGATATTAAGATGATGGAAATTCTCATTTTTTAACATTTTTTCAATGAAAATTCTTGATTCATAATTTTTTTGAAAATTGACACGTTCCAAATTCTCATTTTTCATCATTTTCCAATAAAAATTCTTTGTTCATATTTGTTTTTGTAGTTTTTGGATATTAAGATGATGGAAATTCTCATTTTTCATCATTTTCCAATAAAAATTCTTTGTTCGGATTTTTTTGGAAATTTGTGCATCTTTTGGAAATTTGAATGTTGAAAATTCTCGTTTGATAATTTTTTCAATAAAAATTCTTGCGTCTTTAATAATTCTTTAATAATAATTGGTCTGCAGACTACGAAACTCACAGCTGTAAATTATAAGCAGATTCAATTCGCCGGAGAGCAGCCTCGCGATCGCTCAATTGCATTTCGAGATTGGCAGCTCGTAGGCCGAGGGCTCTGCCTGAATCTTCGCTCAGTCGAAGTCTCTTCTCCAATTTTAATTTTTCCAATTCATTCGCCTTCAAGTCTCTTCAATTCGATTATGAAAAGCACCAAAACCCAAGGAACCAAGTGAGTCAAAAATGAAATAATTCGAAATTAATAATGTTGCAAATATTTCCAAAATTTTCCAAAAAAGCTTTGTTAAAAAAAAAATTGTCAAAATATCACGTTTCCGGAATCCGTTCAAAACCAACAAAAAAATAAATCAAAATAAATCATTTCGAAAATTTTACAAAAATAACTTTCTTCCAGATCAAAGCCAAAATATCGCGTTTCCGGAATCGTCACCATGATCGATCCAAAAATTCATAATTATAATTTAGAAAATCCAAAAATGTTCGAAATTTTGAATTTTCAAATTTTTTTTTTTTTTTTTTATCGAGGATGATGAAAAAATCACTTGGTGCATTTCCGGTTCTCCTGCTGAAGTGCCTCGATTCGAGTATCTTGGGCGTTCAGTCTACTCTGCAATTCTTGAACGTTTGCTTCAGCGCTCTCGGCTCTAATGCCACGTTCGTTGGCGAGAGTCTCAGTGGCGGAGAACTACGTATGTATTTTGTAATGATGAATGGCGAGGAGGGTTAATATTGATTGTACCACCGATGGTACGAAGAAAATTCTAAGTAACATAATACGCTATGGTTTGAGTCATCGTGTCGCTAATAATGTTAAAACGTAGTGACTCATATTTTGCTGTGTGACCTGTGGAGCAGGGCGCCGGTGCAATGAACTTTCGCGGGTAGCAAAGTATTGAGAAAAAAAAAAAAAAAAAAAAAAAAATAAGAATCGAAGATTCTTGCGTTATGGAGATGAATAATGAAAAGTCGCTCGGTAGACACACTGGGTCAAATTGACCCGGAGTGATTTTTTTACGAATATTTTGGATTTGAAATGTTGCACGAGTCAAAGTTTTTTCAAAACTTTGAAATTTGGCTCCGGGTCAAATTGACCCAGTGTGGAAAGTCGGTCCAGTGGCCGGAATCGAGCTTGCCAACGCGAGGAATTTGGCCAATTGATCAGCGTCACGTGACGATAGTTTGTGCGGATGAGTCATGAAATGTCGCGTGGTAGACACACTGGGTCAAATTGACCCGGAGTGATTTTTTTGGGAATATTTCGGATTTTAAATTTTACACGAGTCAAGGTTTTTTTAAAAATTTGAAATTTCACTCCGGGTCTAATTGACCCAGTCTCGGCAGTCGGTCCAGTGGCCAAATTCGAGCTTGCCAAAACAAAGAGTTTTGGTAAACACTGAGGACAATGGATTCCGAGCATTTTTCGATAATCATCATCGCAATTCCTAACCTTCAATTTTTTATGGACTCATGAGCTCGAAAAGAGTGAATCACTGATTTCCTAGAATTATGTATAACAACCCCTTGGACTCGGCCTTGCAACCCCCAACGCCGCCCACTCTCGCCAAACACTCGCGTGACTCATCCACAACGATAACAACTCTCTCGCTTCTGCATACTCGGCTGTATGACGTCATTATTGTCCTAGTAACTCGCGTAATAGTCCCTCGCAAGCTCAAGCATTTCCGTTATCATTTTCTCAGCTTATTCTGACGCGATAAAATATTTATTACACCCGCCATTTTGTTTTTGCAATTTCGAAATCGAATGAAAATGCGAAGTGACTTTTCGAGCTTTTTGTACCTTGTCGAGCAATATTTTCTTGTCCTCTCGCAGTTTCAACAATTTCTCACGATCTCTCGATATTTGCTTGTCAAGGGCGTCCACCTGACCCTTCAAGGTCATCAGTTCGTTTCTCAGATTTTCCGTTGCTACAGACTTCACTTCCGATTCCCCCTTCAGTTGTTTCAATTCTTCCTCGACTCGGTCTTTTTCCTTTTCCCAAAAAAATTCTCGAATTTATCATTTTTTTAAAATATTTTTTCATCGTTCGATTTTTCTCTGTGTAAAAAGTTTTTTTTTTTTTCAATTTTTTACTGTTTTGAGACGATCTCGCTCGTGCGATGCTTCCTCGAGTTGCATCTTGGCTCGATGAGCCTCGCTGTTGAGTTTCTCGACTCGGCAATTTTCCGATTGGAGAAGACGCCGCAGAACGACGATCTGAATGTGCAAATGATCGACTTGCTGTCCAAGCTGTTCAACAGTTTCCTGCAAAGAGTTAACCTCCTCGCGTCTTTTGCGCCAGGCGTTAATGGCGAGCAAGTGACAAACGGTGCTGGCGGCTTTGGCGACTTTTTTTTCGCAACCTCGCTCCTCCTCGAGTTGGAGCTTCGAATTGGGCGAATCGAGCCACAATTTGGCAATCTGTCCAGTGTTGGCAAGAACGACGCCAGCGCCGCCATGGTCCATTGTTCTTTCTAGAGTTTCTCCCATTCGCAGCGAAGACGAACTGCTTTCCGACCTTCGTGGACGCATTAAAGAGAATAAAAAGGAAGTCGAGGTTGCAGAGAAATTTTTGGCGATAGAAAAATGTTGACAATGGCGATTTGCCAATAAAAAGAAAAGGAGTCAATGAAAAAAAGAGAAAGTACAGACTCGTACACAATATTTTACAAAATTTGTAGAAATCGGACGATTTTTCAAAAAACTCAAATTTTCGTAAAATTCGAAAAATCATAAAATTCAAAACGTTCAACCGATATTTCTCAAATTCAATACCAACCTTCCTATTATGATACTCTATTTACAAAAAAAAAAATTAGTAATAAATCTTAAAATTTGCGCAAGTTAGAGCGTCGACACCCTTTCAAAAATTTCAAAATGCCGTAGAATTCGTATTTTTCTAGCAATTAATATTGAAAACTAGAGAAAAAAAATTCACAGTTACGTCGCTGCACCAGCGATATTCGGGCTCATTTTTTTTACGACTTTGTTATGACCTGTAAAGAGTGTAAAAAGGTTTTTTATGTAGGCGCCATGATGTTTTTTAGTTTGAAAAAAAAAAATGCGTGACATTTTTTTTTTTGTTATTTTATTCATTCGCAAAATTAGGAGAAAAACGCCGCAGCGGCGGCGTTTTCTCTCTCTAGTTCGTATTTATTACGAGCGTGGCGCGTGCGTAGATAATTGTAAACAAAGACAATCCTCAAGGCAGGCCTGCGATCACTTTGTCTCAATTTCTCGCTCTTTCTCGCTTTCCCTCGTTTTTCTCCTTTTACTTTTTCCCTCTGCCTCTCGATGCTGTGTGCACCTATTATGAGCGAGTCCGCGAGTTCAAACTATTTATAGGTTATACTTGGTCGTGTCATCGGTACGCGAGTGTACACTCGAGGGACCAACGCGATGCGCGTAAATGTTAATCCGCGAATATCATCGACCCCTTTCGAAATCCGCTCAAAAGCTCCTCCGTGTTTCTAGTCAATATTTTCATGACACTCGTGTGTGTTGTGTTGAAATTTTTTTTTCTCTTTTATGCACGAATAACGAACGGATGAAAATATTCACATGTTTGCGTTGTAACTTTTGCGTGATTACGAAACTTCTGAACGATCGATCGGGTTGTTTATTCTCACGGAGTTGCCAAAAAAAAATTTCCCACGTTCCTAACCTCACTTTTTTCCCGCACGAACGAAATAAACGCAATAAAGCATTTTGGCGGGAAAATTGTTGGAGAAAATGATGAAAATTCGTACCTAAGGTCGCCCGTTTCGTGATCGATGCCTCCGGGCGACAAATCAACCATTGACAAGCTTTTTCTGCATCGAGGAGTCACCGGAACTCGAAAAGTCGGGGGACATGTCGAAGAACCGGAAGTTTTGTTAGCATCGAGACTCGAGGGGCACGAGGGACGATTATATTTCGTGCTGCCACCAAGCGGAACACATTTACGATGATAAAGTCCCGTCCGCGGTTTATTGACAGCAGGAGGTTGAAGTTTTGCACCGACGCGTTGTACGAAGTTCTTGTTGGCGTAGTTGGGACGTTTCGACGTCGTTCGGGCCCCGGAAGTCCCTGCTCCTCCGGGGTATCTCAATTTCTCGTCTGCTGGGGGCCCATAAATCTCTCGTGTCCGGACGATCATATTTATGTCTAATTAAATATTTATTTATCTCCTAATACGCTAAATGACAACGTTTTCGTTTACCGGTTCAATGAGTTCGTGCAACCTTTCGGTCAAGAGACGAAAAAATTATTTGCGCGTCTTTGGAAACGTTCGATATCGTTTTATTTTTTCGTCATGGCAACGAGCGAATTGCACGTGGAAAAAAAAACAAATGGCCAAAACAGTCGTATCGATAAAAAAAAAAGCAGAAAATCGAGTTTCCAATGATAGTGGGTCTCTCGGACCCAGAATTTTACTTCAAGCCTATTTTTCTTGACGAATAACGTAATTTTCAAAATGGCGATCTCGAAATTCCGGAAATCCGATCGAAAAATCTAATTCCTTAGAAAAGTCCGTAAAAATTTGATTTTTTCTCATTAATTGATAAAAAAATCGATAAAGAAGCATAATATCGAGTTTCCAATGATAGTGGGTCTCTCAGACCCAGAATTCCACTCAGAGTTTATTTTTGTTGACGATTAACGTAATTTTCAAAATGGCGATCGCGAAATTCCGGAAATCCGATCGAAAAATCCAATTCCTCAGAAAATTCCGTAAAAATTTGATATTTTCTCACAGTAACTACGATTTATCTCCGTTATGCAAGCGACCTTGAAAATTCCGCTCCGCGTCTCGGCGCTTCGGAAAATGAGTGAAAAAAAAAATTCACTAAGCATATAGATTTGCGCGATGTAAATATTGCTACTCGGTAGCAGGAAAAGTATATATATCTCGAGAATTGATGAAAATTGATGAAAACGTGTCGAGACAGCAGAAAGCCAAAAATTTAGTGACCCGAAGAGATAAAAAAATTTTTTAAAATGAGTTAGAAAAATAAATGTGTGCGATAATCCGCGTGTATCAAAGAAATCGGGCGAATAACGCGCGTCTATACTCGTAATGACTAGCGCACCGTATTCCTCGAAGTCACAAGGTCAAATCGTATAGATCGTTAATCGCTAATATACACACATATTACGTGGATATTGAAATATACGTGCGAAGTGTACGATCGCTGTGACACGCTACACGAGGAAGTTGCCCCCTCCAGTTCCCTCCATTTCCTCGATTCTCTGGCGTTTCGAGCGATTGGACTCTCGAGGCTTTGGATTTTTGATACTTTGCTCTCGATAGAGGCCACAAATTAGTTTATAGAAAGTGTTTGATTGGCGATGATAGAGAAAGCGGGGACACGCGTGCCTGTGTTGTTCGCGAGGGTAAAATCGAGAGTTTCGTGATCATCATGACTAAATAATTTCGTATTTTATAATACAGGTTTTCTCCCCCCCCCCCCCCCTCCTCCTTCGTCTCTCTCGCGGAGCTCTCTCTCTCGGTCTCTGTTATGTCGTTTTGTGCGTTATTTCGAAGAGACGATTTCTACGGTGTGGCCACTGGCGTTTCGACCGAAAATAAATCGACGAGCTCGTAGAGAAGCGAGAGCGCGAAGGAGTGAGAAGCAGAGAAAAAAGATGGCGGGGGAGGGAGAAATGAAGATACGGAAAGGAAAGAAAGGGAAGGGGCGAATGAGCGAGCGCGAAAAAACGAACGATGAAACGGAAAGTGACAGAGACCGAGATGTGCGAAAAATCTGCCGACTGCGCATGCCCGGTTCGCTATAGTTCGTCGCGTTACTTTTGCGCGCGCTTTTTTTCTCTCTTCATCGCTCTTGCTCGCGTTCAAACATTCATTGTCGTTTGATTATTTCTAAGGACGTTCTATGCTAAATTTTCTATCGATAAATTTCCTTTAAATTTGCACCACACTGAGAGAACAGTGATTTCTAATAGCCCGCACAATTTTAAGAGATTTTATATTTATAAAAAGTTATAAATTATAAAATTTATAAATTTATATAAAAAATTTATATTTATAAAAATTGTGATTTTTATTAATAAATGTATTTATAAAAATCACAAAAATATTTCGATTTCTAAATGGTGAACCCTCTTAAAACATTGCATACACTTTTGTGTGCCATCGAAGAAGCTTTATTCAGTTTTTCAAAAAAATTGTTCGTAACATTTTTTCGAAATTTTGTTTATTATATAAAAAATACAGATTGCCTCGGAGAATTTTGGATTCAGAGTACGTTGTTCTTTAGTCAATTTGCAACAACTTTTTTTAACGAACTATGGCTCGCGAACCATCTAGTATGTACGAAAAATCGAAAAACAAAAATATAGATACGAACGTCGCCGTACAACGTCGCTTTCGATGAAACGTTCAAATGGAACGAGAATGTAGAGTACACACGCGCGGGAACCGAGCCAAAATCATTTATTTCCTCCCCCCCCCCCCTGCTCCTGCCGCAACGTTCGAACTCGATGCTCATCCCTTCTCCTCCTCCGTCTCGCGCGCTCTCTCACTCTCGATTCTGTGTACACCCAGCCACGGAGAGACTTTTAGTTCCCGCAGTTGCTCTCTCGCGACACAATGTTCCTTGTCCCGACTCTCGCGATATCTCGTTTACACACCAATAACAAATAAAACAGCGAGGAAACAAAAACATCGCGTTTTTCGTCGAGCAAAACATTCGAGAGTCGAGCTTGGCGAGTTGCTCGCATTCGGAGGCACGTTTTTCAGTCGGAAAAAATTCTTTTCGTCTCGTGACTTAGCCGCGAGAAAAGTTTTTCCCGATTTTTTCAGTGCACTCGCCGCTTTCGTGTGCAGAAAATAAATTAAAAAAATAAAACAGGTTTTTCGTCGATTCGCTCGTGCTCACTGTGCCCGAGTCGCTTCGCCGCGCAGTTTTGCTTCCCACAATGCTTCGCGACCAGCCTACACCATGAGTTTCCAACAGGCGAGTTTTCTCAGGCCCCTCCGTATTGTGTACCAAGATTGTTTAATTATAGCCATCGCGAGCGGACAGCCTCGAGCTTTCCCAAAATAATGATTCGATCAGCGGAGCTTCTCGATCTCGAGGCTTCTCTCTCTCTCGCGAGCTTTTGCTCGTCGTTTCGTATTTTCTCTCCGAAAAGCGCGCTGCGCACGTTCCTGCGACGTCCTCGCGAGTTATTTACTTCGCGACTCGTTTTTTTCGTCTTTTTTCGACCAATTCACGTTTTTCGCGATTTTCGATCGATTGCGATCGCCGAGGACGATTCAAAGATTCTTTCTTCGTATAATTATCAAAAAACGATCGAGTTAATCGTCTTTTTCGTTTTTACGCTCCACAGACTTCGATGACCAACTTCGCGTTCCTCTGAAAGGCATGGAACCTTTCTGTGGCATGAGCGACAACAATATAAACATAAGTGATGTCAGTAAGTAATCAAAAAATCTTCAGCTTCCGTGGAAAAACGAAAAATCGATCCGGAAACGCTTGGTTGGACGAAAATTCAAATTTTCTTGATAAAAACCAAAAATTTCATTTTTATCATGAAACTTTCGCTGTTTTTCGGGTTTTTCGAACTTGACGCCGTAAAAAATTTCTAAAAATACAAAAAATCGAACTGGAAACGTTCGTTTGGGCGAAAATTCAAATTTTCTTGATAAAATCCATAAATTTCAAGTTTTCCTTGAAATTTTCGTTGTTATTCGGGTTTTTGGAACTTGACGCCGTTGAGAATATCTGAAAAAACGAAAAATCGTCTCCGGCAACGCTCCTTTGGACGAGAATCTAAATTTTCATGATGAAAACCAAAAATTCCACTTTTTCCATGAAATTTTCGAGATTTCCGAATTTGACGCCGTTAGAAAATTTCTGAAAAATCGAGTTATTTTCAAATTTGGAAAAAAAATTCTGCGAAAAACGATACGCAGCTTGAAAAAATGTTTCTGGCGACGGGAGATGATGAAAATCCATCAACTGCGGATTTTGGACATTATTTTTCGTCGGTTCTCAGTCGAAGTTATCCAGACAACGGATCCTGGCTTCGTGGACCAAGATCACAGCTCGTCTTCTGTGAACATGCTCTCCGGAGGCGGAGTGGAATGCATCAGGCCGGTGCCTCTCAGCGCCGGCTCCGTCTCTCCTTACGTAGAAATTTTGGAACAACCGGCGAGCAAGGCTCTTCGCTTTAGGTACGAATGCGAAGGACGCTCCGCCGGCAGCATACCCGGGGTCAACAGCACAGCAGAAAATAAAACATTTCCTAGCATAAGAGTGAGTATGGATCAGACTAGAAAATTTGACGAATTAGTGAAAAATTTTGACTAGAAATTGAAGGAATATTTTGGGTCCTGAAAAAATTGGCGATTCAGTGATTTTTGGGCAAAATTTTCTCATGAATTTGGTGTGGAATTTCCCAAATATCTAGTGAATAGGAAAAAAATAAAAAATTCTGCAGTTTAAACTGAAAATTTTGACGAAATAGTACAAAAAAATTTCGTCGATCGATTTGATAAAAAACGAGAATAGGAAAAAAATGAAAAATTGTGTAGTTTAAAGTCGAAAATTTGACGAATTAGTGAAAAATTTTGACTAGAAATTGAAGGAATATTTCGGGTCCTGAAAAAATTGGCGATTCAGTGATTTTTGGGCAAAATTTTCTCATGAATTTGGTGTGGAATTTCCCAAATATCTAGTGAATAGGAAAAAAATAAAAAATTCTGCAGTTTAAACTGAAAATTTTGACGAAATAGTACAAAAAAAATTTCGTCGATCGATTTGATAAAAAAACGAGAATAGGAAAAAAATGAAAAATTGTGTACTTTAAAGTCGAAAATTGGAGGAATTAGTGAAAAATTTTGACTAGAGATTCAAAAAATATTTTGGGGCCTGAAAAAATTGGCGATTCAGTAATTTTTCCACAAATATATTGTGGAATTTCATAAATATAAATCGAATATGAAAAAACCGAAAAATTCTACAGTTGAAACTCGAAATTTTGACAAATGAGTAAAAAAAATTGTCCAGAAATTCAACGAATATTTTGGGCCCCAAAAAAATGGGCAGTTCAGTTATTTCTCACGAAAATTTCGCCATAAACATTGCACAGAATTGACACATTTTTCCTTGCCAAAATTTTTTGCAATAATGAAAAAAAATGGAGAATTCTGCGATTAAAAATGAAGAATTCGACGCACAAGTAAAAAAATTTGACCATAAATTGTCCGAATATTTTTGGAAACTTCTTTCGCCAAAATTTCTTGCAATTATTTGAAAAAATTAAAGCATTCTCCAAGTTTATTCACCGCAGAGTACTTTGTGGCAATGTGTCTAGTTTCCGGAGCGCTGTTCTCGTATATAAAGAGCTTTCGGTTTTTTTGCACAGATCGTAGGGTACAAAGGACGCGCGGTGGTGGTAGTTTCGTGCGTTACGGAAGAGCAGCCGTACAGGCCGCATCCTCACAACCTGGTGGGGAAGGAAGGTTGCAAAAAGGGAGTTTGTACAGTGGAAGTAGCGACGGAGAACATGACAGTGACTTTTGCAAATTTGGGGATACAGTGCGTCAAGAAAAAGGACATTGACGTGGCTCTGAAGGTCAGAGAGGAGATGCGAGTCGATCCTTTTCGAAGTACGTTAAATTTTTTCATTATTTTTAAATCAAATTTTTTCTCTCCGTGAAATTTTGTAATTTTTGTTGTTTCCTCCGTCAGCTGGATTCGATCACATAAAGACGAAGATCGACCTTAACGCCGTGAGATTGTGCTTCCAAGTTTTTCTCGAAGGAACCGAGAAAGGAAAATTCAATGTTCCTTTGCCGGCGGTGGTGTCGGATCCCATTTACGACAAAAGTTCGTAGGAAACGTTGAGAACGAACGGAGACGTTGTCGAAACAATAAAAAATTTCATTAATTTATATTTTTATTATTTTTCAGAGGCCATGTCAGATCTGGTAATCTGTAAACTCAGCCATTGCAGCGCATCCGTCGCCGGAGGCTTGGAAATGATTCTCCTTTGCGAAAAAGTTCCCAAGGAAGAAATCAAGGTCAAGTTTTTCGAGGAACGCGACGGACAAATCGTGTGGGAAGCCTACGCCGATTTCCAACCGTCTCAAGTGCACAAACAGGTGAGAGAAAAAAAAAACACAAAAATCACCGAAACGATCGTTCGATGTAAAAAAAAAAACAAATTTTTCAAAAATTTCTCTTCTCAAAAAATGTTCAAATTGATGAAAGTAAATTCGTCATAAATTTTACAAAAACGTGTTTTTCTTGCTTTTCGAGCAATTTCGCAAAAATTCTTCCAAGGGCTCCATCAAAACTTTGAAAAAAAAATAAAAAATAGAATTCCGGAACCACCGAAACGATGGTTCCCTCAAAAAACCAAATTTTCCTTAAATTTCTCATCCGACGAAAATTCTGAAATTAATAAACGAGCTTCCCGAAAAATTTCGCAAAAATGTTGAAAATTTTATTTCAAGTGCTAGAAATTTTTTTTGGAAACCATAAAAAAAAAAAATAAATATTAAAAAAAAAAGTAGGAAAACACCATAAAATGGATTTTTTCCGGCAGGTGGCGATAGCATTCCGAACGCCATCGTATCGTACGCAACAGATAGAGCAGCCGGTGCCGGTGTTCATCCAGTTGCAAAGGCACGACGGAGTGACGAGCGAAGCTCTGCGTTTTGAGATGTTGCCGTTAGGTTCAGGTAGGCCGGCGTTTTGGTCATTGCGAAAAGCGTTTGCGCGAAAAAAAGCAGATTATAATACGTTGACAAAGATATTGGCGAGTGAGGCATCGACGACGACGACGACGACGTCGATCGAGACGTTGAAAAATCCTCGAAACTTGGACAAACAGAATAACAAGAGCGAGGTAATGGATGGAGTTCGTAAAAGCAACAAAATGACGGCATTGCGAGCACTGAACGATCTTTACAATTTGCGTAACGTGGACTCGTCGAGTCCGATAGTATCGGAAAAGTCAATAAACAGCGAAATGGTAAATTCCGTTGTAAAGGCGAACGTAGATTTTGAGAATAACGCTATAAACGAAATTTGCGGTGGGGATCTTCGTGGCAAAGGGACAGAAAATTTTTTTGAGCCTCGAGACAGTGAGTCATCGTCGATCGATCGTGATTGCGGGAATATGCCGAAGCCTCTGGAGATTTTTAACGAGCAAAAAACTTTGATGGATCGACCGGAAGTGGATAAAAACCGAAGCGATTGGTTCGATTATTCGGAAGTTGGAAAATGGGTGGAGAAGGGACAGGAAATGAGAGAAGAAGCGAAGAACGAGGACGAAGACAGTAGCAAGTCTCTGAAAGAATTGTTGAGCCAAGTGGCCGAGCTTGACGAGATCTACGAAGACACGCACGCGAAAGTAATGCGCGCCGGGCTCGAGGAACGTGAACGACCGATGGAAATGGATCTTTGTGACAATCAAACTTACACGAGCTTGCAAATGGCCATGAAGAATCCTATCGAGCTTTTGGTCAGACGAAACGATCCGAAGTCCGAAGACGTCGCCATTTGCCCTCCCGATTCGCTGCCTCTCGAGGCTCCTGCCCACCCTCCTCCTCCTCCTCCTCCTCCTCTTCCTCCTCCTCCTCCTCTCGTTGCCAAGAGGGATCCGACGAGAGAACCGGAAGAGCGGCTGCCGCCGCTGCCTCCAAAGCGCATCCGGAAAACGCCCTCCATGCCGGTCCTCTCGCGAATCTCTTCGTCGCAAACGATCGGGGACTCGAGCTCGGAAGCTCCGGACAAACATTTGCCCTCGCTTCCGGTCAGTTTGCTCAAACCGTCGAAACAAGGCATTTTTTCTAAATTATTTGCTAAAAGAAACAAAAAGGACAGCAAGGACCTTTCTGCGGCAAATTTCCTTCAGACTGAAGTGACGAACAGCGAGACTTTGATGTCGCAATCAAAAAATAACATAAACGAGATTCCTGATGGATTCCCAAGACCCAGCATGGCCAGCGTCATGAGTCTTCGATCTTTCGAGCTCAATGGCGACGAGAATCCACTTTATGGGATGGAGCTGACGGAAGCTGAGCATTACGCTCTGTACACGGCGATGGCGCCACACGCAACCACTTCCGAGTTCGACGAAATGTCTTTTTACTACAGTCCTGTCGAGGGTGGCAAAATTTTGACGGAAGCGAAGCAATCCTGAATTTTCTTTCTCGCTGTTCAATTTTTTTTTTCCCGAGTCATCATTTTTTTATATTTACTCTTTTTACAGAGCTGCTATTTATCAGGGAGAAAATTTGTTGATTTTCTCGCCTCGATCAGAGCCCCGTAGTCTTGCCAAAGATTTCAGGCTTCGTTTTATTTTTTACTGTAATTAGGGATTGAAAATCCTGTCTAGTCAAGTTTTCTAGTTGAATTTAGAATCTCTAGTCCAAGTCGTCAAGACTCTAGTCGATAATCCTGCGACAAGAAAACCAAAAGGTTCGTTTCTTCGCTTTTGATGGTCGAGCTCATTGCAGAAGAGACGAGAAACTCTTTGGACTCTAAGAAAGAAATAAATCGCATAGGAATCTTTTTGGATTTATCGATTTGTTGTTAAGTTTTGCAGAAGCTTCGATATTTACAGAATTTTATTTGGTAATTGCATCGAATCGCGAGTCATGATGCAACAATATGGTGCCCCATGATATTAAACACCATAAAAATTCATTAAAACACCATAAAGTGAAAATTAATGAAAAAAGGAACAATTTTTTTTTCTCACGTTTCTTATCAATCAAAAATGAAGCAACGTGCAATAGTATGGTGCCCCATGACATTCAACACCATAAAAATTTATTAAAACACCATAAAGTGAGAATTAATGAAAAAACGAAACAATTTTTTTTTCTAACGTTTCTCATCACTCAGCGATGGAGCAACGTGCAATATTATGGTGCCCCATGATATTTAGCGCTATAAGAATTAAATTGAAACACCATAAAGTGAAAATTAATGAAAAAAAAAAAAATTCTAATGTTTCTTATCACTTAGAAATGGCGCAACATGCAATAATATCGTGATTCGATACATTTACCTTTTATTTATTAAGACGCAAAGTCTTTTGCAATTGTTATTGATAATTTTTTGATCCACGTATTTTCTTAAGGGTTTTGACACCCGCAAACTATATATGAAAACTTTGCCTTATAAATTTGCCTTACGTACTTATAAGAACGCTTTTAAAAGACGAAAGAAAAAATCTCTCGCGAAAAGCCTCAAGAAATCTTTCCAGCTCCGTTGCTTCGGAAGAAAAAAATAACGAAATGAAAAAGACTTTTTTTTAATCAATGAAAATTCGTAGATGATCCTGATTCTCTAAGGCGAAAGAGGCAAAAGTTTAGTAACAGCTCCAACGCTCTTACGTCCCTTGTTAGACACGTACAAGCTGACGCAGTCCAACGTGAGTACTCGAATGAAAAACAAAGTGTAAAAAAAAATTTTTTAGCTTGCCTGGGTCTGGGATATGTACGGGTTGTCATCACATTTCTCGTTTACGAGACGGACTTTTAATCACCGTCTGAAAACACTGCAATCCATCGAATTTCACTTGAAAACAAATTTTTTTTTATCAAATTTCACAAAATATTCAATTTAATTTCGTTGCCCATCGAAATTCGCTCGGAAAAAAATTTTACGAAATTTTAAAAAAAGAAGGAAAAGTAACGAAAAGTTGGAAATTCGGTGGATATTCAATTTATAATTTCTCAATTATTTCGCGTACTAACCAAACATCGCAGAGACAAAAATGAAAAAATTGCTCTCACATATTTCGGACTAGAAATTTGTGAGGCTCGAATTGCTTGTTCATAATATTTGTATATAAATTATAAATATTTATACACTTGGAATATTTATCACGAGCGATCGAATATTTAAGTGCATTGTGTATTTTCATCCTTGGGAAAATAGACGAGGAAGAGAAGCGGTTTGTATTGTGCGATTTTCAACGAGTTTCTCGTGAGATTTAAAAAACCATAAAAACAAAAAAGAGAAAAAATAATCTGATGAAAATTTGTATTCAAAGTTTTACATATTCTCACAGAGTGGCGATGGATCTTGTATTTTGTACTTTTTTAACGATGCATTTTGTATACAGAAGATTTGAAAAAGTCTCGAAACTACGAATTTTGGGAGAGCAGAGATTTTGGTAATTTTTTTGCAAAGTTTTAAAAAATTGTATTTTTCAAACGACGATCCTCAGTCGCGTGTGTGGATCCCAAAAATTTTCTGTCTCTGAGGATCAACTTTTTGAACGTTTGGAAATAAATGAAATGCTCAATAGATCGCTCTGCTCTCGAAAAAAAACAAAAAAAAACATTTTTAACTTCGTTACTCGTTGGAGAACGAAGCTGCGGTTTACGTGGTGGCAAATGTGCAATAATTGTATCGTCCAATTTTTAACAAAGCAATTTTTCAAGAAAAATTTATATTTACAAAAAATTGTAATCAATGTCGATTATTAATGATAACAAAAAAAAAGGAAATATATATAAATGTGTACATAAATCTATCGAGCTCACTTGTTTCATGCCCTCGGTCAATTTTGGCAAGATCCTTCTCACAGAAAACGCTGTAAATCCTCGAGAACACGAAGATTTTTTCACGTAAGGTACGAACCAGTAGATTTTGATGAAAGTTGAAAAAAAAAAAGAAAAAACACTTTTGTTTTTCGAGTGACGATTTTAACGATATTGATTTTCGTTCCCGTAGAAATAGACGGAACTTTGTATCCAAAAGCTCCAATTAATAATGCACGAACCGCCTCATTGTTAAATATTCGCCTGATTAATCCCTCATTCTCATTTCCGCTATTTAAAAAAAAAGTCGATGTGGTTGCTTCCGTTGCATGTGACGATTTTGTTTTTTTTTTTTTCAATTTTTATTTATCCAATCGCTTCCTTCGAAGACTCTTGGGCGTTTTTATGAAAATTTGTGTTTTCGGTTACCAGATGGCGGACTGTTCGATCAATCTATACCGTACAACTTCAATCTCGTCAAACCCGAACCCATGGACAACACCCTATCGCCTTATGGGGGTTGCATGACCGCAGGACCTTCTGCCTTGTATCCTGTGGGAAATCCTGATTCATTTCCACCCTTGGCTCCTCATAGCCAGAGGTATTAAAAAAAATTGTCTCAAGGATTGGGAAAACAATTGTTTTCATTGAAATTCTTGGCAAAAAGAAATTTCGTCATTTTTATTTTTATTTTTTTTCATTTTTGTCAGGCCCCGTCTCTCGCCAAAGAGAACTCCATCGCCGATGGACTGCATGGATTACAGAAATCCATCGATGCAGCCTCAGCAGCAAAATCTTCAAATTCCTTATCTCGGGTCGCCGAATCCTCAACAAATTTTGCAACCAGCGGGTGCCTCCGAAATATCGCATCAAATCACTTTCGATCATCAACAGCCTCAAGCTCCCAATGTACTTGACAGAGTCAACGACCAAACTGGACTCGGGCTTGGGCCATTGCCCAATGCAGGTAAATCATTAAAAAATGAAAAAACAAAAAAATTAATTGAATTAAAATTAAATTAATATAAATTATTTTCGTGTTCTCGATAATAAGTGTTGAAAAGACTCAATTTGGGATTATTCAACAATCGAATTTTTAACGCTATTTATTCTCAAAAGCGATTTTTTTCAATTTGATGAATAAAAACCAAAAAATAAATGAATATCGACGACTTTGGGTTTTCCTACAGACGACAACGTGCTGGATTTGGACAACCAGCAATACAGTTTCGACCTGAGTTTGAATCAGCTGAATTCAGCAGATTTGGCAATATTTGGAACGGACCTTTCGGAGAATTTGTCGAGTGGTTTATCAATCTCGGACCCAGTGGAGGTAAATAAGAATCGATCAAAAAAGAGATTGCCAGGGAAAATTTAAGAAGAAAAAAAATGGAATAATCATGTTTTTTGATTATTTTTCGGGTCTCAGGGACCCGGAGGCAACAACGGTGAAAGCACCAACAGCATGAGCGACAGTGTGACTCGATTGACGACCAGTACTCTGCAGAGGATTTGTGCTTTGAACAGTATGTACAAACCACCGAGAGATAGTTGAAGAAGAAGAACTTGATCTTGAAAAAAAAAAAAAAGCCAAGCTAAAAATCGGTCAGACTCAATTTTGCCAAGGAAATGGCCAAGTCTCCAAAATCGGACCATTGATTTCCCATTTTTAAGCATTTTTAACCCTCCGGGGATCATACGGGTCTTCTTGACCCAAGCGACAACTTTTTTTTTCGAAAAACCTTAAAAAAGAATCAATGGAGAGCATTTTAGAATTTTTTCCGATTTTATTTCACTCGAAAAACATGAGTTACAAAGGGCAGGACGAAAAAGACCCCCATGATTAAGAACGCCATGAAAATCGTATGATTCGCGAAGGACAGACAGGGATTTGACAATACTCGGAGTTAATGACCATTTTTGTGATATTTACGTTTTAAAAGTTGGCAAGAACTATGACAGGAAGATTTGTTTAATTATTCTTATAGTTTAACAAGATAATGATAAATTCAATGCATATCAAAAGAAGGAAAAACTCTCGTTCGTGTGCATTGGATCGGACACCTAACAAGGCCACAAAATAATTGTAGAAATCGATTAAGCACGTAGATATTAATTACGTGCAATTATTTATGTAAATTTTTGAGAATCTACCGGTTCATGTGCGACATGAAAAAAAAAAAAACATTCGACCGGTCCGATTCCAATGGATTTTTCCAAGTGTTTTAAACTGTACTCTCTGTGGTTCGGAATTCACGTAAAAAATGTAGCTCCACAGTGTAGAGTGGAACAAGAAATTGTGAAAAAAGTAAAACAAGAGGAACAAACATGTAAAAATCCGAGAAAGGTATGCATGGAAAACGCCACTACTGTTAGATTCGACGTATGCAAAAAATGCATAAAGATTATAGAAGTTTGATACTCTAGAATTCTGGATAATATTTTCTCAGGGCGATTATTGCGTCAGAAAGAGTTTTGTATCGTTGTCGTTTATATTTTTCTATACGAAATGGTGGAATAAAAATTCTCCACTGTTTTCATCTTGTTTTTGTTTAACTGTATTTTTCGTTTACTCATAAATTACAATATTTGAAAATTGGTGGAACGGGGGCAGGAACGTGGTCAGACAGCCATGGGGTTTGCCTCCTTGCAAGAGGAAAACGATGATGTTATATAAATATCCTGTACAAATAGTCTCTCAAAAAGAGACTCTGATGATGAGCACGTGAATAAAAACAAAACACAAATACTTAGCTTAAGGCTCGATCGCGATCGCTCGCAAAATGGCATTTCACTTTTTGCTTTCTCGCCTGGAGTCCGGCTGCTTCTGGAATCCTATAAAAATCACTATTTCCCAAAGTCTTTATGGATCTACAAAGGCTTTTCCCATAAGATTCTATAAAATCGTGTTTTTGGCATGAGTTTCAATTTATTCCTGCAAGGGATAATTGAGCCATGCAGTTCGTGGGAACGACCAGCAGTGAGCGATGACCCAATTATTTCTTTCCGAAATCAAAATTTCGGAATTCGACGATTTTTCAATTATTTTTTGTTCAAAATAAATGCAGGAAAAGTGTTGGTTCTTGTTACCTGAATTTTAATAATCCAACTATAATTTAATCGAAAAATATTTGTACAATGAAAGGTTGGGTCGCGTTTTATCGGCGATTTGGATCCCGTCACATGTTTGTGTAGTTTTCGTTTTAGTTTCAATTATTCAATATATATATATATATAATAATGAAGTAATGGTAGCAAAGGGTCATCCGTACCCTTTGTGGGGTCCATGTACCAAAAGCTATCCATGGAATTGAAAAGACGTACCGAAAACAAAATTGTTTAAGGAGGTTGGTTACATACGACAATATAATAAGAATTTAATAAAATTTGGTGATGACATCCTTTAGCATCACGTACGATGACACAATTTTTTTTTTCAAATTTTTCGTCTACATAGTTGTCGAATAATTGGAGTTTACAATATTCAAACGGTATACCTATATATATCCGAATCCTATGCTTATGCATGTAAACTCTAGTGTTCGATAACTCGAAAACTATGTAGAAGAAAAATGTTAAAAAATTGGTATATTCGTATTTAGTGCTAAAGAATATACTCACCAAATTGAATTAAATTCTAATAATTTAGAATTTTCCTATGCTTTCAAAATGGCAACATTGTTGTGTGTAGCCAACCTCCTTAAAGCGATTTATCACTTGCTCGGTCGGTAAAAATCCTCCTGCACGTTTTAATTGAAGAGACTGAATATTTCAAGAAAAATATTAGTTACACGTTGTTCCCATTTCACCAGAGAAGAAGTTGTGACTTTTCTTTTTCTCAAAATGTGAAGGGTCTCTGAGAAAAATTTGTATCTACTTTTTGAATTTCTCTCTCGCACTTACGCGACTGCTAGATCACCTTAAACAAACGTACGTGGTGAGGTTGTCGTGGAATTTCCTCGTAGTTTTTTTTTTTCAGTTTTTCCTCAAAATTTACGAGTTCGCGAATTTCGTAAGATTTGCGGGGATTTTTTTTTTTTTTTCAATTTCGTTTTATTATCTTAACTTGTATAAAATTAAATCGATCCCACGTTGGTACAGTGATATATAATAAACGATGATCGAGGATCGTGGGATGCTGATCGAGGAGCGTTTCGCGAGGGTTTAAGTCGCGGATAAATAAATGGTCGCACGTTTTCCATCCGAGCGGGAGAGATTGGGGCTTGTTGAAATGTCTCGATATAAATGGCGAAGAGGAGGAGAGGTACGCGCGGATGAAAAACGTGTGAGAATTACGCGGGGAGAACGATTACGGAGGTTTCGCACCTTTCGCGTACATTTTCTTCGTTTCGTACACAGTTTCGTCCTTAATCTTCTTCTTTACAATTTCATTAATTCCAACACTGCCCACTATCATACATTGTAAATTTATTGTGAAAATGTACAATCGAGAGTAAAGGTGAAACGTATATGTGTCAGTGTGTCTCGGCGGAGGGGGTGCCAATTGTAAATTTGTTGTTTGTTATCGGAGCAAAAATCTCTGGTTCGTGAGAGTGTGCCAAAGATTAATGCCCGAGGATAATAATCGCCGATTCTCATTTATTTATTCATTTTCGTTTTGCCCAACTTTCGAGGCTTCGCGAAGCTCTCGTCTCTTTGTAAATCTTGATTCTTAATCCTCGTTTTTTGTTTTTGTTTTTGTTTTTGACGGTATACGTTTACACAGTATTATCGTTAATAATAAAATGTTTCTTAGTCCATAACTTTATACATGCTATGTATAATTATTATGCAACGGTCAGAGTCACACACTAAATTCTCATCCACACACTAAATCCAGCACTTACATAGCACAATCCATGTTTATTTAGTTTCGTTACAACGCGGTCTGGGGTGTCGGGAAACACCTGGAGGGCGCGAGAGAGACATTTTCCGAAGACAAAGCTCCGCCCCGAGAGAATAAAAACGTAAAAATTGGTATTACGGAATAAGAACCGTAAGTGAAGTTGAATTTTGGTTAATTTTTGCTAAGCAGAGAGTAAAATTATTTCTGCATAGTAAAAATGTCGAAAAATTCAGGATCATCCCGTTTTTATGTTTTTAATATTTAATATTCTTCGTGCGGTAGTTGGTTCGGATTTCTCGTCTTTTTCGCATCATAAAAAAGTGTCTCTTGAATATTTTTCATAAACTGTACATCGAAGAGTCAAGGGATGCTTAATAATTTGGTAAATTGATTGATTAATTGAAATGATTAAATCGAATAAAAATGAATGCACCACTCGATTATAAATAAATTGGCGTCGCTCGAAAATGGTTTAGGAATTGCACCCCCTCCGTGGCAGCTCCGACGCGCTCTCGTCTCTCTCTCTCTCTCTCGCTCCCGTTCTTCGATTCGATCCTTCAACCATTATGTGTTTAATATTTCAATTATTTAACCCCGATTATTCATGATTTATTCATTATTTTCGTCTATTACACATTATCGGTATTTAAAATAAAACTCAGTCACGCGCACTATATGTGAGAGGCATTCGTCAACCCTACAAACGCAATTTGATTTCAAAAGTAAAAAAAGACAAAAAAAAAGAAAAAAAAAGAAAAAGAAAAAGTCGAAAATTCATCATCATCATCATAATCACCCACATGTGTCCATTTTACACTATTTTTAAATACAATAGAGCTTTTTTTCTTTTATTCCTTAAATAAGTTTCTTTCCCTCGTTCTTTCCATTCGTCTCGCTCGAATTTCCATGATTTAGTTGAAAAAACGTGTCCCCCGAGGATTTAGTTGATTTTTCGATTTCTCGCACACCTGAGGGTCCTCCCGCAAGAGGAGAACCGGAAAAAACGAGAGAAAGGAGAGGGAGCGGGCCAGGGGGGGCGAGAAGGTGTGTAATTGTAATTTGCGTCGAATTGCGTGAACCCCCGTGGGAGAGTAATCTCGCGGTCGACGTTGGACCTACGCGCAGCAGTATTTGGTGATGGCTTAGGATGGCCAGAATTGCAAAGGCCCGAGACGACGTGTGCATTTGTCTTTTCGTTATTCCTCCAATTGTTGCAGTTTTTTAAGTCGTGGCTATCGAGTGTGTCGGTCCGCCGCAACTCTGGCGATGTTTTGCAATTTCTTGTTGTTTTTTTGTTTATTGTTGCAGTTGCCGTTCTTATAGTTAGTTATATATCCGACGTATATACATATATATAAAAAAAAGGTGATATTTTTTATATATATATGTATATGGGGAATATATATATATTTATATATATATATTTGTTGTTTGAATTTCTTCTTTTTGTTTAGTGGTAAATGAGGAGGTTCCGGCATTTTCGACCAGGCATCACATCACGTTCGGCCTCGACATCATTTTTCGTTAAAAACTTATCAATGATCGAGTCTTTTTTTTTTTTTTTTTGGCTGTATTTGTTTTTCTCGTTTTTGGTGCTGTTTCTGCCTTTGCTGTTTTTTGCTTTTCGGAATACGATCCTGATCGGTTCCTCCGACAATTGCCCCATCATTTGCCCTTTGACCTCCCGCGTTCTTACTTACAGAGCTTCTTAGTTAGTTTTATTCATTATGCCTCGTCGTCGTCGTCGTATCTGCCTTCCACCTCACCGTCACCGTCGGCGTCACC
This sequence comes from Hyposoter dolosus, assembly GCA_963921915.1. Classification (NCBI taxonomy): domain Eukaryota; kingdom Metazoa; phylum Arthropoda; class Insecta; order Hymenoptera; family Ichneumonidae; genus Hyposoter; species Hyposoter dolosus. Next base: position 416,169 of record OY998135.1, read on the forward strand.
TTCTACCTCATCGTCGTCCTCGTCTGTTGGCAATTCACATTTATTTATTAGAGTTTCTTTAATAAAACCGTTGGGAACTTTGGAGCCGATTCGGATGTGTTAAGGATGTGTTGGGGGATGCCCCTTGAGTGGAAAACCAAATTTTTGGCTTCGGAGAGGGCGAGCGTGAGCCGCCATAGGGGAAAACGCGTTTTTGCCAATATCTCACGAACGGTGCGTGATACGATAAAAATCATGGGAACCTTTTTTGTAGGTAATGAAATTCTTCATCACTTTTGTTTAGAAGAATTTTCTCTGTTGTTGATATTTTTCGAGATATAGCTCATTGAAAAACTGGATTTGTTGTTTTTTTTCAAATATCTTGATAGCGTTTGGAGATACAGAAAAAGTAGTGGTTATCAAAGTTGTAGAGCGTAAAATTTTCTACAAATTGTATTCAGAACTTTTTTCTGTCAAATGAATAGAATTCACCATTTTTGTGGATCTTAAGATTTTACGAATTCAGAGGCTGGAAGATAGGATAAAAGGAGGAAGCGCGCGCTTTTATTGATTCCGATTTTTATCAACTATTGAACTGACCTTCGGCGCTGTCGAGGTCTCCTTCGCCTTCGACCTCCAGATCTTCGTCATCGTCCTCACCATCACCGTCGACTTCTTCCTCCTCGTCGTCCAATTCTTCCTCGTCGACGTCGTCCTCGACATCCCCAGCACCGTTTTCGTCCTTCTTTTGTTTTTTCACTTCGTCATTTTTGTCCTATGTCAAAAAAACAAATAATTAGTTCATTTTTTCGTCTTGTTAATTGATTTATCAAAATTTATTCAAAATTAACGCCCAGCAAAATAAATAAACACTAAATTTTCCATTTTTCTATAAAAATATTCGTTTCCTGAATCCCGCTACCCGAGATTCTGTTTTCTTTGCTTTTTTTTATTATTAAAACGCAAGTCCCGATCGAGTAGGGACGCTGCCGCGTGTTGGGGTGAGAGAAAAGGTTTTCCCGCGTGAACGACAGGGGTGCACGAGATAAATGACGATCCTGGTATGAAAAAGCGAGAGAAAATATGGAGGGAGCGAAAAAAATGGACCTCGTTTAGCAAAATAAGAAAAAAAATAATTTTCGATCGAGACTGCGGAGTAACCCCGAAATATTTGCATAAAAAGATCGATTCGCCATCGATTGTAAAATTGATAGAAGAAAAAAGGGTGAGCTTTTGGCGCCATAGCCGAGGAGGCGCTACTAGTCGAAAATATCTGAGAAAGAGGGGTGGGGGGAGCGGCAGGAGTAAAAAGATGTTGGGGAAAAAAAAGGAATGGTCAAATCCCCGGAAGCACGCATGGGATGCCGGGGGCGCTAGAGGGCTTTGGCGGGGTAAAAGAGCACGCCGCACAGAAGGATGCCGATGGGAGGGAAGGGGAAGAGCGCTGTCCAATGAGCGAACACAGTGGAGGGAGGGGAAAAGATTTTTTATTGGCCGGAGCGGAGCACGAAGCTACGAAAGCGCGTTGGCGGAGGACGCGGCGTTCTTTGCGCGCTTCTTCACGCACATACATTGCTCTCTCTCTCTATTTCGCTTCAATTCGTAACTTTGAAGGGGATGAGAAAGAAAGCAGCGTGTCGGTAAGCGCGGTGTGTCGCGCGTGCTCGATTCTCTTTCTTTCTCTCTCTCGATTCTTCGTAATGGATTTGAGGAAGCTTCAAATACGCTTCCCGCCATCAATGAGCCTTGGGCACGAAATGCCGAAAACAAATTATTTTCCCGCTCGATTCAACGCCACCGATTTCTCCCCAAAAACGTTTAGCACGATTTTTAAGGTTAAACATGAATTTTCAATGAATTCCAACGAATTCCGTCGAGTGGAAAACAAGGATGGCGGTTGGCGGCGAGATTGGTCGGTAAAGCGCAGAGTGACAACAGTGGCGTCGTTAGTTGCTTCTTTCGCCGCACGCGAACCCGATACATTTCCCTGTATCTAGAAGTATCTAGAAATATCTAGAAATGCGTATCCGCTCGAATATATATATGCAATTTAATGTGACGAAGGATATTTATGTTAAAACGTGACTATATAGAACGCGTCGACGAGTAGAAAAAATATATATATCCAAAGAAAGGAAACTGTTTAGCTTGCGGTGCAGAGGCGCGATAATCCGTCGAATGGCGCTGTTAATCACAAGGTCTTTGGAGATAACCCAAGTTTCTCGATAGTCTCAAATAATTTGACAAAAAAACTATATCGAAGCTAAAAATTGCTGTGTTTTCATTCGATTCATCCGTGACGCTCCCTTTTCCCGCCATTTTGACACCGGCCAGCGAGTTGTTTATCAGATCGAACCTCGGCCCGATAGAAAAACTTGATTCCGGCGGTGGTTGCGATAAGAGAGGTTGATCGAAGCGAATGTAGAAATATTTGTTGATAATCGCATCGATTGTCACGATATCCGGTACTAAGAGCACACACACACACACATATATATATTCAATAAATATAAAATTAATTTTTCTCCAAATATTAATTTTTTCCAAATATATATATATATGTATTGTTGAGTAGGATTGAGGGCATGGGATCGTGGTTACAGATTCGTGAGAAAAGACGAGAATGCCGGGGCGCGTGGAGGCTCCACACCGTTGGCTTCTATGCGGCATCGATCCGCGTGAAATACGATTGAAGAAGTTCCGAGCATACGCAATGAGCAAGAGAGAGAGAGAGAAAGAGAAAAGGGGGAAAAGCGTAAAGATAGAAAAAAAAACACACATTACAGTGGTATATACAGATATGGAAAGGCTTAGTTTGGTAAAGACGCTTCCAACGCTCCGTCAGCGTAACCGAAGTGAATAGAGCCACGCCGGTTGACGAATCCACGTGACGTTGGTGCTTTGGAAGCCCCGGAGAGTAACAACGCTTTTTACCATCATTTCTTCGACATTCTCCGCCGATAATGATAACAAAGGAATAATAATAATAATAATAACGTGTGAATAATTGGCGGGAATGATACGGCGAAACGGCATATTTGCGAATAAAAATAAATATTCGCGGAGCCGGGAGAAAAATGTGGCCAAAGCGAGAAACGAGCTGATTCGGCCGGGGCATGGAAAAGTTACGGTTACGCGATGTTTTCTCGAAAGTTGGTGCGCGGGAGCGAGACAAACGGCGGAGTGGGGGGCCGGGGGCGCGCGCGCTTTGAGAACGGAGCGAGAGAGAGGGCGCACGATTGGTTGCACGCGTTGGGGAGAGCGCACGAATATAATGCATGGCGGGTGCTCTGTTGTACAGTTGTTGGCGCTCACAATGTATTAAATCCAGACTCTTTATCTATCTCTCTCTTTTACTCGAGCGCGTTTGTTCCTTCGAGTGGCGCGAGGATCGGGATGTTTATGCACGCACACCGGATAAACAATATCGAGGGCGGCGTCGTTGGAACGCGTGCTTCTCCGTTTAGTAGTTATAATAATCACAACGAGCGAAGGAAGCTTGTATAATCGCGCATCGAATAATCGATCAATTACGAAAGAGAACGCATAGAGAGGGAGTTGAGATAGAGAACCGGAGGCGGGGAGAGGGGGGGGGGGGCGACAAAGTTACGAAAAGTAAATGGTCGCCATGTTGGAAAGACACACGTTGTTGTGGCGTGCGAGAGCGATAGATGGCGATTTGGTAGGAAAGTTGGAAAAATGCGCGGGAGGTTGCGGCCTGCTCGGTTTTTCCTCGAACGATGACAGCGATCCATGAAAATGGCGTCTTTCTCGCCGGAAGCGTTCTCACCGAGTGTATCGACGCTTTATCGAAAAACGGAGGAACAAATGGCTTTTCCAAACACATGGCATTGTTGCCCTTGTTTTTTAACAGCCTAGGGACTTTTTGTCTTTCTAGTTACTTTCGCGCATTAATCGAGCCCGCCATTTTTGTTTCTTCGCTATAAACGTAACGCACGTATCGCGCGGAGGTTTTTTCTCTCGCTCTATCGTCGATCGGTAATTATAGACGACGGCATTGTGACGACAGGGGTGATGAACCGACGCGCGGGTTACATGGCGTCACTCGCGTCTCTCTCGCTCTGCTCCGTTGGTAATTTGAGGAAAAACGATGTTTGTCCGCGCGAATAAGCGGAGCTTTTGAGATTTCGGGGGAAAGAGACTTCGCGGCCGCGAGGACGAAGAAAAGAAAGAGAATGCGAAGAAAAAATGGAGTTGGAAGAAAATGCCGGCCGGCGCAGAGCCCACATGTCGCTTTTCTCCGTTCCTCGTTCGTTTCGCGCAACTTTCGCGATGTCCCCCACACACGCCACACGGAAGAGAGACACGAGCGCGTTATGGCAACAAACTTTTACAGGTGCCGTGCGGGAAACACGACAACACTCGGACTTGGGAAAATTGTGTAGAGAGAGAATTTAAAAAATAACGAAGAAGAACGCACGCGAGAGACGCTACGCGTCTAGGAATTTTCTTTCTCGGTCTCTCTCGCTCGCACTCCGCTCTCGCCTCGACGAAAGAATGAAGAAAAAAAACACTAGCACGCGAAATATTTCACTAGGCGATAAAAAAATGAAGGAAAACTCGATGACGAGGGAAAAATTGGTTCGAAATAAAAAAGAAAACTCACCTCAGCCGCCCTTTTGATCCCCTTGAGTTCGCACTTTGCGTCCCCTGTTGGCTTGTCGTTTTCCGTAGCCTTCTCAACCGCAACTTCGTTGTTTTCCTTGGTGCTCATGTTGCTTCTCGTAATTAGCGTTATTATAAATATTTACTCGATAATTTTGTGTTTTCCGATAAATAAAAGGTCGTGCGCGGTCTCGGGAGCTCGGTTGGCGCTTCTCGAGTTTTTTCGTGTTACGAATGCTGCGGGTTCGCTTGCTCGTGACGAACTGTGGGCTCTCTCTCTGGCTCGTTGCTCTCGTACTATCGCGGCGCGAGAACGCCAAGTACACGGCGGCCCCGCGTAAGAGTCTCTCGTTCCCCCTCCCTCGACCCTTTTCTACCGAAGAAGCGCGCGCGCGTGTGTGTGCGTGTGTGTGACGAGGAGGAGGACGTAAGCGTCCGATGTGTCCTCGCGCGTTGTCGGTTTCCGGCGAAGCTCCGCGCGTCCGAGAGAGACGGAGCGCGGCGCGTCCGCGCGCGAGAGACAAGGAAAGAGCGCGGGAGGGGGAGGAGAGGGCGCTGTTGCTCTCGATGTGTTTTCGAGAGACAGAGAAACGAAGCAACGAAGCAGTCGGTAGAGTGGAGCGTGCTGCGTACCGACCAACGGCGTCGCGCGTACTCTTTCCCTCTCTTTTTTTTCTTCCTTCCCCTCGAAGCCCCCCCCCTCCCCCCCGCCACCCTTCCGCGTCGCTAATCTTTCTCACGATTCTTCTCTCGCTCTCACACGCTCACGAGCTTAGTATGCCCCAACCGACTTGCTCGCGCTTTGTTCAAAAATGAAGATGGCGCGGGTTTGAAACTCGATAAATCTCTGATTGGTCGCGTGCTTTCTCCCACGTCCCACGCTCGCGACTCGTTTTTTTTCCCGTTTCTCAATGTCGTTTCGTTCAGTAATTATTACCGAATTCAGCGAGCCCCGCAAGACCCTTCTTTCGTTTGTTTATCATATTCGATCGCCGCAAATGCGAGGGGTTCGAGAGTTCGCGATCCTCGAGGAGACTCTGCTTCGAGACTATTAAGCCGCGATTTCAAAAATTCACAACTTTCCCTCCGCGTTGCTGCTGTTTTTCGAGCTCGCAAACCTCAAGCACGAGCGCTACTTTCCCAGCGATGAACTAACAGCGAAATCGACTGTTCCATTTTCTTTGTTTTCTTTATTTTACGATGAAATTATTGAAACTCCAAGGAGAGTCTTTCAAGAAGAAACCCCGCAGACATCTCGCCGAATAGATGGCGCGCGCGTCGTCGCGAGGCAAAAAAAAAGCTTCTAGCGCTGTAGCTACACTCCATTGACCGCTATCATTATTTTTTTGTTATTTCGTCTTACGAAAAGTTGGATTTGCCATCAATAAAAATCATTCATCGTCGAGCGTTGAATTTTAAGATTTTACAAGTTTGCTTGAGGATTCGGTGCATTGTTTTTAAACATAGTTCCCATTTTGCCACCTGTATCACGATAGCGACAAATTTTCATTCGTTTCTAATCAACGCTCGCGTTCCTATCGACCTTTTTTTTTTTATCCCCAGACCAAATATAAATCTCCAATTATTCAGTCATTGTTATCATTGTTAATGCGCGACCATGAGAATAATGGAGTGTTGTTATGTTTTTGCGATTCCTGAAAATACCCAACGGATGCTTCAAGTTTGCGCCTCTCGCGTTAGTTCCTCGCGCACGCGCTCACAGCGCTCTCGCAGCGTACACTTCCGGTGAGCTCGTTCGTTTCCCTTTCCTTCTAACCAACCAAGATGGTAGGTCGCTACGTATTTCTCAATTCCTCGTGTCAAATCCGTCGATATCTCGACGATCCTTTCTACCAAGCTTCGACAGTTTTATTAATTATTCTTTTTTTCGATTAATCCAAATTTTCCCGTGAATATTGCGCCATTTTAATGATACGGAGAAATAAACAATTCCGTTCATAACCTACGAACCGATGTGTCGGAGAAACTCCGCGCGATCCATCGGAATTTTCATCGAGTTTTCAGCAATTTTCACTTCGAATCTGTTTTTTTTTTTTTTGGTTTTCTTTCAACTGACAATTTTCTTCGGGCTTTTTCGACGAAATACCAACATAACCTCAAAGTGTCTTCGCACTCGTCGACATTGCACGGATTCTCGTAAGTCAGCATTGTCATATCTTTGTTTTTTTCGCTTTTTAGGTTAACGTACCCAAGCAGAGACGCACTTTCTGCAAAAAGTGCAAGGTTCACAAAACTCACAAAGTCACACAGTACAAAAAGAGCAAGGAAAGACACGCTGCTCAGGGTCGTAGACGTTATGACCGTAAACAACAAGGATTTGGTGGACAGACCAAACCGATCTTCAGAAAGAAGGTACGTCATCTTTTTCATGGGAAATCTTGCAATGTTCGCTCGTTGCCCCGAAAAAATTTGATCAAAATTCAAAATTTACAGTCGGATCCAAAAATCTTGCGATAAATATGGAAATTCGTGCGTTGCGTCAAAATAACTCGATTTTCTCACAAATTTTTTGTGATTGCAATCAAAATTCTGAAAAATTTCGAGCAAAAACTCGAAAATCTTTTGATAAATATGGAAATTTCGTGTTGCGTCAAAATGACTCGATTTTCTCGCAAAGTTTTCGTGATTACGATTAAAATTCTCAAGAATTTAGATTTCATTGAAAATATTTCAAAATTTCGTTTAAAACTTGAAAAATCTATCAAAAAATTTCAAAATTTTGATAAAAACATAGAAAATTCAGTTTTTTTTTGGATCCTCGTTCTGATCAATGATGTTTCTGCTTGCAGGCTAAGACCACCAAGAAAATTGTATTGAGGATGGAATGCACCGAATGCAAATACAGGAAACAAATCCCTCTGAAGCGTTGCAAACACTTTGAGCTTGGTGGTGACAAGAAGAGGAAGGGACAGATGATTCAGTTCTAAGTTCTCGTTAAAATCTGAGAAAACTGTATTTGTTATAAAAATATTCATGAAATAAATGTCATCGAGTTTCATGAACAAAAATTTGTATTTAAAATTCAATTTTCTCCAAACTCCAAACAATTTCCGCGCAAAATCAATTTTAGGGCAAAAAAAAACGAATATCTCGAGATTTGTGCATGAAATTCGTCCCAAAACTTCTAAAAACTGCGCCAAAGACCAGAAAGTTAAAAAAAACCGACAAACTAAATTCCAAGAATAATTTATTCCTCAAAAATCATTTCCAGCCAGTAAAATCATAAAAATACAAAAAACAAGCTCAAAATTTTATTTTTAGTCTCCGTCCGAAGCGGCTGGTCCTTCAGATTGATTTTTTGGCACGAGGCGTTGCGGGTCGCTGTAAATAACAAACAAAATTAGTCGAGCAGTCCAATTTCTCATTGGACAGCAAAAAAGTTACGATTCGTTCTCCGTGGATGGAAAACTCACTCCAGCATGTCTGGGTCCAGGCCGCGCAGAGTCATTGTTCGTTTGAGTGCAGCGACCGCCGCGCCAATATTTTTCATTTTAAAAAATTCCTGATAGAGTTCGTGTTTGCAAACAGGAATCGATTCTCCGTTGTCTTTGCCCTCATGAGCCTCTTTGTCGGTTTCGTCGACGCTTGGTTGCGCGGCCTCCTGCTCCGTTGGAGAATTTTCCTGATCGATTTTTTCTTTTTCTTTGTCGCTGGGAAGCTCAGGAGTACTTTCCGCCGGCGGTTTCTCTTCGAAGCCCGGAATCGAAGCCAACTGCGGCGCGGAGGACGAAAAACGAATTTTTTTTTTTTTTTATGGGGTTTTATGGGGTTCTATGGGGTTCTATGGTGTTTTTATGGTTTTTTGTAAAAAATAATGCGGAGCCTCACCCGGGACTCAAGAATCACGACGGCTGCCTCGATCCTCTGCAATTTGTTCTCAAAATCGAAGAGTTTTTCTTCGCAGTTCAAAGCGAGTTTGTTTAGAAATGAGACTGTGTTTACGACGAAATGATTTATAAAGGAAATGGTACGTTTTTGATGAATCGGCGGGACCTGGAATTACATTTGTCGCTGTTAATGGAAAAAAGTTTATTGGGGATTGCGCGTGACGAACTTTAATCCTCAAATCGTGAACCTTCCTCGCACTTGCTTGAAAATGCAGAATATAATTTTTTTTAAATTTTCGCTTAAAAAGTACAGTCCGGAGAGTGACTACGAATTTTTTCAGATTTTTTTGGTCAGAATTGCGAATGTGACAGCGCAAGGAAAGGGATCACGAAATTTTGGGGCTAAAAAAACGTTCACGGATTTTGAGGTTAAGAAACCTTTGTGAAATCGATCGTTGGCTCGATTATTGGCAGGTTACTATCCCCCATAGTAAAAACTATGATATTCGAACTATCAGTGGAAAATGTTTCATAATTATCGAAATCTAAACGATCGAATTGGGTTGACACTTGGAAAAACGTGAAAAAACCATGGTTGTCAAATACACGTCGAAAATACGTCGTCTGCGCAACCGCCACGCGCAGCACCGATTCGCGCCCCACGAACGGCGGAAATCTGTACCAAATGGTAGGATTTTTTTTATTTACCGACATTCGGTGTCATTTTAACAGAAAATAAAATGTTTTTTAAAATATTAAAATAAAATTTCAACAGAAAAAAAGTTCAAAAGAACGTGAATATTTATTTATAATTACAATTTGTACATAAATCGTTGAAATTTTCGTACAGCTCGAGTTCACTGAAAAAAAAAAACAAAAAACAAATTAGCTCGTTTGTATTCTCGTAGTTTCGCGTCTTTTATTTTCTCCTTTTCGCGAGCTGCCGAGATTCGAGTCGACCTTCGCCGGTATGTGACTGAAGTTTGGCAAGCGAGAGGACGTTGTTGCGCGAGCAGGAATTGCATTTTTTGATTCACTGCGAAAATTAATCAAAACGGAGATTGTAAAATTGATGAAGAAATGATTATTTAGCGATGAGATCGTGGGATTAACCTGATTTGCCGACTAATGCTATCGATCAAGGGGGTCGACGATTTTTTCGGAGTTTCTTTGGAAAGAGCGTTTTTCGATTCGATCGAATAACTGCACTTGTTTGTTTTTTGTGGGGTTTCTTCGTCAGACATGCTGCCAGCAGGAGTTTCGACTTTTGATTTATTCGTTGACGAGTGATTCTCGCAGTTTTCGTCGCGTGGAATTTCCTTGAATATTTTAACAAATTATCCAAATATTCCAGATTCAATGATTTTAATTAAAAACCATCGTTATCAATTAAATTTGCTTAATTAATTTAATTTAATTAATTAAACAAGTTTCACCAGCATTTCTTCTCTCCACAATCGCATCATGTCCAGAACATTCGTGGATTCTGTCTGTATCAAGTTTCCGGTGCCCTTGAACCGTGAAAATGTCTCGAAATCATTTAAAAATGAAAAGCAACCGAAAAAATTCATAAAATCATGGAAAACATGGCTGCGTCTACCGAGGTCGATGAAATTTAAGAAAAAAAAAAACGTGCAAACTCTACTGACTCGGATCCAGGGATGGTGTCCCACTTCCGCTGCAGTTAGACGAAACGCAGGATTTTTTTCGAGCAATTTACCAAGTAAATGTTGCGCTCCCGGGGAACATGCGAGTCCTGGGGTCGAAAAATAAAGATGGCGGGTCAATTTTTCGAAACTATTCAAATGATAAACTTTTCTAGAGAATTTTAATGATAATTATTTAATTGAACTCTGTAATCAGTGGTTATAAAATTAATTAATTAATTCCAATAAATAATGAAAGATAAATAAATCAAATATTATAAATAAATTCAAATAAATGAATTAAAAATTAATTAACAAATAGAAATAAATAATTGGTGAAAAATCCTCAAATTAAATACCGGAAAAGTCGATTTCTTCTCTGCTAATTAATTTACACAATTGTTGATCATTGCTGGAATAAAATGGAAACTTTCCGATCAACAGAACGTACATTATTATTCCCATTGACCAGACGTCGCACTGTTGGCTGTACGACTTCGTGGCGATCATTTCCGGTGCTAAGCAACGTCAAATTCGAAATTAATAATAATATATTTTTTTTTTTTTTTCATTTATTGAAATGTTTGTTTTTTTGTTTCCTTCGCGTATACCCATGTACGTGAGAGTCCCGCAAAATTCGTGCAACATGTTATCGTGCCCGGGGCCAGTTCTCACGGTGCTCAATCCGAAGTCGGTAACTTTGATGAACATCTCGTCCGTTGCATCGTCCGGATTACGAGCCGTTAAAATATTTTCCAATTTCAAATCTCGATGCACGATGTCTGGCAACGATTTTTGTGATTCTCAAATTTTTATCATTTTTACAATCGCAAATTTATTCAAATATACTCAGAGTAGACTCTTGGGTCTGAGAGACCCGGGCGAAGTATGGAAGTTGAGTTTTTGTGGAAAAATCATGAATTTTTCTAATTGGCCGGGTCTCACAGACCCAGGGTGTAATTTTTCCGAGTTACCGGGTCTCACAGACCCAGAGTGTAATTTTTCGGTCAGCCTATTATTTGCGTTTATCCTCAAAACAATGTTTTTTTGGCAAATTTACTTGGAAGTACACTCTTGGGTCTGAGAGACCCGGGCGAAGTATGGAAGTTGAGTTTTTGTGGAAAAATCATGAATTTTTCTAATTGGCCGGGTCTCACAGACCCAGGGTGTAATTTTTCCGAGTTACCGGGTCTCACAGACCCAGAGTGTAATTTTTCGGTCAGCCTATTATTTGTGTTTATCCTCAAAACAATGTTTTTTTAGCAAATTTACTTGGAAGTACACTCTTGGGTCTGAGAGACCCGGGTAGGTACGGAGGTTCAGTTTTTCTGGCAATATGACGAATTTTTCTCATTGGCCGGGTCTCACAGACCCAGGGTGTAATTTTTGCGTCAGTCTATTATTTCGTTAACGCGATCGAACGAACCGTTTTTGTGGAGATACGCCAACGCCGAGGCCAAACTTCGAATGACGTTTATCGTCTTTGCCTCTTCGAATTGTTTCTCGGCTCTGAACAATTTGGCGAGCGATTCAATGCAAAGCTCAAACACCAAGTAGATCGTCTGTGAAAGGGATTTTACGGTAATGGACGCAACAGGGAAAAAAACGATGAAAAACGGTTATAAGTAAAAAAGTTTTTATTACGATCGACTCACTTTGGACGATTCGAAAACAGAATCGAGAAATATTATGTTGGGATGATTGACCAGTCTCAAAATGTGAATCTCCCTATCAACCGCCAGGACCCTCGAAGTGCCTGCCTTTTTCGAAATACGATGTATTGACGGGCCTTAATGGCGGGGAAATGCGCATAATAAAGAAAACGTTGATTTTGCGTTCTATATACCTGACGCTTGTCGATGATTTTAATTGCCCAGCAAAGCTTGGATTCTAGGTGCTGAGCCTTAACGACCGTGCCGAAATTTCCCTTCCCAATAACCTCGCCGATCGCGTAAATCTCCCGAAGATCGTTCAAGCTCGCAATTCTCTTGTGGAGCAAGTTTCGCGCGCGTAATTTCGTCGTCGAATCAGAAATTTGGCGAAACATGGATTTTCCTCATTGCCTCATGCCGCGATCGCATTTTTTCTGGACAAAATCACTCGCGCAACATTTCCCTGACAGCTGTCCGCAAAATATACTTTCGATCTCGTTCGATTTCCTCGTTTTTTTTCCTCTTTTCGATTTTTCCTCACAGAACAATTCACAATTTCCTTTTTTTACCAAAACTTTCTGATTTCCATCGACGATCGCTACTCCTTTTTTTATCCCGGCAAATTATCGCGCACGAAACGTCGCGTGAAAAGAAAAAAGAAAAAAAAAAAAAAACGTCAGAGCAACGCGGGGCGACGAAGCAGCAAGTACCGCGGGCGAGCGCTCCAAGCGGCGAAAAGCTCAACTACTCGCTGCCAGTAAGAATACACATCTGTTGTGTCTGCTGTTGTCAGTGTGCGGGAACAGAAAGATCTTGGACTCACCTCGTTATTATTTTTTACGAGAGCCCGACACGCGATTTGCATGGATATAGGAAAAAGGAATAAATAAATATATATATTATATATTTATCGGTTATTTATGAAGAATGGACTCGTTACCGAGTATCGAAACGGTCCATCAGGCTGTTAATTCGCTGTACAATAATCCAGTCCCAGCCGAAAAGGAAAAAGCGTCTCAATGGCTCGAGGAACTTCAAAAATCGGTAAGTCACGAACTTTTCTTCAATTTTCTTCGCCAACGATCGTTCTTCAGGTTTTTTTCGACATTTTCTTGCTCCTGACGATCGTTCGTCCTCGTGACTCGATGCGTTTTCATTCACGTATCTAGAGAACAAATTTTCGAGCGCGACATAACCTCAAAAAACACTCGCAATTTTTAACACGAAACGTAGGAAGCTTTTCAATGTCTCGTCGATCTTTCTCCATCGTTTATTGGAAAATTGGATTCTCTCGATTTCCCAACGATCAAAATCCCGTGGGGAATTTTCTTTTTTCATAAAAAAACGTTAACGACAAATTTTTTCTTTTTCGTTAATGTTTCACAGGCTTTTTGCACACGTTCCCAAAACTTCGATAACGAAAATCCTCATTTTTTTAAAACTCGAACGTAAGAAAACTTCGGATTCTTAATTCATCGCAAATTTCCACAAAAAAAAAGAGCCCGACGACCCGTTCGTCACGCCGCGTCGGACGTCGACGGGTCGTTTGTCTCTTCCGCTTATTTCCCGATGTTGAAACGTTGAAAAAAATCTGAAAAAATTCAAGGGGCTTCCTCGAACTCTTAACAAAGTAAAAAAAATTCGCCGACCCAAAATTTTCATTTTTTGATAAAAATTTAATGAAAAATGCGGAGACGCCCATTTTTCGCGCGCTGCTCGGCGACAAACGACTCGTCTCGAGGGTCTCGAGGTTTAAAACCCGAAAATTCTCAATTTCAAAAAACGAAAGAATGCGAAAAATGGAAAAAAAAATTGAAAAATTAAAAAAAAAACATTTTAAGGTCTACGCGTGGAAAGTGGCGGACGAAATGTTGCAACAGAAACGAGATTTGGAATCGTGCTACTTTGCCGCACAAACAATGAGAACAAAAATCCAAATGTCGTTCCACGAGTTGCCGACGGAGGCTCACATATCATTGCGCGATTCTCTGCTGGAGTACATATCCCAGATAAACGAGCACACCAATAGCGTGATAGTGACGCAGGTAAAAAAAAAGTTTGCTTTGCGAAATTTCGATTTTTAGGAAAAAAAAAAAAAAATGTTTTAAAAAATTGAATTGGCGGAATTTTTTTTCGCAGTTATGCGTCGCTCTGGCGGACTTTACGCTGCAGATGTCTTCCTGGCAGAAACCCGTAGTGGACCTGATCAACAGGTTCGGGGGCTCCACGACGAGCTTGTGGCCGTTGCTGGAAATAATGACCGTCTTGCCGGAGGAAATAAATTCCAGATTACTGAGGTATTTCCGAAAATGTTGGAAAATGAAAAAAAAAAAAAAAGCAGCGTTTTTTGTATTTCCATTTAAATGATATAATTTCGAGAATTTTTTTAGAAAGTAAAGAGCAAGTACGGACTTATACACAATATGTTACGAAATTTGCAGAAATTAGAGCGGTTGGACGATTTTTAAAAAAATCTCGAATTTTCGTAAAATTCAAAAAATCATAAAATTCAAACCGCTCAATCGATATTTTCCAAATTTAATACCAACCTTCCTATCATGATACTCTATTCATAAAAAAAAAATTAGTAATAAATGTTAAAATTTGCGCAAGTTAGAGCGTCGAGAGTGTTTTTTTGAAAATTTCAAAATTCCGTAAAATTCATATTTTTCTAACAATTGCAACAAAATTTTCAGATAACGAAGAGCTCGTGTAGATTAACATCTGTGCAAAACGGGAGCCCTGTAGCTCGAACCGTTCTCGAGTTATGAACGTTTGAATTTTCCAGTCCCAGAACATAAACACACCCATCCGGACATTTTTCTAAAACTGGAAAAAAACAAAAATTTCATCGTCACATAACTTCCTCTATGAGGAAGCGAAACAAATTTTTTTCCTCGATTTTCAATTTTATTAATATTTTTCCTCGCTCCATGGCAGGCTAGGGGCGAACAGACGACAGCACGTGTTGCTAGAGCTCACCAGTGTCTCCGACACGGTGACGGAATTTCTGGTTCGTAAAAATTCCGCTCAAAAATACAAAAAAAAAAAAATTCTCAACGATAAAAAATCGATTTTTTGTCGTTTTTTTTTTTTTTTTTCTTTCTTTTACGCTTATTGGAGAATTTTTATTTTGACAGAAATTGTGCCTCAAAAGTGGCGGCGATAATCCGCAAATCCACACCCGGATATTGCGTTGTTTCACGAGCTGGGTCACCGTTCACGCGATTTCTTTGAACGCCGTGCCAAACAGCGACGTTGTCGCTTTCGCTTTCCAGGTTCGTGTCAAAATTTCGTCCCGCCTCTAATTTTTGCAATTTTAATAAATTTTCCAATTGTTTTTTTTTTTTTTTTTTTTTTTCCGGGGCTGACAATTTTCTGGCGTTTTGGAAAGATTTTCGTTTACTATGAATTTTTCCGCCCTCGCAGGTGCTGGGAAACCACGCCGCGGGTCACCAACTTCACGGAGCTGCTGCCGACTGCGTGTGCGTTATTTTGCAAGTTTTGGAAGAAGACAACAACTCGAACTATACGCAAAACAACTCCCAATCGATTGTTCAACTCCAGCAACTCCAGTTGGGACTTTTTACAAACGTCATGGCTCTCGAACCGCCGTACCATTTGTCGGTTGCCCACGAAGACACCGAAAAGTTCGTAGCCCTTTTCCTAACAACCGGACCAATCGATTTGCTCATTTTATTTTGTCGTTTGGATTTTAAAAAAAATGAACAATTTCGAAAATTTGCAGTTTTCGAAATTTTCAATATCCATTTTCCAATTTACGAAATTTTCAATTTGAAAAGTTTCTTATTTTCAATTTTCAAAATTTCCAACGTTTCCAATTTTCAAAATGTCTAATTTTTACCATTTTTTCATTTTCGACTGTTCCAACATTTTCAATTTTAAAAATTTCCAACTTTTCCGATTTTCAAAATTCCACATTTCTAATTTTCAGTTTCCAATATTTTCAATTTCAAAAATTCTTATTTTTAATTTCCAACATTTGAAAAATGAAAAATTTTTACAATTTCCAAATCACAAAATTCCTAATTTTCAATTTTCAAAATTCATCATTTTTAATTTACAATTTTTGCAGCCAGGTTAACAAATCATTTTTAACTCTCATTCAATATGAAAATTCCCAATGTCCAAAGTCAAAAAATAATTTTTCCAATTGCATTTGCAACGAAAATTCGATTGTTGGCAGAAAAATGTTTGACCTCGACAAAAAGGTCGCGAGGATCGATTTGACGGAAACAATTATTTCTAGATCGTTAAATTACTGTCGAATTTTCACCGAACTGGCGGAAACTTTCCTCGTGACGATAGTGAACGGCTGCGGGGGTGGCAAGCAGCATTACGCGATAAAAGCTCTGGACCTTGTTTTGACTTGCGTCGGTCATCACGATTACGACGTCGCCCAAGTTACTTTCAATCTGTGGTTCCGACTCTCGGAAGTTCTTTACGAACGAAATTGCAAAGATTTGACCGGAACGTTCAAGCCGCACATCGAGAGGCTCATAGGATCGCTCTGTAAGCATTGTCAAATGGAGCCGGACCACGTGAGTATTGATCCAACAATGTCCTAATTATTCTAAAAGAAAAAAAAAAAATTTTTAATTTTTTAAAAAAATTGGAAAGTGAATAAAATCGTGAGACTGCAAAATTTTCGAAAATTCACAAAAAATGGAAATTCTTCTTCGTGGACTTTAGCAATGATTTTCATAAACTGTCGATTTCGAAAATTTAGCTCGGTTTAGTGGAAGAAGGAAGTGGCGGCGAAGAATTCGCTGATTTTCGAGCTCGAGTGTCGGAGCTGATAAAAGACGTGGTGTTTGTCGTTGGGAGCAGACACTGTTTCCGGCAAATGTTTAACGCGTTGACAGGAGCGCCGGGTCCACAAGGACAACCGGGCCAGACACCGACTTGGGATTCTTCCGAAGCTGCTCTCTTCATCATGCAGGCTGTGGCAAAAAACATTCTGCCGTGAGTTCAGTCGCCCAGAAATCCTCTTCTCTATTTTTCAAGAATTTTTCAATTCCAGTTGTTTCTTTTTCCTCCGGAGGCCCATTTTATTGAAAAAAAGATTTTTCCTCATTTTCTGTCACCTGGAAATCCGATTGGCCATTTTTCTAGAATTTTTCATTCCAGAAATTTATCATAATTGATTATTAAATTACTAATTAGCGAATTATTAATTAATAAATTATTAATTAGTAAATTATGGATCATTAAATTATTAATTAATAGACTATTAATTATTAATGGAATAATTAATCAATTACTAATTATTAAATTATTAATTACTAAATTATTAGTTAATTATTAATTAATTATTAATTAATAATTATGAAAAATGACTAATTATTACATTTAGTAGGAAAGATTGTTGTTAACTTTTTGTTGGAATTTTCAGGGCCGAGAACGAAGTTGTGCCAAAAGTTGTCGAGGCAATTTTGAATATTCCGGAAAACACTCACATCGCCGTGAGGCATACGAGCATTTTGTTGCTCGGCGAACTTTGCGAATGGATCGAGAGCCATCCGCAATCTTTGGGTAAATTTTTTTTTCCTATTTTTTCGTGTCGCTCCCTTGGAATTTTGAGACATTTATTTTCACAATTAACGCTCGTTTTTTCTTTCAGAACCTGTGCTCAATTTCTTGTTGGCTTGCCTGAGCCAGCGAGGATTAGGAAACGCCGCGTCCGGCGCTCTACAAAACGTCTGCACCGCTTGCCCTTTGCACATGGCTTCACACTTTCCTGGACTCTTGCAAATTGCACGCAACATTGACAATTTTGCCATCAGCAACGAAGCCGCGATCGGATTGCTCAAGGGTAAGAATCGGCCGCGCTCGAAATTACGTCCATTTTTACATCGAATACCATTTTTTTACATTTTTCCATTTTTCAAACATTTTATCACATTTTTCAACAATTCCTGATATTTTTCTTTTACGTTTGTTACATTTTTTAACATTTTTAAACATTTTCAAACAATTTTTGACGTTATTTTCGTTTTTTTTTACGTTTTGTTTATTTTCTTACATTTTGGAACGTTTTTTTTTCATTTTTTTTTACGTTTTTTACATTTTTTAAACATTTTTACACATTTTCAAACAATTTTTGACGTTTTTTCATTTTTTTTTTTACGTTTTTTCTTCATTTTTTTACATTTTTTCAACATTTTTGCAGGAATCTCCGTTATTTTGGCGCGAATGCCACGGAACGAGATCGCTCCGGCGATGACGGAGCTCTGCTGGTTCCAGGCGAGGCCGCTTTGTGCGTTGATGGAAAATCCCGGGCATCCGATCGACCGAGGATCCAAAACCGATCCGGTCATATGGCTCGATCGACTCGCTGCCATTTTTCGACACACCAACATTTCCATTGACAGCGCAGTCGAGCCGAATCCTTGCCAAATGGTTCTCACAGAAGTGAGTCACGTTATAGCTCAAAATTCAAAATTTCTATAGAACAAAACGAAAAAAAAAAAGTAAAAAAGTAAAAAATAAAAATTGGAACCATTTTTGAGAGAATTGAGAATTTGGCTCGATGAAAAATTACAATTTTTTGGATCGACGAGTAAATTTTCATTTTTCATCCAATTCCGACTCGCGAATCACGTTCTAGCTGAAAATTCGAAATTTTCATAAAAAAAACGAATAAAAATGAAAATTCGAACCATTTTTGAGAAAATTGAGAATTTGGCTCGATGAAAAATTACGATTTTTTGGATCGACGAGTAAATTTTCATTTTTCATCCAATTCCGACTCGCGAATCACATTCTAGCTGAAAATTCGATATTTTTATAAAAAAAAATTTTTTTAAATTGAAAAAAAAAAAAATTTACTCATTTTTTCTCTGAAAATTGTCACAGATGTGGCCAGTTTTGTCGAACGTTTGTGACGTTTATCAAGAAGATCCACGATTGATGGAAAGATGCTGCAGGTGTTTGAGGTTCGCGGTCCGCTGCACCGGCCGGCAATCCGCTCACATTCTGGAGTCGCTCGTAAAACAGGTGTGAAAAAAAATTCAATCAAAATCGTTTGCAGTAAAAAAAAAAAAAAAAATGGACCTGAATCGAAATTTCAATTTTTTTCAATTTTTTTCATTTTTTCTACAGATCGTTCAACTTTACTCCCGACACTATCACAGCTGTTTTCTCTATCTTGGATCCATTCTGGTCGACGAGTACGCGAGCGATCCTGATTGCGAGGCTGGCCTACTCGGAATGCTCGAGGCTTTTATTCCGCCGACCTTTACCGTTTTGCAGCAAGAAGGCGGACTCAGGAATCATCCTGACACCGTCGACGATCTCTTTCGCTTGTGTGCCAGGTTGACAAACCGTTTCTCACATTTAATACGAAAATTTCATTATTTTTGCGATATTTTCGCAAAATTGACAATTTCTTGAATTTCCAAAATGTTCACTTTCCAAAATTTGCAATTTTAAATTTATAAAATTTTCAATTTTCATTTTTTTTTAATTTCTTAAATTTATAATTTCCAAATTTTTTTTTTTATTTCAAAAAGTTCTATTTTTTTGAATTTGTAAAATTTTTCAATTTCCAATTTGTTGAATTTCTAAAGTTTCTAATGTCCAATTTTTGAAATTTCCATTATTTCTAATAAAATTTTTTAAATAATTTTCAATTTTGTCATTTTCTAAAATTTCTAATTTCCAAAAGTTGAAATTTCCAAATCCGGGTCAACAAATAATTTCCAAAATTTTGTTTTAATTTATTAAATTACTTATTTCCAATTTAGAAAATTTATAACTTTTCATTTCCGATTTGCGAAGCCAGGTAATTGTTCAATTTCGTTAAAAA
The DNA here is from genome assembly GCA_963921915.1 of Hyposoter dolosus. NCBI lineage: Eukaryota > Metazoa > Arthropoda > Insecta > Hymenoptera > Ichneumonidae > Hyposoter > Hyposoter dolosus. Next base: position 435,751 of record OY998135.1, read on the forward strand.
CTAAAATTGAATTTTTTAAACGGCATTTTTCTGTGAAATAAAAAATTTGAAAAATTTCAAAAAAAAAATTCAGCCATTCCGTCGGTGAAAAATTTTGGTTCGTTTCTTGCAGATTTCTCCAAAGAGCTCCGGTCGCGTTTCTCCACTCGGCCGCACTAGGAAGCATCGTCGATTGCGCGTTAATGGCCTCGAGCCTCGACCACAGGGACGCCAACTCCTCGGTGATGAAATTTTTTTTCGACTTGATTCACAGCGGCCGAATGCACGAGGTTCGTTACATTTTTTTTTTTTTTTTTTTTTTTTTTTGGACGGGGAGAAAGAAAATTTGGAAAATCTTGAAATTTGGAAATTTTTTGCGGTTCAGAGTCGACCAGATTTCGAGACGAGGAAGCAACTGGTTCAGGCGATTATCAAAGAAAAAGGACAAACTTTGGTAACGAGCCTTTTGCACGCTTCCGTCTATTCGCTGTCTTCGTTCATGCTCGGCGAAGTCGCTGATGTTCTTTTTGAACTGGCGATACTCGACAGAAGGGTAAGTGCCGAAAAAAAATGAAAAAATAAACCAAAAAACGATTTTTTCTCGTGAGAAATCGTTTTTTTTTGAATTTTGACCAATTTTTCTTGGTGTAAATTTGTAAAATTTGCATTTTTTGTTACTTTTTTGGGAATAGTCGATTTGCCAGTGGCTCGAAGAAGCCATCAAGTCGATGCCGGCCCAAAACGTCGGTGGATCACCAACGGCGACGCCGGATCAGCTGCACGAGTTTCATCAAACGGTCACGGGGTACGTTCATTTATTTCTCATTGAGAAACCTCGCTCTTCCCATAAAAAGCCGAATTACCAGATAAATAAATGAAATTTTACGAAAATTCGCAAATTTTGACATCGTCGAAAATTTTTACTCGTAAAACTGAAAAAAATTGCAAATCTTATTATTTTTTAAAATATTCGGAAAAAATTATCGGAAATTCGCGGAACTTTGACGTCATCGAAAATTTTGCGTCGTGAAACTAAAAAAAATAGCAAATGTTATTTTTTTAAAAATAGAATTCCCAAAAATTGCCCAAATTTGACGTCTCCGAAAATTTTTACTCGCGAAACTGAAAAAAAAATTGCAAATCTTATTTTTACAAAAATAAAATTTTTCCCTCGTAATTTTCAAAAATTTGGGCAATTTTTTTTTTTTTTATTCGAATTTTGCGAAAATTCGTCAACTTTGACGTCATCCAAAAGTTTGCTCAAAAAAATTTGCAATTAATACGAAAAAAAAAAACATAATAATTGCCTCCCCGTCAAGATTGCAGTGAATTGCGATTTTTCTGGCACAAAAAATGAACTCGGCAAATTTTTTTCTTCGCGAAGAGAATCTCGAGATAATTTGTCAGAACGATTGTTGTTAAAAATTGTCGTTGATTGCAGGAGTGACTCGGGCAAAGCGGTGGGCCACGCCTTGCGGAATTTTGCGAGATTGTATCGTTGACACGAAGAGATTAAATTTGCAATGAAGAATAAAGGAAAAACGTTGGTTGGGACGACAACGAAGATGTGAGAAAAAACGTGAGAGGCTTCGTTGACGCAGTTACGACGAAAAGAAAAAGCGAAGCGACGAAATCTTCGAAATTTGCTTCTTTCCATAATCCCCGCAAGAAAAAATGGCTCCAGCGATTTTAAACGAAAGTACGTGCTCGACGAGAGAGAAACGAGAGTCTTGCAAATTTCCTGGCTCGTCGGGGTCGGAATTAAAGATTCCCGAGTGGTTTTCCCTTTTTTTTATCTTTTCTCCAATTTTTTCGACTCTCCTTCAAATCCAAAATTCGAAAGTGCAATAGAAATTTGAAAAAAAATGAATTTTTCGAGGTTGACGTGCAAAAATCGACGGTTGGCAATTTTTAAATCGCAAAATTTTTTCTAGTTGATTTGTTGACTGTTCCTCATTGCTCGCCACAAAGAAAAGCGAGTTTTTCGTTTTTTGGACAATTTTTTCGATTTTTTTTAATAACTGACCCATTGACCTTGTTTTTTATTTTTTTATTTCCGAGTCATACCTACTCGACGTTTAGGTAACGCTCTAGTCGGAAACGAGAGCCTCTTGGCATTTGTAATTCGTAAATTGGAGAAAAAACGATTTTTTGAAAAAAAAAAAAACGATTTTTTTGAAAAAAAAGGATAAAAATTGAATTTTACGCTCGGACAGCTCGTCTCGTGGGTGGTCGATCTCGAATCTCAAACATTTCCGGAGCCAGATTATCGAAATATCAAAATTATGAATGTAAATGAAAAAAAAACGAGGATTGATAATTTTTTTCGCTATTTTTACTTTTGCCACGAATTTCCGCACTCGATAAAACTTGTACACATTTTTTATAGCCAAAAATGTTGTAACTGCATTTCCAATCACGATTTTTCCATTTTTTTCTATTTTTTTAATGAACCCGAGTGTAAAAATTTTTTTCCTTCCCGTTTAACATGAAAAAGCCGATTCCCCTGAATCCCAAAGTCCCCGTAGGCTCCCCGGCCTCGACGAGAAATCGGATTTTGGGAAAAAGCGAATTGCGTCGATCGAGTTTTCGAGTTTGAGGAAAAAAGCGGAACGAGAGCGACGAGTCCCGGAGCCGGAAAGCTCGTTGCGTACTTTCCGACAGCAACGTGAACCAGAAAACGAAAAATCGTCGATTGAGAACCGTCGAGGAAGAAAAAATGAAGGAGAAAAAAATTAATTATAAAAAAAAAAAAAAAAAAAAAAACCAATTGACTGTGTACTGTGAACATAAAGGGAGAGACTGTGTCGATGTATTATATAAATATAGCGGAATACGAGAGACAATGTGTACATGTGTATTAAAAAAAAAAAAAAACAAAAAAAAAGGAGAAACGATGAGAAAGAAAAATCGAGAGAGTCTGGCGAGTGTTTGAGAATTTTTTCCTGACACGAGAAAAACGTTTTTACGTTTTTTTTTCTTTCTCCCGTTGTGGAAACTCGAGGTAAGGGATTTTTATTACATTTTTTTGGGTATTATCGACGTTTGAGGAAACATGCAAATTTAAAAATACGAATCTATCCAGCGAGGGGACTTTTTATGGTGTATATTACTTTTAGCTAGACACGGGGAGATAATTAATTGATTTAAATCATTTATTGATACGGGTGTACGATTTCTTTTGTTAAGGACGTTGTATGATAAATTTTCTTTCGATAGAACTCCTTAATTTGCATCACACTGAGAGAATAGTGATTTCTAGTAGTTCGCGCTGTTTTAAGAGGCTTCACCGTGCAGAGATCTGTTTTTATATTTATAAAAATTTATAAATTTACAAATTTTTAAATATTTATAAATTATAAATTTATAAATATTTCTAAATATTTATAAATATTTTTAAAAATTATAAATTTATGAATTTATAAATATTTACAAATATTTATAAATTATAAATTTATAAATATTTATAAATTCATAAATTGATAATTTTTAAATAATAAAATTTAATTGAATAAATTTATAAAAATTGTGATTTTTATAAACGGATATATTTATAAAAATGACAATTTTCAGTATTTTCTCATAAGAGGGTGTGTTAAAAGTTGCAATTTTCAACATTAAATATTTCGATTTCTGAATGGTGAAGCCCCTTAAAACTTTGCGATTTCCGGTGATCAAAAAATGACCCAAATTTAGAGAATTTATTGAGAGATTGGAGAATTCCAAAATTCATGTTCGAGCCAGAAGGAGCGAAAGGGAGAGAAAGAGCGCTTGGCCAGAGAGGAAATCGCTGACAATCTTGAGACCTGAGTCACTCTGTATACCACACAGGAATGAGTCAGTAGGCTCGATCATCACAAGCCATCGGGAGACACACACACAGAGAGAGAGAGAGAGAGAGAGAGAGAGAGAGAGAGAGAGAGAGAGAGCTCATCGTTGGCTGCAATCCTATCGCGACTTGTCGTCACAAAGGAATGTTGTATTGTTCTGAAATCGGAGATACGTGAGTGTACGAAAGCGACACGAGAGACAAATCGTGAAGAAAGTGACCCGATACGCGACCACCGACTCGAATACACGTCTGGCAGGTTCATTTTCATTGCGATCATAATCGTTACATTGAATTTCCACAAATTTTCGATTTTTTAGCAAAACTAACGCGTTCAGTCTTTGTTGGAAAAATTTCCCGAAATATTGAGTACGGAACGACCAATTTTCTTTTTGATGATCAATTGAACGTTCGGTAACGATGAATCAACGAAAAAAGTTTGATTTTTTAATAGTAAGAATTTTTTTTCGATCTATTTGTTTATTTACTATCGATAAATATTTATTCATATTTATTATTTATTCATATTCATTATTTATTCATATAGAAAGTAAGCCGAAAGGATCGATTTTTATAAACAAATAATAAAAATGAATAACATCAAAATATTCCGAAGAGTCGTGGAACGTGCGTGACACCTTCAGAATCGAGACGAAAAGTATTTTCTCAAGGCAGTTGTGGAAGCAGGAGAGAGAGAGAAAAAAAAAGTGTAGGGTCAAGATTTTGTTTTCTGTTTTGGTCGCGGATGAGTGTCTGCACACTCGGAGGCGGCTCGTTGCTCTTGCTTTCTCGGATATATGGGAGTTAGCTCTTTCTCATCGATGTTGGCTGCTCCGGTGGCAGAGCTACCGGCGGGTTCGTTGCTGAGCAACGAGACAGACCGTTCTCTATAGAACGTCTGCCAATTCTTGCCAACAGCCAAACTCTCTATGAGAGGCTCCGCGAGGCCGATCCTCTCCCTCTCAAAACTAAACACATAAATATATATTGATATGTACCGTGCGTATTCGCACTACGGCGTAAATTGGTGAACCGGCTGTTCGCGCGGTACGCGAAAGCACCAAATGTCTTTGGATCGAAAACAATAAAATTAACAAAGCCGAGACGAAGGAATTTTTAGTTTCTGCAAAAAAAGAGTCGTTCTGACGATAAAAAGTCTAGCGATTACGAAAAATCGTTTTGCGTGCAAAAATAACAAAGAATTGTTCTTTTCAATTTTTTTTAAATGAAAAAATGTTTCGCGAGCCCAAGATCATTAAAAAAAGTTGTTACAAATTGAATGAAGAACAACATACTCTAAATCCAAGATTGTCGGAGGCAATCTGTATTTTTTGTATAATAAACGAAATTTCGAAAAAATTTTACGAGCCATTTTTTTGGAAAAACTAAATAAATCTTCTTCGATGTTACACAAAAGTGGTTGCAAAGTTTCAAATGGCTTCGTCATTTAGAAATTTAACACACCCTCTTATGAGAAACTACGGAAAATTGGGATTTTTATAAATATACTTGTTTATAAAAATCACAATTTTTATAAATTTATAAATTTAAATTTTATCATTTAAAATTTTGTAAATTTTATAAATTTGTATAAATATAAAAATGGACGTCTACACGGTGAAACCTCTTTGAAATTTGCGCGAGCTATCAGACATCACTATTCTCTTAGTGTGGTGCAAATTTGAAGAAATTCTATCGATTGAAAAATTTTCCTCGAAAAAAAAACGTCGAAATCGATAAATTTGGTGAGGAAAAAATTGACCCGATTTTTCGTACGTCTCGATGTATGTAGTGGCTCGAAGGTACATACACGAGCAGTAATATGGAAAGAAAAGGGGTGAGAGCGCGAGGCAGTGTCGCGCGCGGCGCGGCAAGAGTCGAAGGTAAAGGGAACAACATGCTACACGCTGCGCGCTAGTACGCGGCGTCGCTGTCGACCGGTGCGGTCACGCGCGGCCGCTGCAGCGAACGAGCGAACAGTACGCGACAGAGAGTCGCGGAGGGTGGCCGCGTTTTAGGGTTTTCTCTTTGTATAGACAGAGCCGCGCCGCTCGTCGCGCGCTACCGGCCTCTGTGTGCGTGGAAAGAGCAAAGATCGAAGGGTGGCGGCAGGGAAGGGGGCGAGCGAGAACGCCACAAGACGAGACGAGCTGCCGAGGTCAGTTTTCACCCACGCCCCGAAACGACGCTCGCTTGGCTACGTTACCAACCCAACCGCAAAAACTCGACGAACCCCGGACGTCGTAATTCTCCTCGAGGTTGTGACATACCGCATTCCAATATTCCGGCGCCGATGCATGCTCCGCACACTCGTAATCTTTATTTTTTTTAGCTTTTGTCGCTGCTTATCGCTCACAGCTATTCATTCGTTTAGATTTTTCCGATAACTCGTAAAAACCAATTTTCGTACTCGAGACTTCGATCTTTCGCGTTTGTGTACAAAATTTTTTAAATTTTGAACAAAACACGCGGTCAAATTGTCAACTACAGAAAAAAATGGCGTTGGGTTTGAAAATGGGCAAATTTTGACGAAAATTTTATATTTCTCGTGGTCGTTCGTTGGATTTTCGCTTCTTTCGTAATTTTTGAAACTTTCCAACGAAAGTTTACAATTTTGAGGTTATGACGCGATCGAATCTTCGAAAACTAAAAAAAAACGAATAATTTCTGTTTTTTTTTAAATTCGATCGTTCGATCGTGAATTTTTTGCACGACGAATAGTTTCCTCGCATTTGCTTTCTTTACGAAACTCTTTATCGATAAGGATAGCCAAAAAAAAAACGAATTTTTCGCTAGAAAATGAAGTTAGAGTAGCGAAGGAAAAAATGAGGTAGAAACAAGAAGCGCGGGATCTATTTTCACGGAGCAGGGGTGAGGAAAATAAAATATAAAAGAATCGAGATAATCGAATAAAGTGAGTGCACCGCATCGCGGCGTTGTATGCGGCATCGCTGCGGCACACGTTGCGCTTTATTCACAAAGAGACGAATAATCGCGGGCTTGCGCATTGACGCAAGAGAAAAAAGAGGCTTTTATTTAAAACCGAATGTTTTCTGCGGGAGGATCCTTTGTCCGTAAGTGAGAAAAAAGATCGAGCTTGTTCGCCGCGTAGCGGGGCGGTGCCGAAATCTCCCGCGAGAGGGCGCGCGCTGAAGTGTGAAGCAGGTAGGCGCGGGGCAAGTGACTTTATTGGACGACGAAGTTTATTGTTTCTTTTCTTTCGACTTTACACTCGCGCGGATGCTGTTTCGGGGCACAGCGAATTATCGAATTTGGGAGCATTCGACGAATGACCTTGAAACGTTGTTCAGAGGACAGAGAAAGAAAAAATAGCAAGAACTCGCGAAAGACAACAAAAAAAAGTCAAAGATACTCGCGAGGCTCGGGAGGCGTAAAAATAAACGAAAAGGCCGTTAAAAAAAAAAAAAAAAACGCGTTTGCTCGTTATTATTTTCAAAAGACACTCGAATCGTTCTTTTCCGTCACGAAAACTCGATAGCTTTTCTATATACGTTTCGCGTGTGTGCGAAATTGTTATTTCCTGTCTCGCGTGACGGGACCCCCCGCTGAGTCGACGTCCATCAATCTCTCTCGCTCGCTCGCTCGCTTCTCGGTTTCGAACGACGCGCACACGCACACAGGAACACTCGGCATTGGCCTAACGGGCTATTCTTGTCTCTTTATCTCTCCGCACGTCCACATATATCGGGAGGATTTTTAAGGACGTTGTATGCAAAATTTTCTATCCATACAATTCTTTTAAATTTCTTTTAAAATTCTTTTAAAAATTTATAAATTTATAATTAAAAAAAAAAAAAAATCGTAGAAAATTCAAATCTACTATGCAATTTTTCTGTCGCCCCATTTTCTCGTAAAAACGATTGAAAATTTCTGTGACGTCATAAAACGCCTATTTTACTGAATATAAGAGTGCGGCGGGCTCGCACTACGCTTTTTTTTAAATACTTGGCGTCGAGCCGCTGTCGCGTCTCTTGATAATTTATAATTTTTATATTTTATAATATAATAATTATTATTATCATAATTTAAAATATATAATTTTATAAAATTTACAATTTTCACTAGTTTCTCATAAGAGCGTGTGGTAAAAAAGTTTCCATGTTCAACATTGAATATTTCGATTTCTAAATGGTGAAGCCTCTTAAAACGTTGCGTACACTTTTGTGTAACATCGAAGAAGCTTTATTTAGTTTTTCAAAAAAATGGCTCGTAAAATTTGTTCAAAATTTTGTTTATTACATAAAAAATACAGATTGCCTCGGACAATGTTGGATTTAGAGTATGTTGTTATTTAGTCAATTCGTAACAACTTTTTTTAATGACCTTGGGAGCGCAAACCATTTTGTATGTAAGAAAAATTAAAAGGAAAAATTTAGATTTGACTGTCGATAGACAACGTCCTTAAGTTGAGGTACGGAATCCAAAATGTACGGTCGATAGGTCAAAGAGATACCGAATGGTTATTACGTACGCGTTTTTTCTCCCTCGAGACGCTTTTTATTGCTCTGTGCGAACGAATAGGTTTTATTTCTTTTTGGCAAGTTTGCGAGGGGACTAAAGGTGGGAGGGAAAAATATGACGACGCGGAGAAAGCTCCGGAGACAATGACTCAAAAAGGTCATTGCAAGAGACGCCTCCAAGGCCGTTTGCCTCGTTTTTGTCGCATGATGAAACAGCGGTCTCGCGCGTCTAGTCTCTTCCTTCGATGTCTATGGATGTGGGCCGCGGCGAAATTTCTGCGGGGTAATGAAAGTCGGCCATTTTTTTTTCTTCTCGCGTCCGAGGCGCTCTCGAGCTATCTTTAGGAATTATCCAAGCGCAAATTAATTAAATTTAATTAGTTTTCTTATCTCGAACCAACTTTCGGAGATTCGAGCCAAAAAATCTATCGAAAAAAACGTCCGCGGCCGAACGATCGGCACGAGTACGATTTCGGGAGCGCAAAGATTTTATGATTGATTCTTGTACATCTCGACGAAAGAAATCGAAAATGAAGAATACAATTTTTTGATATTGTTGATATTTTTCGAGATATCCAATTTTTAAGTTGCTCGATTTTCTAGTCGTTTTTCTTGGTTATTTCAAAAACTACGGACGTGGGACAAAAACGTTTCATACGAAAGATGTAGAGAATGTGAAGATACATGTTTTTCAATCCTAAAAACCCAAAAATTCCAAACACAAAGACAAAAAAATGTTTCAATTATGATTATTCTTCAAAAAACTGAATTGTCGTCTTTGGGGGGGCTCCGCCCCCCAGCGCCCGGCAAGCTGGCGTAAACCGGCAGTGGTACGTGTCGGTGTGTGTGGACGAGTATGCAGGGAGAGTTTAGAGAGCCGGCCGGCGTCGGGACGCGACTTACCGGAAAGTACAAAGCATCGCGCGCGGCGACGCGCTTCGCCTATTCGCGAAACAAGAGTGCGAGAACGGTGAGGGGGGGGGGGGGGGTTTCCGGAGCAGTTCGGCCGTGGCCGGTTATTCGCATCGGACGGAATCGGGCGTGTCCGTAACGACGTTCGGGTCGATGTACAAAGAGCTGCTTTGCGGCGTGCGGAGGACTCTAACCTCCTCGCGACCACGCAGCAAAGTACCAAAAATGTCCGCGAGAGCCGCGCGCGACGATAGTTGTCGCGGAGACGTGATAGAGGGCAGAGCTATTGCGACGACGAGGGAGGAAGGATCCTCCTTCGCGTTCGCCAAGTTCGCAGCTTCTCCGGAGCTGCGATATCGGCCAGTTCGTCGCTGGCGGTCCGTGAAGCAAGTTTATTCTCTCGTACGACGTACAAAAAACGGCAGCAACTAAAAAAAAAACCTTTCCGACCATTATCCACGTCCGTAACCCCCACGCAACGTTATTTGCTGGAAAAAAACTTGATTCTCAAAATTTCCTCCAATAAACTTCATATCTCTCGATTTACTTTGGCGAATTGATCGGAAAGTGGAGTTGATTGTAAAAACGGCTTTTCAAAAACTGCCCGAAAGCAATCACATGGCTGCGTTGACTCTGAGCAACGAGATACAACGTCCGACAAGTGACAAAATTGGCTAAAACGACGTACCGGCTTTTTAACTCCCTCCCCCCACTCCTCGGCCAATCACGCTCGTGCAATTTTGTTCTACGCTCGATTCAACACGAGGATAAAAGAATTGAACTGGTCGAGTTGATTCGCCGTTTCTTTGTGTCGCACCAACGACCAGAAACTTTATTTATTTGACCTTGAGATTCGACGAGTCGAAAAATCTGAGGATCGAGCTTAAAATTGGGAATTTGAAAATTTGTTGAATTTGTCGATCGAAATTTGGCACCGATCGCGGAGCAAAAATCGGGAGAATAATAATTTCAAAAAATTTCATCTTTTACGTTATTTTCGAGAATTTACGGCGTCCATTCTTTTCCTAACCCTCAAAATTACCGTTTTTCGTAAAAGGACCACTTGTAAATATTTTCATTTTAAAAACGAAATTTAAAGACTCTCTCGCAACCAGTGATCGTTGCGGCAATTGTGGAGCGACTTTTGTCAATGAAAAAAGTGCTTGAAAAGATGGCGAAGAAAGAAAAGACGAGAGAAAGAGAAAAAACGTGTTATACCGCGCGTTAGAGCGTAATAACCGGCGCAGCAATTCACCGCAGTCTCACGGTCTCGGATCTTGACCTCGCTCTCTCTCATAGTACTACACGACTCGACTATATCCTCGTCTGACCTCTCTTTCGGGGGGTTCATCGAGTTTGCTCAGTACGAGAATGATGGCTACGTCGAGTCTGCCGAAAGTGCCGTCAGAGGGTGGAAACTTGCTGTGGAGTCGTGGGCGTTGAGGGAAGCCGATGGAGAGGGTGGGGGGAGAGCTCCATTAATTGGTACTTTGGAGCAAGGGGGTGGAAAAAGTTTCGTCTGCTGCATCCACGGATCGCCAGATTTTCCATCTTTTTCCTCGTTGGTGAGTATTCGCGGAAAATTGAACGAAACTCCAAATTTCTTTCTTTTCGATCATTTTCTCGTAATTCCGCGGAGAAATATCGAGTTTTCAAATTTTTTTAATAAAACTGAGTTTTCGGGGAACAAAATCGGTCTCGATGCCCCATTTTGAAAAATCGTGAGGAAACGAGAGCCTGGAAACATTTTTTTTTCGGGCGACGTGCTCAAGATGAAGCGGGTCAAGTGACCGAAAAATCGAAAAAATACCCGAGCGCGAAATATTAAAAAAAAACTCGGCGAAAAATGAAAATTTCGTAAGTGGTAGTTCTCGAGCTCGCCGCGTGCGGCGCTGCGCAGCGGCAGGAGCAAAATCGTCGAGACCGGATGCTCGTTTTGTCGGTTGACGAACGGTGGTCACAGGAATTTGAATTTCGTCGGTACGGTGACGAAAAAAGATGACAAAATGTATTTGTCATCGGTTTTCTTCGAGTAGAGAATTCTCGGGATATCGAGAAATGTAGAAATACAGCCGGGCGATTTTTTTCTCCGAACCTAACCTCCAAAACTCGAAATCTCCGAGTTTCGATCTTCTTTTTACCATAAAACCTTTCCTGTGGTGATTGAAAGGTTTTATGATACACCATTCTTTTCGTTTTTCGATAACGAAGAGAATGGTGCTTGCCAAAGTCCCATAGGATGGATATTTCATGGTGAAAACTCCATAGAACGAATAAACATTTCGAAAAAATACGAAAAACTTGCTTTTTGCCAAGAAAAATGTTCAAGTCGCCCTGCCGCGATCTTCAGCGCAAATATTTCATCCGATCTCCATATCGCATCACCAGCGAACCTCCTTAATGAATATTGCGTAATAAAAATGATTGAAACGCTCATAACCTCAAAAAAAAGCGAAGCACGAGCAGCCGAAACGTGACGCGATCAGTCTCGGTCGTTCACGAGTTATAAGAGCAAAGAGAGAGAGAGTCTTTTGCATTACTCGGCTCATTCGTTGGTTACTCTCCTCATCACGTGCTTCCCACTTGCTCGTTCTCGTTCTATCGGCCGCAAACTCGATAGCACGGCTTCTTCGAGGGTGTGGTTGGTAAATCGTTCGAGAAAAACCGAACAACCAAAAAATGAGCAAATTCCAAAAAAAAAACATGAAAAATTGAATTTTGATTCGTCTCGATATTTCCGAACCGTCTTCATCGAAAATTTTCGTGTATTTTCGGGAATTATTTATCGTTTCCTGCCTTCGATTTCCATAACGAAAAAAACCCCAAAATCCCATGACGAAAAATCCACAAAATCAAATTTTGAAAAATTTTGGCCTCAAATCGAATTTGAATTCGCATCAGTATTTTCGGCGCGTTTGTTTGAGAATTATTTTCAGTTCATTTATCCCGATTTCTATAATCAAAAAAAAAAAAAACCAAAATTCCATTACGAAAAATTCAAAAAGTCGAATTTTGAGGAATTTCGGCCTCCATCAAATTTGGACTCGTTTCGATATTATCGAAACCTCTTTGTCGAGAATTTTCGACCATTATTTATGGCCCAATTTCCATAACCCAAAAAACTCAAAATTCCGTGACGATTTTCTCGAAAACTTGAGCTCCCTTTGTTAAGAATAATAACAACAATTGGAATCGCATGTTTTTAACAATTGCGGCCGAAGCCGAGGGATAATCAGTACAAAAAGGCAGATCCGTAATGAAAATAATTCCAGTTGGCACGGAGCTTGAAAACGCAATTCACACAACAATAAAAATGGCGATAAAAAAAAAAAATAATAAAAGATCGTAATTATCTGTAATTGTTAGTTTTATGCAAATCGTAATAATGACACGTTATTAGGAGCAGAAGAAGCAATTGTTACTTTTATTATTATTAGGCTAATTTCGTTGCTGTTCATTTAATCTCAATGCTTCCGGTCGTCCGGTATCATCGACCTGCATCGCTGCACTCAGTCCCGGTCCCCGTAGACCGAGGGAGAGAGAGAGAGAGAGAAGGAGCAATGTTCTCGCGTGCCTGCCCCTTCTTCTTGGACGCGGTATATATCACGGAGGAAAACGCCCCCGTCGTCTCTCGTGTCTGCGCGCCGCTTCCTTCGTGTTTTTTCCCCTTTCCCTCGCCCCCCTATGCGCCTCTTTTCATTCTGACGGTCTGTTTTTTTTCCTGCTCCCTCCGCGTCATCATCTCCGTCGATTCCGCAGAAACACGTAAAGTTCCTGGAGAACACTCGAACATATCGATCTTCGCGGTATACGAGCTTCGTGTCGATCGATTATTCACGACTGCTCGCTTTTCTCGGAACAGAAACGAGTTTCTGCGAAAATCTGACAATTTCGATGGAAAAAATGATTTTTCCACGAATTTTCTTGGCTTTCTTGACATTTTGAGGGAAACTTCGGACAACGATTCAGTTTTTTGAAGAATAATCATAATTGAAACATTTTTTTTTTGTTTGTATTTGAAATTTTTGGGTTTTTAGGGTTGAAAAACATGTATTTTCACATTCTCTACATCTTTCGTACTAAACGTTTTTGTCCCACGTCCATAGTTTCTGAAATAACCAATAAAAACGACTAAAAAATGGAGCAACTTAAAAATAGGATATCTCGAAAAATATCAACAATATAAAAAAATGTTATTCTTCATATTCGATTTGTTTCGTCGAGATGTACAAGAATCAATCATCAAATCTTGGCGGCCCGGAAATCGTACTCGTGCCGACCTCCGAATCGGTCTGGAAATTTTTTAACGAAAAAATTCGACTACCCAGTGCATAGGTTTCGTGGAATTTCTCGGAATTTCTATGACGCTCGTAGAGGCAGATTATCAACATAAAAAAGACGAGAAAACGAAAGCTCTCGGGAAGGCGAACGCAAGAGCGAGCGAGAGAAAGAGGGAGACGGCTGTCCGGCGGCGGTCGCGAGCCAAGGATGATAGTCTCGCCTGTTACCAAGCCACTCCTCCTGTGATTCGACCTCGAGCTGGGTCGGATCGCTGCTAACTCCTTAACAACCCCGCCGATGCCTTTTCTTTCCTCGCTCGCATCGCATCGCTCCGATACACGCACACACACACATCGATATTCCATTCTCGATGATGCCCCTTCGTTTTCTACTAATTTATGCATATATATGCGTTGCACAGTGCAGACGAGTCTGCTGCTTATTCAGGAATATCGTTAAAACGTCGAGACAGTTTTTTCTCCAATCGAACAGCGGGAATCTATTTCGTTTTTTTTTTAATTCCACGAATTCCACTGGAAGATCGTAATCGCGATTTGCAAGAAAATCACATCGAGAGGATTCCTAAAGAATTTTAATCCTCCGTGGCCAAGTTTCGCGAAAGATTTTTTTGACGAATGTGTCGCGCTTTATGTTTAGTCACGTGACTCCTTGACATTAGCCAATGACATTGCGTGCTTGCCAAGCACATTTGTCATAAACGCGATGATTATTGCGCTCGTCACGCCACCTCGCGGGATAAATCGCAACTACTGTTTTTTTTTTTGCGAAAATTCGATGAGTACCATTTTTTCGAGATTTCGTCGTCGTTCGAGCGATTCGATTAGATTGAGGAATTTCGATCCGTGTTTCTTAGTTTTTGGCGACATTTCATCGATTGGATGGGGTTTCGGGCTTGCGTCGAGAAAATGGAAAAATTTCGATCGAATTCTCGGAAAATGGGGAAATTGGATCGAAAGTGAAAATCTATTGGGAGAGGATTGACGAAAGACTTTTATTTACAGAAATGGAGTAAAATGAGGATTTCTGGTACGAATGGATGGGTGGAGGAGTGACGCGGATTCGATATAGAAAATTAAGGACGTTGTATGGCGACGATCAAATGAAAATTTTTATTTTCAGTTTTTTTTACATACAAAATGGTTTTCGAGCCCAAGTTGATAAAAAAAAGTTGTTTCAAATAGACTAAAGAACAACATACTCTAAATGCAAGATTGTCCGAGGTAATCTGTATTTGTTATATAATAAACAAAAATTGAAAAAAAATTTAACGATCGATTTTTTTGAAAAACTAGATAAATCTTCTTCGATGTTACACAAAAGTGTATGCAAAGTTTGAAGATGCTTCACCATTTAGAAATCGAAATATTAAATGTTGAAAATTGCAACTTTTAACAGACTCTCGTACGAGAAAGTACTGAAAATTGGATTTTTATAAATATCTCGACATCTACATGATGAAATCTCGCAAAATAGCGCGAGCTATTAGACATGACTGTTCTCTTTGTGTGGTGGAAATTTAAAGGAATTCTATCGATAAGGCGTTGGCAAGTTGATTCGCGGTGGTGACTACTCATGTGGGTCGAGAATATGCGGCGGGCAGGTACAATTATCCACAGGGTATGTGCGTTTACTGGGAGTTGGTGAATGTGTGTGGGGTATGTGTCGGCGGAGAGCGCGAGCCGGCCGGCCGGCCGGCCGGCTCGCCGGTCGACGGCCGCGAGTGTCTCGCTGCGCGTCGCGCCTCCGCGCACCTCTCGCTTCCCCCACTCTCGGGATATTCGTAGCGAGAGCGAAAGAACGAGATTGAGGTGGATTTTGCGTACACACTCGACACTGTGGGACGATAGATTATGCTCGTTCGTTCATGTCAACGAATCTCCCTCTCTCTTTTCCGTTAATTCGCTCCTTTGCTCATACAACGCCGTTGTCTTAGTCGTCACAAGTTTTATTTAATCACGTTTGCCGCTGGCCGTGCGTCAGCAAAGGCAGAAGCCACAGAGAGCCCGGCAAGCACCGGCCGCCGAGACAACTCCACTGAGACTCTGTTGCTAGGCGCCCCCACCACTCGGCCCGCGCTCGCTGTGCCCCGCCCCTGTCTGATACACCTCACTCCGTCTTTCTCTTTCTCTTCTCCCCCCCCCCCCCCCTCGCCCCGTTCACCATTTTCTCCTTTCTATCCTCCCACACGGTGCCTGGCTCACCTCACCGTCGATGCCTCATCCTCCAACGCCTCGACATTCTCCTCTTTCTCTATCTCTCTATGTTATATGTCACCATGGACATATATGCGTACACCACATGTCCTGTGTATTATTTCTTTATACAGGGTGACTCACTAATGTCAAATTTACCGAATTTTTCGTGTCTCAACGATTTTTACGGGGAAATATTTTGTTTCGACAATTTCCAACGTTTCTATGTAAATAGAGCGTGTGCGTGTTTTTTTTTTTTCGAGAATTTTGTCGTAAACACGATTTTCCACGAATTTCGTGACCTTGACGACGCATGAAGGTCGCGGAGGTTGCCTGTTCGAAAAAAGTTTTTAATTCGATGTCGAGCGAAGCCTCGTTGAGATTATAGGTCAACGTTCCGTTGACCTCTCGTCGATATCCATTCTTCATACTCAAAATCACGTGAACGATGAAACAATGGACCGAGAACAACAAAGAGACGAAAATTGAAAATCTCGTCATTTGTCCCGCGACTGAAATACTGCCCGAAGAATTTCGCGTATTATCGCTCGCGCTCGTTGCGAGCTTACTTTCGTCATTTCGATACTTGTTTTGCTTCAGAATCCGAGACTTTGGTACGCGAGGTGTCGACTTACCGCGTCCGATAAACGCTTCAACACGCTCGAGCTTTCTCGTTTCGTCTTTTCTTTTCTTTTGTCTCTTTCGAGGAGCACGTCAAGCTAAATATTTAATATTCTTATCAGTCCCTCTCACCAGCCAATAAAAAAAATAACAAATTTTTATTTGCAACATTAAAAAACGGAAAAAGAATGAAAAATCAGAGACGACGCCATTTTGTTTGCGAAAAATCGTAAAAATCGTTTTCCTCCACCATTTTGTCGTTTTTTAAATTAATTTTGAAATTGTAGCATCAATGGAAGTAAAAAATATGTTTCCCCTCGAAAATCGTATTTCTGTCGTAAGTTACGAAAGGATTGATCGATTATGTGCGCGTGTTTGGATCTCGTTGACTTTTGTCCGTTTTCCTTGCCCCCCGCGTGCCTCTGGCGGCTTAATCGAAAACTTCAGAGTTTCGCTGCTGCTGTAGACTCGACGCTCGACGTTGACCGGAATGATCGATCGAGTTTCCGTGTGTGCGAGTCTGTACGCTGTCAGACTCCGAACTTGGACACCTATCTCGACTTGCCAGTCAATCGCCGACGAACGTAATGAGGCTACGATTATTTTCCCAACTCCTCATCGTCGTCGATTCTCTCGGAATAACTGTCTGCTTATTTTTACGTATTTTACGTATATATCCAGCGACGTCGAGAAAAACTGCAAATCATCGTATTTTTTACGATAAATCATTGCTGCGTCAAGTTTCTTTTTCATTTGTCAATGTTTTCTCGTTTTTCTTTGAAATCACTTCGTTCCAACAGACGAAAATTCAAATGAAAGAATTTCCCGCCATTTTCCTCGGGAAAAATCGCCATTTGGCGCGAAGTGAGGTTAGGGACGTGCTCGAAAAAGTCTTGGCGATCTTTGTGAAAATTTCAGTCAAGAACTCCATTTCCAATTGAATTTTTATGATTATTCAATAAAAACGATCGAAGATCGATAAATTATTGAAATTTTGTTGAAATGGACGAACATTTGATCGAAACAATCGTCCGCCATTTTGCTTTTGTCGACTTATCCAAAAGCTGGACTTTTATCGTATATAAATAAGTACATAAGAGACTATATTTATACATAGAGTTGACCTCGTTTGACTAAAGACCTCGGGAGTATATTTCTTAGCAAGGACAGAAAATTGGCGTATAACGCGTGAGCACGAAAACGAAGAGGT
Organism: Hyposoter dolosus; assembly: GCA_963921915.1. Taxonomy (NCBI): domain Eukaryota; kingdom Metazoa; phylum Arthropoda; class Insecta; order Hymenoptera; family Ichneumonidae; genus Hyposoter; species Hyposoter dolosus. The sequence goes on from OY998135.1 coordinate 453,277, forward strand.
GTGCGTTTAGGTTATACAGCGGCGAGGGGCGGGGGTATGAACGAATTTGTGCGAGTCAAAACTCGCTCAGACGGAAGCTCTCGCTATGTGGCCAAATTCCTGTTCAGCAGTCTCCTTTGCTCTCGTTTGGCGAGTGTGCGAATTTAAAAACTCGCGTGTCTGTGTTGGTCGATTAACGTGTGTGTGTCACGTGATTCTGCGTGTACGAGGAGGCTCGGGTCTGCTCGGCTAAACGACGAAAAATGGGCCAATTAAAATTCGGCTAGACTCACGTCTTCTCCTCTCGCCCTTTGTCGCAGTTTCCTTTCTTTCTATTAAATTCCGCCATTTTGTGCGCGGGACTTGTGACCAAAATGGCGGAGAAAATGGGATGGAAATTTGGCGAGGATCGGGGCAGCGGACGACGAAATTCTTTTGTTTTCCGGTCTCTCTCTCTCTCTCTCTCTCGCTCGTTGGCGTATTTGTTTTATTTTTTGTATTCCCGACCAAGCCGGTTTTCGCATTTATGCGGACGTCCTTGAGATTCGTGCCGAGAGATCGAAGAACAATCGTCGTCACGAAACGGAACGAGAGAGAGAGACACACAAAGAGATATTGAGATTAAAAATACATAAATATCTGGATTTGTACGTGCTGCGTGCTTGAGCGTAACGTCTCTTTTTTCTATACCTCCGAATAGCCATATTTATAAATATATAAATATACATGTATGTATTTATGTATTATTTGCCGTACGCAGAGGTCTTTCTTGCAATTTGGGCTTCTCGATGTGCTGCTGCTTGTGCTTGCCTGGCACGATGGCGCCGACGTCTCGTCGCGAGCACACGCACTTGGCGTGTATATCGGTTAATAAAAATGGCGTCCGTCGAGTGCGTCTCACGAGACTCTGTGACCTCGGCTTATCCTTTCAAGCTTTTACCTCCTCGTTTCGTCATTTTTACATTTGACAATCAGACACTTTTTAAATCGTTCGAAAAGACGCGCCAAACGCGAGGCGCTGGGATCGCGCGAAACAAAGAAACATGGCGGCGGACAAACAAGCGTCCATAACGTCTTTCCATTTTCCTTCGATGCACTATCGGACACTGCAATGCGGTTGGGGCGAAGGAAATGTCGTTTTTCATTAATTCGATACTCGTTGGCTGCTTTGCAATTATTGTTTCGACGATTTTTGGCTCCTCCACGCTCCTACATCCCGAAAAAACCCTTTTTTCTCCGAATTCGTTACAAACGTATCGATTCCTTTGTCTCTCTTTTCAACATTCTTTCTTCTTTCGTCATTCTCTCGCTTCTTTCGTGTCTAGCGACTGAGCCAAGCCCCGAAACAAACTGTGCACGTAAACTGCATCCCGCAAACTGCACTGCGGCAGAATTTGGCTAAAAATAGAAAAAGTACGAGAAAAAAGTCCGCGCGCGAGAGAGAGAGAGAGAGAGAGAGAGAGAGAAAACCATTTCTTCAACATCCTTTGATTTGGTGCCAAATCTGTATGAATCTTAAGGGGGTATTCTACCTCCGAACGGTCAGGAAGAATGTTCGAACGAAGCCAAACGGCCTCGGGGTCCTGGAGCAGCGAATTGATGGTAAAAAATTGAAAAATTCGATTTTTCATTCGCTCAAGGTCATTCGACGCGATCCAAAACTTTCAACGCATTTTTCTCGGAAAAAAAAATCGTAAGATGGCTTTGAATATTATTGAGTCCTCTTGGCCTTGGTGCCAAAAATCATTGGGAAAAATGTCGACGAATCACGTGGGCGTTACCCCTAAATAGTTTTTTTTTTCGAAAATTTCATTCCCCATCCGAAAATTCTGGCTTTCGTAATTGGCCGGTGAATAAAAATGCAAATGGCACCGGCGAATTCCCCGATTGCGAAGTATTTCCAGAAAAAAAAAGCGAAAATCGAAAAATCCGGACAAACGAATTTCGTGCTCGATAAATCGAGAGATTTTTGTTTTGAGCTACCGCGGTCGGCTCGTTCGTTCGCGAAACGTTCGTCCTACGTGGAAACGCTCGCACAGTAGCTCGCGCTTCCGCGAAGTGTCCCTGGCACTCTTGTCGCTACTCCCAATGCCTTTCCCGAAGGTCGTGCCATGTCTCGCGGAAATAAAGTCAAAAAATATTCTCGCGACTTTTTTTCACGCCTCATTTCGTCCGAACGCAAAAAAAAAAAAAAACAATAAAAAAAAAAACCAACTTTTTTCGAAAACTTCGAAGTTTCCATGAAAAAAACGAAATTCCTCGTACGAAATTTCGTTTCGCTGCTTCGATCCTGGAATTTCGAGCTTATTTTAAAAAATACAATTTTCCAGCGTTATAATCTCGGTGTAAAGTTTGCCAAGGCTTTGGAAACAATAATAAGTGTTTGCTCGCGATCTCTCATTGTCTAGGCATTAACCTCGCGTCTCTGTAAACAAATTTCCGAGTAGCACGCACACAGACACGAGCACGTATCGCTACATCGTGAAAAATAAACAAAGAGAGTTTCTTATAGCGAAGGGTGTTTGAGTAACGCACAACTTGGGGTTATTAGAAATTTCGATCGAGTTCGTCTCGATTTATTTGGACGATTCCATCGTTCGTCACGCGTGCGTGGACGGAGCGAAAGAAAAAAGAATTCGGGATACTCGATCGAGTTCCACGAACTCCGAAGCTTCGGCACTTAAGGACGCTGCGTGCAAAATTTTCTATCGTTAGAATTCCTTTGAATTTGCTCCACACTAAGAGAATAGCGATGTCCAATAGCTCGGGCAATTTTAAGAGGTTTCACGATGTAGAGGTAAATGTTTATATTTTCAAAAATTTATAAATTTATCAATTTTTATAAATTATTTCGAATCCCAATGAAAATTGACGCGTCGCTGCCGCATTGGCGAAATATCGTCGAAATTATCGAGGAAATTCGCGTTGGCTCGGATTCTTTCTCTCGTATCGAAGCGTCGCGTCATTTTTTATCATACGTGACCCACTCGCGTTTGTTTTATTCAAATTGATATCCCTTGGAGTCCGCGCGACTCGTAACTCGCTGTACGCCCCATCCTCCTAATCAAAAACTTTCGTGCATGTTTGGTGGGTGTCGTTGAGCGTGTGTGTGCATTGTAGGGGGGGGGGGGGGGGGGGGGTCGATTGGATAATCGTGGAACAGCGTACGTTATGGAGTGATGAATTTGGGACTCGTCAAAGTTTTCAGGGGTTGGAATTACGAACTTTTTTGAATTTTTTTTTTTTTTTCAAAATTGCGTCATTTTTTTGGTTGCTCGGCGATTTTTTTCTGGGTGATTGAAATTTCGGTTATCGATGCGTCCTCGAGACTTTCCTCGAGCTCGGGACAAATATGTCGCATAAATATCAACCAGCTGACGACGGGCTTACTCAGACTCGCCTCTGTATCTCGGCGGCTCGATCAAATTCACGATTCATAGGGGAAAAAAAAAAAAAAAAAAAAAAAAAAAAATGAAAGCTAAGCGATGACTCACTTTGCCGGAGTCCGGGATTATTCATACAACACATTTTTGGAAATCCTCGTAGTTGGGACTCTGCTGGTCTTCGGAAATTTCGCTTCGATACAAAAATCTGGATTTATTTTCAAAATTTGATCATTTTGAAAAATTTTTTTGGAAATTTGAAAATTTGAATAATAATGTTTGTTGAATTATTTATCAATTATTTATTATTTGCGATATTTGTTGAATATTTTTATGTAAATTTTAATAATTATTAATTATTTATCAATATTTGTTGCCAATGAACGTTATTTATCATTTTTCGTATTCGTAAAATATTTTTTTGGAAAATTTAATAATTAATCATCAATTATTTATTGTTTTTAAAAAATTATCCACTATTTTAATAATTTTAATAATTGATATTTATTTTTTTAAATAATTGTTAATTATTTAACAACATTTCTTTGCAATAAACGGTATTCATTATTTTCCGGATGCGTAAAATATTCATATGCCAAATTTAGTTGATAAATAATTAATTATTAATTATTTAACGGTATTAAATAATTATTATTAGCGAATGATGGAAATTGAAGAGCAGAAAAAAAAATATCGTAATTATTGAAATGGGATTTTTATGACTAAGAAGGTTCGCAATTTTCTCGTCTGAACTAGACCATAATGGTTGGTACAGGGGAGGGGGTTAATGTCTGGACCGCAGAGAGGTCGCTCCCTTAGACTTGAGGCGAAATTATTGACGACGAGGGAGGAAGGAAGGTCGCGGTCAAGACCGTCCCGAAAAGAGAGAGAAGGAGAGAGAGAGAGAGAGTCGACCTTCCTCACCAGCAGTCATGGGGGAACCAACGGCGCGGTCTTCCATTAGGAGAACCTTGAGAGACTTTCCAGAGCTTTATGCACACATTTCGATCTTTTTGTTTTCCCTCTCGGCCCTATATCTCTCGGCCAATCTCTTTCACGTTTATCCTCTTAATCTTTCTTTTTTTTTCGAGTCAAAGAAAACGGAATAAGAGAATTGGAAAACTTGGCCAATTCGTTGTAATCCTCATGACTTTTCGTCTCGACGAATCTCTTCGGAGAAATTACCGTAACCAAGAAATTTACGAAATTTTCGGTTTTTTATTCATTTTTTTTCGTAAATTTGTGTTTTCAATTTTTTAAAAAAGTTGTTACATATTGACTAAAGAACGACATACTCTAAATTTAAGATTCTCCGAGGCAATCTGTATTTGTTATATAACAAACAAAATTTTGAAAAAATTTTACGAACGATTTTTTTGAAAAACTAAATAAAGCTTCTTCGATGTTACACAAAAGTGTATGCAAAGTTTTAAGAGGCTTCACCATTTAGAAATCGAAATATTTAATGTTGAAATTTGCAACTTTTAACACACGCTCTTATGAGAAAATACTGAAAATTCTTTCAGTGTGGTGCAAATTTGAAGGAACTCTATCGATAGCAAATTTTGGCTACAATGCCCTACAAATTTTTGGTGCGTTACGAAGTATTTTCATTTTTTCGAAGAAACTCCCCATGGCCTTAAATTTTCGTCCTTTGTCTTTGCAAAATTGATCGACAAGAAAAATTGCTAAGAAATTTGAAATTATGAGCCAGCGCGTCGTGTTTTATTTTTTAGTTCATAATTTTGCCACTATCCGTAGCGGCTACGCATAGATCGAACGTTTCGAATTTGAATTTCGAATGATTGGGGCCTCGCAACTAGAAATTTTTTATCGGAGAATACTCGGACGAGGTTCAACGGAATTTGGGGAAAAAACGTTTTTTTTTTTTTTTTGTACGGCAGTAAATTGTGAATTTTGGGGAAAAGTATAAACCGCACTTAGCCGAATAAGAGGAGCGCTGAGTACCGGCGAAACGGACAACTACCTGCGCGAAACGGTCTCGACTTAGCGACAAAACGTACAAACATCTGCGCACCCTTTGTCTCCCTCTTTCTCTCTTAATCGTTTCATCCATTCGGCTCTCGCCGTCTCGCTCGCACTCTCAGTCGCGGAGCTCGTGCGCGCCACCGACCTTTCTCCCTCTCGAATTTCTTCGAGCAGAGCGCGAAGTTGGCGAATGAGCCACAGGCGGAGAGACGGAGAAGGGATAACGAAGGAAAGGGAAGCGCCGAGAGCGAGCGAGAGGCGTTGAGCGACGAAAACCGTGGAGGCAGTTGCGCGGCGCTCGCCGCCAGAGGGAGCGAGACGGAGCGAGAGAGAGTTTCGGCTGTTCGTCTCGGCTCATTGTCAGTTTCACGGCCCCTCGCGACCGGTGCGGATCTCCGGAGTCTCTTTGCTCGTCCCGAGCAATCCACTCTGTCGTTATTCTCGCGATTCTTCAGCAACTTTAATTCTTATTTTTTCTCTTTTCTCAAAAAGATCGTGAAAAAAAACATGGAGCGAAAAAATTTCAGTGATTTCGTTCGCGATCTTTTTTCGCACTTTTCCGCTGTTTTCGTCGCGATCCTCGTGTGCTGCGAACTCGCGTGTTTTAGTTTGCGTTTTTTTTTTCTATTAAGAAACAAAGGACTGTGATATCGATAAAGTCGCGATACTGTGAATACTCGTTATCTCGTGATCCGTAATCTCGAAAGGATTTCATACACGCCCACCACCGGTCGCTCGTCACTTCGAGCGAATGCGATGAATGAAAACGTAGGAAAAGTTGCATGACTAACGAAATATTTGCAGTGCCTCGTTTTTACATTGTGTCTTTGAAAAATCGCGACGTGAATCGCGTTTCCAATCATTTTTTCGCGGAATCGTTTCGAGTCACGAAATCTCACGTGCTCGTACGAGGCGAGCGAATCAAGTTGGCGAATTTGACTCGAGCAGTGAGTGCAATGTACGAATCCTCGATCTTTAGTCCCCGAGTGTGAAAAATATTCATTTCGCATGGGAAAAGCGCGAAATGAAGGAAAAAGTGTTTTTTCGAAGCTAGAGAAACTTTTTGCTTGCCTCTCGTCAAATTTCGACTTTGTCGTTGTTCAAGGTCATAGTGAATCGTTCGGACTCGGCCGTCCGCGTTCTCGTTCCGGTTTGGGAGCTCGGTCGACCGTGAAAATCGACGAAAAATCCAACGGAATTGCTACTAACTCGCGGATTTGTTGGTCGAGTGGTGAGTTTCGAGAAACGGGACTTTTTCGGTTTTTAACTCTGCACAGGTGGCAGCACTCGAGGATCCAGTCACCGGAAGTGCCCGATGCAACTCTCAACCGCTTTTTCACCGCTGATCTCGACGCGTGCTACTCACGTACTTCCGGCTGTGAATTTTAAAAACCAGTCAGGTACCTGAAGTAGCGCGCGCTGCGGTTTGGCCATTTTCGACCGTTCGACGAGCCAAAAAATCAAAAATTTCTCAAAATTCCGAAAATAATTGTAGAAAACTGAAAAAAATTTGAAAAATCGAGATAAATTTTTAAAAAATCGTAAAAAACTGTAGAAAATCGAAAAAAATTCGAAAAAAATTGTAAAAAATCGGGGATCGAAAAAAAATCGTTTTCAGCTATTCTTTCGAGGCTCGCTGAGCCCTGGAGGCTGCATGTTGATTGTACTTCATCAGGTGCTCTGGTGGAGTTAATACCCGGCACCTGTTGGAGCGCAATTCATATGACTGTGCCTTGCTCCATTTCACAACTAAGCAGAAGAAAATCAGCTGGAAAAGGAAAACAATGAAATGAAAAAATTTTTTATTTCAAAAATTCAATATTTCGAAAAATATTGCGAGTCGCCAAAAATCCTTTTAAGGGGACTCTCGGATAGCCATATGGAATGTCTCTGCCAAATTTCATAACGAAATTCGCTTTTCGGAACTTGACCAACATTTTTCGCCATTTTTGTTTTTAATTTTTTTCCAAATTTCGAACGTGTGCGAATTTTCGTATTAATGCGCGTTCGAATTCGTCAAGGCCGTTCCCAAATGCTTGCTCTTTTTCTCCGAAATCACGTGACTGTTGAAACGTCTAATCAATCCTTGATAACGCCTCACCAATTTTTATCTCCGCGTCGGGACATTTTTTTCTCGAGAATTTCGCGTGGACCTCAATTTCGTGGAATTTCCGAATTTTTTTTTTTTTTTTTTCTTTTAAGGACAACGTTCGATCTCCTTTTTCGACCAACGAAATCGCGGGCGGAGAAAAAAAAATGTGGAAAATGAAAGTTTTTGGATTTTGCGAAAATTGCCCGAAAATTTTGAATTTTTTTTTTTTTTTTTAACGAATTTTTCATTTTCTGTTGTTTCCGGAATTTGCTCAATTTTTTTTTCGAATTTTGTAGGAATTTTTCGAATTATCGTGAAGAATAAAGAATTTACGAAAATTTTTGAACCCTCGATGTGATAAAATGGAAAATTTCAGATTTTTTAGTGAATTTTGAAAATTTTTCAAACCGACGAAAAAATTGTCGACTACTGCGATCGCGGCTCGCTCGATTTTCTCGAGAAATCGATTTTTTTGTCAAGTCGCTGAAATCACGATCGAGCGCAACTTCTCGTCGATCGAAAGAAAATTCTCGTCGAAAAGAAAAATTAACCTCTCGAAAGAAAAAATCGGGAAAAAGTTGCAAGAAACTGTGTCGATCGTCCAGTCGCTTCGGATCGAAAATGCTGAGCATCCGGTGGTTCAGTCGTGCGAAAGTATCGAATTTATTGAAAGTTTCGTGTTCATTGGACAAACCGAGAGTCGCGAGAATTATGAACCGGCGAGGATGCGGAAACCGCGAAGTTGTCGGCTACGGTATCAACGGCCGACTGATGTATATGGATCACGAATGTTGGCCGTTCCCGGCCATAAGATTCCGAGAAAATACTCCGGAGCTATTGGTCCGTTGCACATTTTTTCCGTAATTTCTATTTTTTGTCATTTATTTCATGAATAAATCGAGAAAACGTTTGAAAAATGGAACATGTTCGGTTTTCCGAGGACGCGAACGCGAGCTTTGTGTCTTTTGGTCCCTCGTGAGACGGCGGACCGGTCTGCGCGTGGCGCACGCGCGCTGGAGCGAGAGCCGCTAGTTTTGAAGGTCAAATGTTTGCGAAGCGTGTGTCCGTTCGAAATAAATAAACTTTACGGCCATTTCCGCCATTTTTCTGGCCCGAAACTTAGTTCCGATCGTTCGTACGCTGTCGCAACGTTTCTTGTTTGAAACTCCGAGGGCGGGATCGATCCATAACCTCAAAATTCGACTCGTTGGTATGATTTCTTTAGGCACTGCGCGAAAAGGAACGAGGCGATTGGCGAAGATTGTCGATGGAAGAAAAAAAATGTTTGTACCGATCGAGTTTCTGCTCGACTTTTGCGGAAATGGACGCTCCGACCGGGGAATGGAAAAGCATTTTGGCCTACGTTATGTTCCTCGTCTCTGCGGGCTTCTGGCTTTGGATTTACGTTCACGTTTTCGGTATTTTCATCCTCAATTCTCTCCCAAAAAAATTTCTAAAAAAAAAAAAAACCAAATTGCGTTTATCGTCTTCGGAATATTTCGCACGTCGAGAAAAACGGTTGAAAAATCTTTTTTTTTTCTTTAAGGACGTTGCATGGCTACGGTCAAGATCTAAATTTTTATTTTCAGTTTTTCGCACATACAAAATGTTTTGCGAGCCCAAGTTCATTAAAAAAAATTGTTACAAATTGACTAAAGAACAACACACTCTAAATCCAAGATTCTCCGAGGTAATTTGTATTTGTTATATAATAAACAAAATTTCGAAAAAATTTTACGAGCCATATTTTTGAAAAACTGAACAAAGCTTCTTCGACGTTACACAAAAGTGTATGCAAAGTTTTAAGAGGCTTCACCATTTAGAAATCGAAATATTTAATGTTGTGAAAATTGCAACTTTTAACACACGCTCTTATGAGAAACTACCGAAAATTGTGATTTTTATAAATATATTCATTTATAAAAATCACAATCTTTAGGAATTTATAAATTTAAAATTTTATAAATTTAAAATTTTATGTTACAAAAAATTATAAATTTATAAATTTTTATTAATGGAAAAATCGACCTCCACATGGTGAAAGCTTTGAAAATTGTGCGAGCTATTAGACATGACTATTCTCTTAGTGTGGTGGAAATTTGAAGGAGTCTATCGATAGAAAATTTAGCATACAACGTCCTTAATCGATTTCAATTTGTAAGCAGCACACGATTCGCTTTTGCGTCATTGACCGATTTGCTGTTTTAGCAGTGACCTAGATTTCATGGTCGCGAGTGGTATGTCACGATTAATCGTGCCGCGCGGTGTACAAATGTTTTTCTCTCTCTCTCTCTCTTTCCTCCAGAGCTTCTCCTCAAAATTCGCGAAAGACAGGGCTCTCTAAATTATTTCCACTAAATTTGCTCTCTCCGTTCGGCGGGAGCCTCGCTTTCGAAGAATCCCCGCCAACGTCGTGTGGAAACAAAGCGGACAGGACGCGTACCTCGAAATTTTATTGTTACGGCGATAACTTGAAATTTCGATCGAAATAAAATCAAAAGTTTCAATTTTGGCAAATTATTCTAAACATTACGACAAAAAATAGTTCGACTTATTCGTTCAACTTCTTTTTCATAAAAATTCCAATATATACGAAATTTCGAGCAAATCGAAATTGTTCTAAACCAAATTTCAATTTTTATGCAAAATCATGCAAATTTTCAAATTATACGAAATTCTCAACTTTTTTACAAAATTCGAACACAAAATTAAAACAGAAAAATGAAAAATTTATTACGATTTTTATTATTGGAAGAATTATTTCAATTTTGAAAATGTTGAGATTTCGAAATTATTGAATATTATTGAAAATTCGAAAATTTGATAATTATTTCAATTTTTTTTATAAAGTATTAAAGTCATTTGAAAATTTACCAATTATCGAAATTTTAATGAGATATTTTATTAAAAAGATTAAAAAATTTCTCGAATTTGCATTATTTGTCACAGTCCACACGCAGGCACCGAAGAGTTTTTCAGAGGAGAGTCGAGCAGCGCAGTACTGGCGTCAAGAGGCAATTAACAATCAGCCATTCACCGGAAATTACAAGCCAAAAAACGCTGACAAGTACAAGCCGGTTGCGGAAGACGTGGACGACGAGAGCGTGAAAAAAACTAGAACGACGTAGAGACGAGAGAAGAGAAAGAACTGTAAAATTGAAAAAAAAAAACAAACAAACAAATGTAAAAGGATCGAATAAAAAGGAAAATACTGAACAAAATAATTCGCAATTCGTATGAATTTTATTGATTGTTTCCTTCACTATTTTTTTTATCTAAATACACACGACGAGGAATCAACGTGGCTTCGATATAAATATAAATATATAATTTAGTCTCTTCGCAGCGTTTTCGTCTGCGCATAAAAAAATCGTCAAAATTCGTACAATAATTATGATTTTTATTCCGAGGCTCTAAACAGCCTCCAGTTTCATTATTCTCGATCTTAATAAATAATTTTCCAAAAAAAACGTCGAAATTTCGGAAAAAAGAGTAGAAAACCGAAAAAAAAATGATAAAAATTGAAAAAAAAGTTTTTCACACTCCATTTTTCACAAGTTTCCTCATTCTCGATCGTAAATAATTAAAAAAAAAAAACGTCGAAATTTCGAAAAAAAATGGTAAAAATTGAAAAACAAAAGTTTTTCGCACGTCGTGACGAAAAATATTTACAGTCCAGTTTGCACAATTGTCTCACGATTTCCTCACCTATTTTTTTTTTTGTTATTTATCATAATTACACATGAAAAAAAAAAAAAAAACACGATGTAAAATAATAAAAAGTTGGACGTACGCTTTGCGCGACCTTGAGCCTCGATCGAAGTTCATCTTCGGACTGTCCAAGCTCGAGATGTTAACGCGAAATGTCGACAAAGGAAAAATCACTCTTCTCGCTCGGTTGGCTCGTTTGTTTTTCGTCGACAGAGAGACAAACGCGTTTCGCAAAATGCAGTCGAGTTGAAATTTCGCAACTCGGGAGATACGGGATTTGGCCAACGTGCAAGTGTCGCTTTCGCACGGGGCTCCCGATCCAGCCAGCCTAATGGAATCTCCGGCATGATATTGTACACGCGTTCGCGGGCTGACGAGCCGGGCGAGAGAAAAGGAAAAAAAATTTTTTTTCGCGACAATGAAAATCGACACGTTTTTTGCAGGAAGTTTGGCGACATTTCCACGTGGGACGAAGGAAATTTTTCGGTGTCGATCCAATTTAAATTTCCCTGAAAATTAAATTTCCAAAATTTCTCAAAAGTTTAAATTTTTCAAATTTGTCCAAAAATTTGAAAACATTTGTCGACGTGGAACGAGAAGGAAATTTTTGGGTGTTGATCAATTGGCGGAAATTTCGTCTCCTTTTCGTGGCAAGATTTCAAGGTCCCCGAGTCCTTTGTCTGGCATTTAAACCACGTTTTTTTTTTTTTTTTTTTTTTTGGAGGCTTCTCGTGTCTGGTTGTTTGTCTTTGCACGATCTTCGGCTTAATTTTTTATTTAGTCTCGTTGATTTAAATTCATGGATCCTTTTCGATATAAATTCGTGTGGGTTCTTTCCTTTTTTTACGAGATTCGTTTCTTTGTGTAATTCAGCTGATTTTTTTCTCGCTCTCGGGGCTCCGTGTGCGTGTTTTCTTTCGTCTGGTGCAAGTTTTTTTTCTCCTCAAAGTCTGGCTCCTCTTTCCAGTGGCAAAATCGTGTCTGGGAGGACGAAGGAAAATGGAGGAGCGAGGCAGACGGAAAAGCCAAGGAAAAGACGATTTTCGTCGCTCTCGGTCTTCGTGCTTCGTGAACGAGATCCTCCAAGACGCGGAGTTATGCTCCTCGCGCCCAGGGATCTCTCCCTCGTCCCGGAGCTCGAGCCCCCGAAGGAGGCGGAGGCGGCGTCTGCGACCCTGAGAAAACAGAGAAACGAAACTCTCTCGCTCTCTCGTCGATTACAACGCTGTTGGCGATACATCGAACGTTTGCCAAACGAGGACGCACAACGAGCGAGTTTTTCCCCCTCTCTCCCTCCCTCCCTCCCTCCCGCGCCTCTTGAGAGTTCTCCTCGTCCCGGAGAGTTTAGTTCGAGGCGGCTGGCGTCTTGGGCGGCTGGAAGGGATTCCATTTCAGACACTCCGGATCGATTTCTTTGTAGACGGGTCCTCGACGTTTCACTCTCTCCTTGTAGTCGTCTATCACGTCCTTGTTTGTCATCGTTAATAATTATTTCCGTTACTCTTTTCTCACAAGAATAAACCATTATTTATAATAAAGCGTTTTTATCCTCTCGGATCAAATAATTCCAAAAATTAAAATATTTCCAAATTTCCCGAAAAAATTTAAATTTTCCAAAAAATTTAAATTTCCCAAATTTGGAAAATTTCTTCAAAAACTTGAATTTCCTCAAAAGTTTAAATTTCCAAAATTTTTCAAAAAATTTATATTTTTCCAAAAACTTGAATTTCCTAAATTTCGTCATTTAGTCGCTACCACTTTTTTTTTTTTGAAAAAATTAATCGACCAAAAATCGAGTCGATTGGGACGACGGATTTTTCTTGTTGAATAGCCCAACGAAAAAATCGATTCTAACAATAAAAATTGAAAAATTTTTTAACTTTTGAAAAACTTACTTGTTTCTTCAGTATTATGTGCTTTCCCTTCCAATACTTCATCATACCCAGAGCCTGTAGAGTGCTCACTATGTCGTAGGAATCGATCGCCATTTCCTTGCTGATGTCTGACCCAAAAAAAAAACGATCGATGAAAATATTGAAAAAAAAAAAAACAAAAAAAACATAAAACATTATCGTCAAGCACTGGGGTCTGTGAGACCCACGAGTGTTTCGATCCACGATAATTATTAATTCCAGCAATTACGATCGCTAATCCAAAACAAACAAAAAAATTAACACGTTCTAATTAATTGAAATGATTAATTATAATTATTTTGATTTTTGATTTATTTCGTAATTTGGAGAATTGCTTGGGAAATTATTTTGAAAATAAGGAGAAATCGTTTTCACTGTCTTTAGAGCTCTGGAAATTATTCCTACGAGTTTTTTTTTTATTAAAAATGTTTTTCATGTTTTTACCTTTGACGGATAATTCTTTGCCACCGAAATTACAGAGATATTGCAAAAGGACGTCCTTCCAGTAGCTCCGATACGATATTAAGCCAAGATCGGAAAGTGGCTTCTCCGGAGAACCGATTTTTTTCTCGACCCTCGTGAGCAAGTAGCCTAAAAAATGAAAAAAATGAAAAAACAATTAGCAAATTTGAATTTGCAGTGTTTTTTGTATTTGCATTTAAATTATTCAATTTCGACAACTTTTCTTGAAAGTAAAGAGCAAGTACAGACTCGTACAGAATATCTTAAAAAATTTGCAGAAATTGGAGCGATTGGAGCATTTTTGAAAAAAATTCAAATTTTTGTAAAATTCGAAAAATCATTAAATTTAAACCGTTCAACCGATATTTTACAAATTCAATACCAACCTTCCTAGAATTACTAATAAATCTTGAGATTTGCGAAAGTTAAAGCGTCGATAGAATTTTTTTAAAAATTTCAAAATTCCGTACAATTCGTATTTTTCTAACAATTGCAAAAAAATTATCAGAGAACGAAGAGTTCGTATAGATCAACATCTGTGCAAAACGGGAACCCTGTAGCTCAAACCGTTCTCGAGTTACGAACGTTTGAATTTTCCATTGCCAGAACCTACACACACACACACATGCGGACATTTTTTCTAGATTTGATTTTTCCATGTTTAGGGATATTTCAAGCACATTGACATTGAAAAGTGGAAAAAAAAAATTTCACAGTCACAGAGCTTCTTCTATGAGGAAGGAAATCGATAAATTGTCAAATGAAACGTGAAAAATTCAGGGGTTTTAAATTTCGGTATCCGGACGAGTCGAGACACGTTACTCTTCGAGAATGCGTGTTACCAAAGTTTTTTTTTCGCTGAAGCAAACGGAATTTCGTCTAGTTTTTTGAGGGCCAGAGAAGAACGAATAAAATTTGAAAATATGGAATTTTCAAGAGCTTCCATGTGTACACTGCTTTGCCAACGTGAAAATTCTTCAGCATCCTCGCCAGAGCGAGTTTTGCCAGTTTGCGAGCGATCACGAGCGAAATGGAAGGAGGAGAGAGCGAATACGAGAATGAGAAGACGGAGGCAGAGAAGACAGAGGGTTAACGCCCGACGTAGACGGGTTCGTTGGCACGCTGCGAGCTGTTCGATCCAACGACGACGACGACGACGACGACGACGACGACGACGACGACGACGATCTGTCGTCGCACTCTCCCTTACCGTTCATTCGTTTCTTCTTCAATTCGTACGACTGATTATCAACAAGATCATTATGCTCGCGCCATCTTCTCTCTTTCAAACTTCACTTTGATCTCTATATTTTCTCTTTCGCCTATTTCTTCCTCTTCGTTGGGAGCGTTTTTCTCTGGGCCTGAATTTCTGCGAATATTCTCTTTTCGATCCAGCGCATCGAATTGCAATCTTTTTCATTTTATGAAAGAAAAAAAAATCGTTTTTTTGTTTCGATTTTGATTTTGAGTTCGTTGACGTTGTCGATGTGTCAATTTTTTTTATTGTTCTGGAATTTCTCAGTTGTGGAATTTTTACGTTGGAGCGGTTTGGAAAATTGAACAATTTTGAAATTTTGGATTCTCATATCGAATCGCTTTTTAATTATTCTATAATTTTAAAAATTTCAAAATATTCAAAAGTTCGATACTTTCAAACTTTTCAGAAAATTGAAATAATTATGAAATGGTCTGATCGTTGTGTGAATCGTTTCAATTATTTTAATAATAATAATAAAAAAATTAAATTCAAAATTTCGATAATTTTTGAATTCAAATACTTTCAAAATTTGCAATAAATTGAAATAATTTTGGAATGACCAAAAAATTGAACAGTTTCAAAATTTGAAAAATTTAAAAATATAAAAAAATTGAAATAATCATCAAATTTTCAAAAATCGAAATAATTAACAAAACTTTTCAATGGTCTCAACATTTTTGGACATTCGACCAATTCTTACATTAATAAAAATTAGAAAAATAATTAAATTTTTCTAAATTTAGAATAATGTTGAAATTCCCAAAAATTCAATTAATTTTTTGTTGCTGCTACAATTTTCAGAGTTTGGTCACGAGACGTAAGAAAATAGTGATGAGAAGGTTTGACTCATTTAATTTTACGAGGAGTGGGATAAATGGTACGTGGATCATTACCGCCGCACACACTTTGCTAACCCACTTGACAATATGGAAAGACGATTTGGGGAGTTCCCTACTCTCGCTTAATATTCGCGAGGAGTGCTATTCCGAGTAGCGCGATCGGTTATCGCGGGGATTTGCTGCCCGAACGATTGCGGGCTCGCTGACATGTTGAGAAAATAGTAAAAAATTCACTTTTCGTTGGCGGTCGTTAATAAATTATAAAAAACGGAGAAAAAAAATGTCTTTTTTTTTTTCCGGAGCATTCGTTTGGCACAGTGGCTCACATATCGAGGCGGCCTAATTTTTCGAGGATCATTATATCGTTGGCCTAGAAACATTTCCGCGGAGTGTTTGCGTTTCGTGGCGGAAAAATCGAAAAATTTTTGGGATTTTGAAAATTTTCAAAAAATTACCAAATCGCGACAAACGGGCCAATGGACCGAGCTCCGGGTCAAATTGACCCAGTGTGTCAATTAAATGGAAAAAAAAATCTAAAAAAATTGAATTGGAAATAAAAATTGAAAAAAAAGCGAAAAATATTTTGAAAATTGAAATAAAATGCGGAAAATTTTGATTAATTATGAAAAATCACAAAAATGTGAAAAAAAATGAATCCACGCTCGAGGAGACGTCAATCCCATGGGAGCTCTTTGCAAATCTGATAAAATATGTTTGGAATTCAGAGAAGCAGTGAATTGTGAAGCAGTCTGGAGAATAGATGGAAGCGAGTATTTGGTCGACGACGGTCTTTGAAATATCGAGGAGACACATAAATCGTTTTTCCTGAGGACCTTTCGACTCGAGACGAAACGCAGCATCCTCTCGCTCTCTCTGTCATTTTTTCCCTATATAGTAAACTGTGTACTCTACAGTGAAGGTTCAACGACCGGCGGTGTCTCGCCCGTGCCTCGTTGGCTGCGGCAGCGAGTACAGCAGCAGCACGTCTCTCGATTTACCACCCAAACTCTGTGCAGCAGCAGCAGCAGCAGCATCAGTGACTGTGAGAGAGAAACCGAGACGGAGAGAGTTGTGCATGGGGCGTAGGACAGCGCGTCGCGTTCGGGAGGCCCTTCTCCCACGCCATTACAAAACCACCTCGTGCGTGTATGCACCGCAAGCCTGCACTCTCTTTCTCTCGCTCTCTCGCGACACATGGGTCATATTGACCCGAATTCCACACATGGGTCAAATTGACCCAAATTTCACACATGGGTCAAATTGACCCGACGTCCACACATGGGTCAAATTGACCCGAATTCCACACATGGGTCAAATTGACCCGAATTCCAAACATGGGTCAAATTGACCCCAGTTCCACACATGGGTCAAATTGACCCGAATTCCAAACATGGGTCAAATTGACCCCAGTTCCACACATGGGTCAAATTGACCCCAGTTCCACACATGGGTCAAATTGACCCGATTCCACACATGGGTCAAATTGACCCGAAATCCGAAAAGTCCCATCGACGAATCGTTCTTCCTCGACGTAGCGTCCCATTTTTGGACATTTTCCAAAAAGCCATTTTTTGTTTGAGAAATTGAATTTGTTGTTTCGATTGTTTGTCACTGGCTCGCGGTACAAGTTTTAGGCTTTTAGGAAAAGAGAGCCTCGCGGCGCGGGCAGCATCCCCTGGCTCTGCTGCAACAGAGGTCACCGGAGGTCATGCCATTGTAACCGCGGCGAGTGTGCGTAAGCCCCGAGGCTGCGTGTGTGGTGGTTCACGGACGAGATTCGTCCAGACCCATATCCATAGGCAACGTCGCTATATATAGAACGAAGCGCGTTCTCGATAGCGCGGGGAAGGTGCGACCAAGTTGGCGGAATGGCCTTTAGGAAATATGAGCGATCGACGCCCTTGTGATTCGGAGCTCGTGGCTCTCGAGGATATGCGGGCGGTGAACGGAAAACGCACGAGGTCGGTCTGCCCCGCGTTGATAGACGAAGATGGCTGGCTAGCTGGATTTGCCGCGGCGAGGAAGGGAGGCTGGGCAGGTCGATGCGGCGAGACGCCGGGCGTCGCACTCCAACCCTCTCGCGTTTCCTCGTCCTCGGTGTGCCTCTTGCAAGCTCCATAGAGACTTTTCCTCCCGCCAAGGACCTTCTCTTTTTTTTTTATCCTTCCTCTCATTCTTCGTCTTGCCTTTTGGAAGTCTCGTCCTGCCTCGTCCTCCTGCTCCGAGGAGCCAGACTCCTCGGACCAGACGCGCAGACCTCCCTCTGGCATAAATACACAATTCCGAGGACCCTGACGCGATAAAGGACTCGAGCCGACGTGTCCAGAGTACGAATCACCCTGAGGTCCGCCCTTATCCTCGTCGGGGAGTAAAAAAGATTGTCTGGCGGTGAGGAATCGAAAAAACTCGACGAAATGGCTTTGGAATTGAACTTACGACCTTTTGCCTCTCGAGGGCTCCCCCGCGATGGATTCTCCGGTGTGGGTCTCTCTGCATAGTGTGTAAAAATGTAGTGACGTTCTCGCGTAGTTGTGCGAAGTTGTACGCTACTGAATGCGACGAGATTCTCGTTCAGAGCCCGGGAATTCGCTCCCTCGCTCTCGGGCTCTTTTTCTCCTCGTACGTTCGCCCTCGACTCGCTGGCTGAGCCAACCCCCGTGTCAGCATCAATGAAAATGACGTCACGAGGCAAAAAGCCCCAGTGCTTAGCGATTATCAACGCTCGCGTGTGTACATTCGACTATTTTACTCTCGCGTTTCTCCCTCTCCCCCCTCCTCGTCCTCGAGTCTTTCATTTTTCCGCAGCCTCCCGCCGATTGATGCTCCGACTGCATTTTATCCTTACACTTCAATTTCCATTATTTTTAATTTGCCTTTTTTTCGCTGCGACTGGTTCCTCAAAAAATTACAAAGTTTTAAATTTTTCTTTGAAATTTTACTCACTGAAATCGATCAGGAGACGCCCGTAACCCTGACGTTGGTAAGGCGGCAAGGTGAGAATACACGAGACGTTGTAATTGAGGAACGAATTTTTTTCCTGCAACAAAAAGTCAAGAAAACCGCAAATTTATCAATTCAATCGAAACTTCACTATTTTTAACCTCGAAAATCAATCATTTCCATGGATTCAATTTTTGCCTGATTATTGGATTTTTTTCTTAATTTTTCAAAGTATTAAGATCGACAGATCGAAATATATCAAGAAAATCGAAATTCCAATATGTCAAACCTCAAAAATCAATTCTTGACCTTGAATTGACCTTGAAACGTCGATTCTCGGTCAGAGATTCAATTCTGACGTAATAGTCGAATTTTTTTTCAATTTAAAAAAATGTCAAGTTCAAAAGATCGAAATTTATCATCAAAATCGAAAATCGAGTGTTTCAAACCTCAAAAATCAATTTTTGACCTTGAATTGACCTTGAAACATCGATTCTTGGTCAAAGATTCATTTTTTCTGAATAATTTTGTAAAAAAAAAAAAAATTCAAAATATCACGATCGAAAAATCGTCGCTAACGCATTTTCGTGGATTGAGGGAGCAGAGCAAAAAAAAGTGTAACGTATATTTATGGTGAATTCGTGCCGGCTGAGGTCATCCAGGACTTTCTCGCCTCTTCGTCTTTTTCTCTACTCCACACACTTTTTATTTCTTATTTTATATATTTTTTTTTTTTTTTTCGATTTATCTCACAGAACCGAGAGTCCTGCTGGACTCGCTCCCGAGTGTGTCTGACTCATCGAGCTTTCATGTATAAAGCATCGCCAGAGTACACGAGCTACAGGATGTTTTATTAGAGTCTAGCGAGAAGGAGAAACGAAGAAACGTGGAGGAGGAGGAGGAGGAGAAACGTATTACGAAGCAGCGACCGTATGGACTAGGCGAGAAAAATGTAACGTATCGGAGGAGCAGCAGCACCGACGAGACAAACTCCATTTATACACATTAGGGTGTGTCAGAATAAAATTTATCAATCTTTTCTTCAACGACCTCTCGTCCCAGAGAAAAACTTTTTTTTTTTCTCCCACTGACGAGCAACTTTTTCTCACTATTCCATTTTTCATGCTCCATCATTTTCCCATAAAAATTATTGACGATGGTGATTGGGGGCGGGAAAAAAAGGATAAAAATGGAAAAATGGAAAAACTACGAAGGAATTGGATGGGATTGGTGATTGAAAATTAAAAATTAAGAAAAAAAAAATGAAATATTCATGAATCGACTTTTTCGACAAAGTTGTGGCCAGAAAAATGGAAAAAAATACTTCGACGCTATCTCGTCAATCATATGATTAATATTTGTCAAGGACGAGGCTGGATCTATCGATGATCGAATGAGTCGTCGAATTTGGAGGAAGGAAACTTTACCGATTATGGGATTTCTCATTAACGATTCTCGCTCTGTCTTCGTCTCTATCTCTCTATAAAGCTTCGATCGAATGGCGTTCAGGTTCGCCACCGACGGACTTTTCGAGCGCTCCCGGTATTTCCGGTCTTTAACCGTACCCATATTCCCTTCTCCATCCATTCAGTATTTACATTTATTCATAAAACTAATAAATAACAAGCGAATGAATAAATAAATTTATAAATAATGTAAAATTTATAAACAAATGGCTAAAAATTTTGAATAAATAAATAAAAATACTCAAATATGTGAAATTTATTTAGATAAATTTGAAAAAAAACAACAATATTAACCAAATAAATAAATGAGTTTATAAATAATATAAAATTTATAAATAAATAAATAAAAATTTATAATATTCAAAAATATGCTATATAGCTATAAAATTTATTTCAGTATTTACATTTATTCATAAAATTAATAAATAACAAGCGAATGAATAAATAAATTTATAAATAATGTAAAATTTATAAACAAATAGCTAAAAATATTGAATAAATAAATAAAAATACTCAAATATGTGAAATTCAGTTTTCGAATTTATTTAGATAAATTTGAAAAAAAAAATCAAAAATATTAACCAAATAAATAAATGGCTTTATAAATAATATAAAATTTATAAATAAATAAATAAAAATTTCCAATATTCAAAAATATGGAATTTAGCCATAAAATTTATTTCAATAAATAAAAAAAAACGATATTAACGAAACAAATAAATAAATTCATAAATAATACAAAATTTATTGAAAAAAAAAAAAAAACCGAATAATAACCAAATAAATAAATAAACAATATAAAATTAAAAAACAAATAACAAAATTATTTCCATTATTATTGTCATAAATCCATATTATTTAAAAATTCATTCATTTATTCATTTTTCTTTCTTTCCATTGTTTTTTTTTAAATTTTCATTAATTTGAATAAATTCAATATTATAAATAATGTTACAAAATGTTGAATGTGAATAGCAATTTCAATGAAATAATTGAATATATTGTGTACCGGCTGTTGCTAACTGCTGATTTCTCAGCTTCTGCCTATGTGTCCACTCGTGTGGACGAACTTTAGCGTGAGTGTGTGTGTGTCGACGCATACAGAGAGGGAAAGAGCAGCAGACATATTCGCGCGTCTACTTGAGAGCTCGGACCGAGTAGGGAATCGGGGCCGAACGCGAAGGACAAACCAAAGTGCGTTTGGGGCGAGACTCCATCTTTCTTGCTCGTTTTTTTTTTAATTTTTTTTTTTTTTTTTAATTTTTTTTTTTTTTATTTTATCCTCTCGCTCTCTCTCACGATTTTTTTTTCTTTCTCTTTGGTACGGACGAGTTCGCGACTCGAGAACAGCCGGCTCCGTCGCGTTCTCTCGTCTCTCTTGGCCTTTCGCTGCTTCTCGAGAACACAAAACGCGTGATAAAAGCTAAATAAGGGGAGAGACCCAGAGTCTTCGAGACACACCGATTGGACGAAGAGAAAGAATGAGACTACCACCGAGTGGGCAGCACTGGACGGCAACTATCCATGGGCTCGTTCGATCCAAAACCCAATTTTTCATAGCGAGCCATTTTTTTATCTATTTTCTTTGGAAACGGAGAGAAAATTATTTTTTGTCAAGAATTTTGCAAAAAAAAGTCAATTTTTTTGATCATTTTTCCATTTTTCGGGACATGAAGAATTTTTTTTAGGATCCTGGTCCCTTAATGTGGACAAAAATCTCGGGGTCCAGGATTTGAGACCGTAATTAATCATTAGGGACGTTGATTATTAATTTATTTTCCAACTGGCACGTCGAAATTGTCGAAATCATGATTTTCGGTAGTAATTGAAAATTCAAAAACTCAAATTTCATTTTTTTTCAAATAAAAAAATCGATTTTTTTGTTCCTGGAGTCAAAAATAATTTTTTCGAGTATTTTAGTCCCTTAATGTGTGAAAAAATCACGAGGTCCACGAGGCTCGATATTTGGGACGGTAATTAATCATTAGGGACGTCGATAATTAATTTATTCTCCGACTGGCACGTCGAAATTGTCGAAATCATGATTTTCGGTAGTAATTGAAAATTCAAAAACTCAAATTTCATTTTTTTTCAAATAAAAAAATCGATTTTTTTGTTCCTGGAGTCAAAAATAATTTTTTCGAGTATTTTAGTCCCTTAATGTGTGAAAAAATCACGAGGTCCACGAGGCTCGATATTTGGGACGGTAATTAATCATTAGGGACCTCGATAATTAATTTATTCTCCGACCGTCACATCGAAATTGTCAAAATTGCGATTTTTCGTAAAAATTCAAAATTAATAATTAAAATAATTTAAAAAGTTGGAATTTCATTGTTTTTCAAAAAAAAGAAACGATTTTTTCGTTAATTTTTGCTAATAATTAAAAATTAAAAGATTGAAATTTTTTTTTTCGTTCGGTTTGTAATTATCGGTACGTACGGATTACACTCGATCGAGTATATTTGCGGTAACAAGTTTATACTGGACGAGGACGAGGACGCTCGGGGCGCGAGGATACGAGGAGGACACGGGAGGGAGAATCTGGGCCCCGGGACGTCCTTGGACGGACTGTGGGCCCCCGCGTGTTACGGACGCCGGCCTCAGGGACGTTTTTACTTGCCCCGGGAACGAAATCGTCCTCGTCGATCCGCTCCGAACCACATGTGGGCCAATTTGTTTTTTTTATTTTTTATTATTTATTCTTCGATGTCCTTTTGCTCGATTATTGAATGGAATTGAAATTTCGGCGAATTAATTTAATGCCCACGGATCTCAACGCCGAGACAACAATTTAAAATTTTTTTTTTCATCAATTTTATCATTTTTATTAAAAAATTATTCATTACGAAAATTAATTAACTGACTAATTGATAAAACTGAATTATAGAAAAAAAATAAACTTTTCGATTGGATAATCAAATTTGGAACAAATTCCATGAGATCGAAACAAATTATTATTTTTTTCCAATTTTTTTAAACAATTTTCCAATTGTTATTAACAAATCAAGTTCCAGCTGAATAATTGACCGAAAAAAAGTCAATTTTTTGGTCGAAAATAAAATTCCCGACAAATTCCACGAGATCGAAACAAATTATAATTTTTTTCCAATTTTTTTAAACAATTTTCCAATTGTTATTAACAAATGCAGTTCCAACAGAATTATCCCCAAAAAAAAATCAATTTTTCGTTCGAAAATAAAATTCCTAACAAATTCCACGAGATCGAAACGAATTATAATTTTTTTCCAATTTTTTAAAACAATTTTCCAATTGTTATTAACAAATGCAGTTCCAACAGAATTATCCCCAAAAAAAAATCAATTTTTCGTTCGAAAATAAAATTCCTGATAAAATTCCACGAGATCGAAACGATTTAAAAAAATTTTCCAATAGTTATTAACAATTTTTATCAACAATTGATTCCTTACAAAAATTAATAAAAATACAACTGAATAATTTACCAAAAAAATCAATTTTTCGTTCGAAAATAAAATTCCTGACAAATTCCACGAGATCGGAACGAATTACAATTTTTTTTCAATTGTCATTAACAATTAATTCGTCGTGAAAATTAATGAGCATCCAATCGAACGATTAAACAAAAAAAAACTCAATTTTTGAATGTTAAAATAAAATTGGTGACAAATTCGATGAGATGGCGAAACGAATAATGATTTTTATATATTTCAAGGCGTGTGCTCTGTGCGTGTGAGGTACGTACGGCGCATACGTAAATTGCGGGCTTTTATCGAATTCTATATACGATATTATGACGCAGAGGATGTTTCCCTGGCAAGGCTAGGAGATGACGCAAAAGATGCTCGTCGAACGTCACGAAGAGGAAAAATTGAAAGAGCAGCGAGTCTGTATACCGTCCTCTTTACTCCCTGCAGAGGTGAGGGCACTTGAGCATTCGTAGAAATTTTTTTTATCAGGACGAATTGCGTTGGGAACCGAAGAAAAAAAAAAAAAAAAAAAAAAAAAAAAAGTCACGAGTTTTCGAGGCAAATTTTCCAAATCTCAATGAGCGATAAATAATTGCCTCGAAAATTGTTTCGTTTCGTTCGAATTTCCAAAAATTTTTCGTCCATTTTTTTTTTTCGATCAAAATGACAATTTTTTAAATGACAAAAAATTAAAATTATTCTTTTGATTGTTTTTGAGGTGCGGTTAACCTTTGCGGGCGATTAAATCGCGTCGAGAATGAAGAAAACGAGGGAGACGGCAAGAGGGAGATAAAAGATCGAGACAGAGGAATAAACAAAAAAAAAGAGAGAGGGAAACGAGGAAAGAGAAAGAAATAGAAAGAGCGATACGAACGTGGCCTAATGGCCATGCAGTTTTGCGCAGACGGTCATTTCTATATTTAGATTGAGCGCATGAGAATGAGAAAAAAGGGAGAGAGAGAGAGAGAGAGAGAGAGAGGTGAAAAGTTTGTGTGCTTCCTATACTCCTCCGTCACTTTCTTCGCGCGAGATTGAACAAAGCATTCTTCGCTTGGTTGGCGTACGAGCTCATCGAGCTCCAGGAGGGATGCGGAATCATTAGAGATGCACGTGAAAGCTTGTTAGTTTAGGGAAAGTTGTTCTTAGGAGCATTTTCAAAAATCGTTTCTTTGTTCTCGACGCGATTTATGCATGGACCATTTTTATGGCAATAAAAAATGGATTCGTTCATTTTCATTAAATTCAGTATAATTAAAAAAAAAAAAAAAAATAAAAAAATAAAAAAAAAATGCAAAACGGTGACCCAACCGAGTATTGGTCTGCAGGCCGACGCGATTTTTCTTCTTGGTCGATATTTATAGATTCGTTCGCAACGATTCATTGGACTATTTATAAAATCGTTAGATTCCAGATTCTATGGGGATTTCATGGGGTTTATGGGCTCATGTGTATATCGATGGGACTTCGATGATCGATGTAACGGTTAAATGTGCCTACGCACGTTTTATCCAATGACCCAGACTCAGGAGACAGCAGTGCGTGCCCGCGAATCTTATACAACACACGAACAAGTTGTACCTATTTTTAGAAAACCACACACCATCTCTCTTTCTTTTTCACATTGCGTGCAGAGCGTACATTTAAATCTGTGACCGAGACGACCGTCAAGTCCCTTCGTATTCGTCCCTTGAGTCTATTCAATAACATCCTTGCCTGGGCGTCCGACCATCAACAATTTCTCATCTATAAATCTTCCATAACGGAGTCAGTTAATCAATTCACATTGAAACGTCGCGAAAACACGAACATTCTCCATAGTCCGTTACGCCGTTACTCCGTTACTCCGTTACGCCGTTACTCCGTTACGCCGTTACTCCGTTACGCCGTTACTCCGTTACGCCGTTACTCCGTTACGCCGTTACTCCGTTACGCCGTTACTCCGTTACGCCGTTACTCCGTTACGCCGTTATTCCGTTACTCCGTTACGCCGTTACGCCGTTACGCCGTTATTCCGTTACGCCGTTATTCCGTTATTCCGTTATTCCGTTATTCCGTTACGCCGTTATTCCGTTATTTCGTTATTCCGTTACGCCGTTATTCCGTTACGCCGTTACGCCGTTAATCCGTTACGCCGTTATTCCGGTACGCCGTTATTCCGTTATTCCGTTACGCCGTTATTCCGTTACGCCGTTGCTACGCGTTATAATTTTTTTATCGAAAAAAAATGCGATTTTAATTTTTTTCGTCACGTTTGATTGGGAAATTAATTTTTAGGGTTGAAAACGGCGCAAAAGAAATTGCAATCAGCGAGGATAGATTTTCTTCGATCCTAATTAAAGTCCCAAATTCGAGAACGAAATCTAATCATCGCTGAACAAACGAATGAGAGTGTGGATAAAAAAAAGTTGAATGTGATGGAAATAGTATAGAAATGATATGAGACGAGCAAGCAGGAGGCAAAAGAGGGGGAAGAAGAAGAAGATGAACGTAGTCTCGCGTATTTCAATGTCGTCTAGGCCGCAGGTCTTTCTGTGGGGTTCTTGCTAAGCCAGGTTCACGCAGCCGAAACCCAACGAAACTTTCATTTTCCAAAAGACACTCGAGTCTCGAAAAAACTCTTTGAAATGCGGTGTGTATTTTGGAAATAACAAAATTTGTCATTTTTTAAATGGGATTGTTGCTTCTCAAGGGGTTTTTTTTTTAAATTAATTGAATAATCAATTAATCAATTAATTAATTGATTCAATGCTTCGTCTCGTCGCATCGGTGATAAAACTTTTCCAAGTAAATCTTTACGTCACTGGACTCAGTGTTGGAAAAAAAATAATAACAAATCCGTTAACTTGTCGATTAATTAATAAAAATTCCGAAAAAAAAAAAACGAAATCCTTTCGCCACAGAATTTTTTCCAAAATATTCAAAAAAATGCAACAACGACGACGACGACGACGAAAAGATCGAAAATCGATAAAAATTCAAACAATTTTTTAACGAAATTGAATATTCCGTTCAGTTGAAAAAAAATCAACATCATTTTGTCGAAAATTTAATAAAATGTAAAAAAAACGAAAACCTGCAGAATTTCAGAGAAAACTGGTTCCCGAGAAAATTTAGTTGCGTGATGCGGTCTGTCTGGCATCGATCGGAAGAGCCGGGTCGTGGCAACGCGCGAGTATGTACATAAATACAGTAACTCCCAAAACAACTAAGAATCGACCATGAATTTCGACCCTTCCAAAAATCCAACGAATCAGCAATTAGTAAAGCAACGAATTTTCAACTTTTTCAAATCGTCCAAATTCTCTAGTCAAAAATTTTTTTTTTCATTTTTAAAAACGTAAAAAAAACCTGACGAATCAGCAAACGAGTCCATTTTCCCGGGCGAGAAAATGCACTTTCGATTTTCCCAAATCGTCAAAAATTCTAAAATCCAAAATTTTGGTCAAAATTTCAAAAAAATTTTAATTTGCACATTTTTTTTGAAACTCCCTGTACAAACACAGGCTCACACACACCCAAACGGCGAAATATGCTTCAGCCTGTATACAAAGTCGTACGTGACGAGATATTGGATCCCGAGGACGTACATTTTACTAGCAACCAAGCAAAACGTTAAAAAGCACGTTTCCGGTTGAATTTTCATCGCAAAATCCAAAATTTTCGTCAAAATCTCAAAAAAAAATTAATTTTGCACATTTTTTTTGAAACTCCCTGTACAAACACAGGCTCACACGCAGCCAAACAGCGAAATGTGAAGTCGTACGTACAGAGATATTGGATCCCGAGGACGTACATTTTACTAGCAACGAAGCAAAACGTCAAAAAGCACGTTTCCGGTTGAATTTTCATTAGAAAATCCAAAATTTTCGTCAAAATCTCAAAAAAAAATTAATTTTGCACATTTTTTTTGAAACTCCCTGTACAAACACAGCCTCACACACAGCCAAATGGCATGTGAAGTCGTACGTACCGAGATATTGGATCCCGACGACGTACATTTTACTAACAACGAACCAAAACGTCAAAAAGCACGTTTCCGGTTGAATTTTCATAAAAAGCACGTTTCCGGTTGAATTTTCATTAGAAAATCCAAAATTTTCGTCAAAATCTCAAAAAAAAATTAATTTTGCACATTTTTTTTGAAACTCCCTGTACAAACACAGACTCACACACAGCCAAACAGCATGTGAAGTCGTACGTACAGAGATATTGGATCCCGAGGACGTACATTTTACTAGCAACGAAGCAAAACTTTGAAAAGGACGTTTCCGGTTGAATTTTCATTGGAAAATCAAAGGAGTTACGCCCTTAAAGGTGGAAGTGAGAAAACGAGGGAACGGTTGTGTGTATTTCGGTCTCTCGCGATTCACCCTCGGTTCAGACTGTATAGATCGTAAGCCTCTGTCTCGTAAGGGTGGGAAATGAGGGTTTGAGGGTTTGAGGGTTCGGGTCTGTCCCGACGAGCCTACCCCAACCTCCCGACGCGAGAGCACGACGACGGCGTATCGTATCGACGATTTCTCTCACCCTCGCCTCCGTCGGCTGCTGCTGCTGCTGCTGCTGCGACGCTTTTCGTCCTTTCGCAACGAGAATCGTCTCGTGTATTACGCCCTAGCGGCCAAGGACTCGCCCTGGCCGCGCATTGCTTACCAACCAGACGAGTCTCGGCTGCTCTCGATATATTCAACAAAATTGGCCGCTTCGTAGACACTTCGCGACCTTAGAAGCTCGGAGTACACCATAACCAACGACACGGCAAGCCTCCCCTCCGAGCCTCGCTGTTTCTTCTTCGAGGCCTTAATCTCCCGAATCTCCGAGAGCAAATTTTAGCTGGTGGATTATCTCTTCGGCTAGACGCTAATGAATGAAACGCGATGATTCTTAAACAAGTTTTCTTTGCCCTCTCGTTCTGCGGGACCCCAAACTCGCATTAGGGAGACTCTGATTTTTTCAAATTTGCTTTCAACGTTAGGGGAATATTCTCTTCACATTTTTTTTTTATTAAGAAAATCAGTTTTTTCGGTTTTCAAAAAATTTGCAGAATTTTTCATCAAATTTTCACGATTTTTTAGTTTTTTTAAAAGATTTCGACAATTTTTCTAGGAGGAGAGAGAAAGTAGAGGCTTGTACACAATATTTTATAGGATTTTCTGAAATTAGAGCGGTTGGACGATTTTTCGAAAAAATTCAAATTTTCGGAAAATTTGAAAAAACCAGAAAAATTAAACCGTTTGACCGATATTTTTCAAATTCAGTACCAACCTTTCTATTATGATACTCTATGTGTAAAAAAAAAATTAGTAATAAATCTTAAAATTTGCGCAAGTTAGAGCGTCGACGCTCTTTTTTGAAAATTTCAAAATGCCCTAGAATTCGTATTTTTTTAGCAATTCCAACAAAATTATCAGAGAATGAAGAGCTTGTATGGATTAAGGTCTGTGCAAAACGGGGGCCCTGTAGCTCAAACCATTCTCGAGTTATGAACGTTTGAATTTTGCAGTACCAGAACGTGCACGCACAGACACATATCTCGACATTTTTTTTAGATTTGATTTTTCGATGTTTTCAGACATTTAAAGCGCATTGATATTGAAGACTGGAAAGAAAAAAATTTCACCATCACATAGCTTCCTCTATGAGGAATCAAAAATGACTAAATTTATTTTGTTTTTGAAAACTGTCGTTTATTTTTAGTTTAATTTTATTTTTTTCGAAAATTGGAACCAAATTACTGGGTTTTCTTGACAGATTTTAGTCCAAGCCAAAGATCGTGATTTCAGGATGAAAAAAAGCGGATGCTGTTGTTTTTTTCAAACGTTATCGAGCTCCCGTATATATGCAGGGTTCCTTTATGCCGTTGGTGTAATTTGGTTTACTCTGTACTCTGGTAAAGAAGGAAAAAAAGGAAAAAGTGAAAAATTTGCTCGTACTAGCCGATACGGGGAAGGAAAGAAGAGAGGAAGAAAATAAAAGAAGAAAAAGAGAAGGAGGAAAAGAGGAAAAGCGCCAGAGCGCATGGAGGAAATAATAACGAGCCAGCCGACGTCGCACTGCTGCAGAAAGGTTGACGACCCGAGCAGCAGCCAGAGAACGAGGGAGAGAGAGAGAGAGAGAGAGAGAGACTATGGCGACGCCCTCTTCGCCCTCTCGCGACTCTGGCTCGTTCGCCACGTTGACTCTCACCCTTCCAATCCCTCCAATCCCTTTTCCCTTCGACTATAAACCACCAGAAGCAAAGGGCTCGCTTTTGGCACAGTCATTGGCCACTCAGCCTGTTCGCCCTTTCCTACTACACCACCGCAAATTCCATTAATCTCAATAAAAAAATCTCAATGGAGATAATGGACAATGCCATTCTCCTCGTTATTAATTTTGGAAAAAGCTCCAACCGGAAGTGACATTTAATTTTCGTATTTAATCAGCTCAAAACTTAAAATAGCTGCTTCAACGTCAAGATTGGTACATTAATTAAAACGATGAATTAACAACCGATCGATTCGTATTGCTGCGTGTTTCATTAACCTAGAAAAATATATGGAGCCACAAATTCATGGGAGGATTGACCAAAAATCCAAAATTTAATAATTTCATTTTTTTGTCCACATTTTTCACGAAATTCCTTCGTGATTTTCGAGTTGGAGGCAAAAGAGTCAACGAAATGAGGACAACCGTTTTCCGGAACGGCAATTGGTGGATAATTTTGTTTATTTTTATAGAAACAAACTTCGGTGACTGCAGCAGACGAAAAAATGTGCAGAATAATTTATGAATGAGCCTGGAACGTTTCTAGAAAATTCCTCTAGTAATACGAAGCACACGAATTAAAAAACGAGGAAGGGGAGAGAGAAGTGGTTAACGCGTACTCCATCAAAGTTTTTTTGTTCCTGCAACTTTTCATAATTTCATTCACTACGTCAAGTGGCCAATGACTGTGCCTGGTGAGGAAAAACCGTGTCTACGCTACGATTTTTGCAGCATCAATCCTCCCTCTTTCTTTTTTAGGCTCCCTGTCTTTTTCTACCCTCGGTTACGAGCAGATTCTGTCACACGCATGTACACATCGTTGTGTATATTTTGTGGCTGGGTTTATGGTTGTCTGGTCGCTTCGCCACGTTTGAGGCTTGTGTTCCAGCCCTCGCTGTCTCTGTCTCTCTCTCTCTCTCTCTCTCTCTCTCTCTCTCTCTCTCTGGGTGGACGAATGCCGCATTGGGCCGCAGAGTGGCGGAAAAAATCGTTAGAATCATTGGCCATGTGATTTGGTACAGTGATTGGCCGCCTCGAAAACGACAGCTGCACATTTTTCAGCGAAATAAAAAGAGGATCAGTGGCTGGATGGAGTTTTTGCCTTTCTCTCGAGTGCCTGTGATTACCGGGCGGGTCTCAGGGACCCGGACCGGGCTGTGCACTCGGAATTCTTGGAAAAATCGGTTTTTTCGATAAACTTCTTTGGTAAAAATAAAAAAAAATCTCGGTGACTAAATGGTCGAGCCTCGATGTCAGTGAAGATTTCTACCAAGTTTCTACTGGGTCAGATTGACCCAACGATCGTTATTCAAAGCAAAATGATGAAAAATACACGCACCATGCCAATCACTGTACTATTTTTGTTTTCTTTCGATCTAACAGTGCCAATGACTGTAATATCTCGTAAAAAATAATACTACGAGACTCCAGACTCACACATCATTCGGTGTATAGTTATACAATGTTGGAAAAGCATCGACCCTCTCTTGGTCCGTATTGCCGGAGGGCTGGATGCCTGGCTCGAGCGTATCCTGGCTCACTGCGCGCACCCCGGCCACCCTCAACAGGGCGAGCCGACGAGGCCCTCCCCCGACCGTCTAGCCAGGGTCGGGGTCGTTGAACGTCGATAAAGATTTTGACTCGACAGAGAGAATCCTCATCTTTGTATCTCTCCCTCTCTCTCTCTCTCTCTCTCTCTCTCTCTCTCTCTCTCTCTCTCTCTCTCTCTCTCTCTCTCTCTCTCTCTTCGATTTTTCGATCATAATTATCTTTTTTGACGAAACTAATTCTTGCACTTTCGATTTTTCGAAACGACTTTTTTGGAACTAGCCGCACGATTTTTATTTTTCGTCCATTTTTCATTTTCGCAGATAAATATCAATTTTTCTTGTTAAACGTTTTTATTTTTTTTTTTTTCCAGTCTCGTTGGCCCTCCGGTTAACCGGACGTTCGCACACTCGTAAACCCACCGTAACACCTTAACACCGTAATAAAGTAAATCAGATACGTGCACCCAGTCGAATTCCTCGCAATATTTATTCCGCAGCCTATAATTATGCTCAAAATTCGTGAATCCATTATCCAGTTGTATTTTTTCTCTCACTTTATTTAACCCCATAAATTTATAGATCCCCCGAAACCTCGTTCCAAATATCTCGTTCGCACGATCATAAGGACAAGCTTTTTAGTCTCGGGATGTTCGAGCCTCATTTTTAAAGTTAAAAATTGCTCTAAAACCAAAAAATATAGTAAGAACATTGAAATAAGAATTTTCCGGATTTTCCACAATTTTTAAATAATCGTCAGGCCCAAAAAATTTCCGGAAAATCCGAATTTTCCGAAATTCCCATAAGAAAATTGCCCAAAAATATCGAAAGCCAAAGAAATATTAAAAAATTGCTCGAAAACCAAAAAAAAAATATTTTCCGAATTTTCCACGATTTTAAAATGACTGTCAGGCCCGAAAAAATTCAAAAATCGCTGATTTCTATTTAAATAATTGGCTAAAACCATCGAAAGTCAAAGAAACATGAAAAAATTGTTCGAAAATCAAAAAAAAATTTCGAATTTTCAACAATTCTAAAATTACCGTCAGGCCCAAAAAAATTCCGAATTTTCTTAAATTTCTATAAAAAAAAAAACATTGCCCAAAATAAACGAAAGCGTTGAAAAACGCTAAAATAAATTTTTTCCACTCCAGAGACCCAGAAATATTTCCGCAGCCCTTTTCCCTAATTTTCCCGGAGCAATTGTCGAAAGAAAATTTTCTGTCTTTGGTTTTTTTCCCAGAAAAACATGAAAGTCAAATTTTCAGACTCGAGAGGCTCGAGTCTCGGTTTCCAAAGAAAATATGCGTGAGCGTCGACAACAGGGATTAGAGGTCGTTGGTCAGAGGGCGGAAAAAAACTTTCGGTCCGGTGGAGCGTCGCAGAGAAAGAAAAATAAAGAAAATCGCGAATGCGTGTGTCGTCGGGCTCGTCCAATCGCTCGCTCGCTCGCTCGTTTGCCTGTCACAGAGTCTTTGCCAGGGTCAGAGGTCGTTGAACGTCGCTAAAGATTGCCGCCGAGAGGATTTGCAGTTGTTGTGGAGTTTGCAGTGGCAAAGTCGTGGAAAGCGACGAGAAAGAGAAACGCGAGGAGGAGTTCGTTTTCTCCTTAGCGTTGCCTGAGATACGAGACGATTCTCATCCCCCAGGATCAGCCCCGACGGAGCTTCGATGTTGAAACAATAAGAAGAGACACCAAACGCAACGACCGATTGTGTCTGTCAACCACAAAATCGCTGGGACGATTATTTATGAATATTTTCTCATTGCGAATTTATAGAAAAATTAATTGCAAATTTGTAGAAAAATTTATTGAAAATTTATAGAAAAATTTATTGCAAATTTATAGAAAAATTTATTGCAAATTTACAGAAAAATTTATTGAAAATTTATAGAAAAATTTATTGCAAATTTATAGAAAAATTTATTGAAAATTTATAGAAAAATTTATTGCAAATTTATAGAAAAATTTATTGCAAATTTATAGAAAAATTTAATGCAAATTTATAGAAAAATTTATTGAAAATTTATAGAAAAATTTATTGCGAATTTATAGAAAAATTTATTGAAAATTTATAGAAAAATTTATTGCCAATTTATAGAAAAATTAATCAAAAATTTATAGAAAAATTGATTGCAAATTTATCGAAAAAATTCTGAAGAACTTGAAAAAACACGAAAAATTCGGTCGGAGGTCCTCAAAACTCTGTAAAGAGTCGAAACGACATTTTTTTCCAGCGTTTTCTCATTCGAAACCGTTCGTCCAAGAGTTCGAAACGAAACCAGCCCGAAAAATTTCAAGTCAGTTTAAAATTTTTGAATTTTCCATTTTTTTCCAAATTTATCGAAAAATTTGTCAAACAGTTGAAAGCAAAAAAGCTGGAGAAGGTTCGCGGAGGAAATAATGGTGAATTTTTGTTGCTCGTAAATAATTGGAGCGCAGGATCCGGAATACGTAAGACACTGCAGGGGTCTCTGGACTATATAGGAAAATGCAGTGGAAGTTGGACGAGGCTCCAAGCCCCCGAGCACAATCGCAGTGTCCCGGAATTTCACGAGCTCCTCCGTCTCTCTCAGTCTCTCTTACGCACACTCGGATTTTGCTCGGGGAACACGAGCGCGAGATATAGCGACGCTGAATGCAGCGAATGCACCGCAGCAGCGAAGAGCCACTCCCTATTCCCGAGCCCCAGGTTCCTCCTCATTGAGACTTGCGCGGCGCACACCCTTGCCCTTCCCATTTCCGAGCTTCCTACCGAATAGTCCGTCGCCTCGAATTTATCAATTCTTGATCGGGTTGATTGACAGTTCGCCAAAAACGAGGAGTCCCTTAATTTTTTGGCGATAAATAGTCAAAGGAGTCAATGATTTCGTTGCTGTCAAAAAATTTCGTTAATTTTGCCCAAAAAAACCGAAAAAATCGATAAAAACAAAAATTTTAGGAAACAAACAAATTTTGGGTCAGACTCGACATGGGAAAATGTCGACATTCGACCCGGAGGATAAAATCACAAGATTCTGGAAAATTTTTCACTCTCCTGTTTAAAGAAACGTTGAAATTTCAATTTCGAGCCAAAAACGTCATTTTAGAAAAATTTTGCTCCAATTTTTTTCCAAAAAAAATCGAAAAAATTGATAAAAACGATAATTTGAGGTAAAAAAAAATTTTGAGCCAGAATAAACGTTAAAAAATGTTGAAATTCGACCGAGACGATAAAATCACAAGATTCTGACAAATTTTTCACTCTCCTGTTTAGAGAAACGTTGAAATTTCAATTTCGAGCGAAAAGCGTCGTTTTAGCAAAATTTCGCTCGAAATTTGTCCCAAAAAACCAAAAAAATCGATAAAAAGTAAAATTTGAGGTAAAAAAAAATTTTGAGCCAGACGAAAAATTAAAAAATGTTGAAATTCGGCCCCGAGGACAAAATCGCAAGATTCCAGAGAATTTTCAATTCACCCCCCTAAGAAAAAAGTGAAAAAACTTTGAGATTTGTCGAAATTTCAATTTTTATCCCCCGAAGAAATATTTTCGTACGAAAACGATTTTACCAAAAAATTCTTACCTTGCTAAAGTATCCAACGGTGTGACATCCTTCGGAATCGCCGATGGTCATGACGTAAAACAAAAAAGGTTCGACGTCGTAATAAAGAGTTTTGTGATCGAGAAAAAATTTGGCCAACAAGCAAAGATTTTGGCAGTATTGTTTGTAGCGTTTTCCATCCACTTCCCAAACGCCGATTTTGTCTTTTCTGCAAAAATAATGAGACGTTTTACAAAAAGGTGAAAAAATAATAATTTCGAGTAAATTTTCATTTTTTTTTTTACCTGTAAACCTCGTGACCCGGAGGATGCCTCCAGAGACATTTTTCGCGATGACGACGCAAGACTTGACGACTTTTTGCATATCTCAAACAATATTCGCACAAATAAAGTTTCGGGGCTCGACTGAATTCCTCGGGATATGGACTTTGGTACCAAACTTCCATGTTCCATTTTCCCATCTCGACGCAGCGCGTCCCACCCCCGTTCCTACCCTCGGCATCGTAATCCAAATCGTTTAGTTCTTTTTCCTGAAAAATTTGCATTTTTTTCGACTGTGAACTCAGAACGTTTATTATTTTTATTATTTTCCGACGAAGCTGATAATTATCAATGAAAATTTAGAGAAATTATAATATTTTTATAATTATTAAAAATCTGACGATTTTGTTGAGCCAAATCGTTTCAATCGTTTTTTCTGAAAAGTTGACAAATTTCAAATTTATAAATTTATAAAAATTAATAAATTTATAAAGAAAAATTTGGATTTGATCGTCACCGCACAACTTGCTTGATTGGACGAATGGAAAAATGAGGCTCGGACTTGGTTTGGAAGAAAAATTGACCATTTTTTTCGCTCAAAATCCCCGAATATTTCTTTTTTTTTCGAATTATTTGTAAAAGATAATTCAGCGAATGAAAAAAAAAAGTTGCAACTTTTTTGGGTCGAAGTTTGCAGGAAAAACTCACGATTTTTTCGCTCGCCAATGCTTGGGCTTCCATGAAGAGTTTGAGATCGTAATCGGGGGTGAGATCGGTAAGTCGAGGTTGCCGATCTTTTTCGATTCCCGGAGGTTCGCCGCAGCTGTCGCTCTCGTTTCCATCGCCACTCGGTTTTTTCCACTTGCTCCGTAGCTCTTTGACCTTGAGTTGATAATTTCGTTGTTCGTTTGTCTGGTGCATGCCTTTGGGAGACTTTTTACCCAAATTGCTTATGGCCTTTTTCCTCTCGTCCTCGCGTTTTTTTCGCTCTTTGTAAAAATCGCTGGAAAAAATTGTCCCACGTTTTTATCGTGACGAAAAAAATTTCTTTTTTTTTCTTTTTTCGCTGAAAATTCAATGTTTGACGAAAAAAATGAAAAACTCACACACAAGCCTGCGGCGTCGTGTTGTGGTACAAAGGACACGATTCCAGAGTGAAATGAGTGTCGAATCTGCCGGACAAGTGTCCGCGCGAGTCGCAGGACACGGCCAATGGACATTCTCGATCTTTTGCGCTCCGGGCTTGCGTAAATGTTGATTGTGCTCCGCGACCAACGCTCGCGGCGCTCGACCCGCCGCTTCCGGCTCCGGTACGTCCGGACGATGAAAAGTGTCTCGAGCTGCTGCCGCTGCTGCGCTTTACTGGGGATTTGCTCGAGCTTCTTTTCAATTCTGCTGTAAAATGTTAAAAAATCGAGAAAAATCGAAATTATCGCTTTTCTCGGTTCAAATTTTGATTTTGACAAAAAAATTGCGAAAAATCGACAAAAAATCGAGAATTTTCCGAAAATAATCCAAATTTTCACTTTTCTCGGTTAAAATTATGATTTTGACGAAAAAATTCATAAAAATTAACAAAAAATTGGAGATTTTTTGAAAAAAATCGAAATTTTCGCTTTTTTTCGGTTCAAATTTTGATTTTGACGAAAAATATTTAGAAAAATCGACAAAAACTCAGATTTTTTTGAAAAAATCGAAATTCGAACGGCAGACAAGTGAAAATTTTGATTTTGACGAAAAAAATCGACAAAAAATCGAGAATGTTTCGAAAATAATCCAAATTTTCACTTTTCTCGGTTCGAATTTTGATTTTGACAAAAAAATTCCGAAAAATCGACAAAAAATGGAGAATTTTCCGAAAATAATCCAAATTTTCACTTTTCTCGGTTAAAATTATGATTTTGACGAAAAAATTCATAAAAATCAACAAAAAATTGGAGATTTTTTGAAAAAAATCGAAAATTTCACTTTTTTTTGGTTCAAATTTTGATTTCGACGGAATTCCGTTTAAAAAAACGATTTTATCGTTTCGAGTCTCGATTGGAATGTCTTACCCGCATCGGACTCGGAATCACTTTCGATTTTCGTTTGCATTTGCAACATTTTGTTGGTTTTTCGAGCCTGAAGTTTTCTTTTTCCCTTTGGCGTCGTAGCCGTCGAACTGTTCTCGGCATCTTCCTTTTCACTGTCCGATGCGTCACCCTCGTCCTCGCTCTTGACGATGCTCGGACGTTTAGAATTTTTCTGAGGCTTGACAGCGGCGACCGCGACTGACGGTCTCTTCGGAGGCGAACTGCTCGTCGCAATCGCGCCTCCCGAATTAATGTTTTGCTTTTTCTTGATCGCCTGCTGAGGCTGCGGACTCGCTACGCTCTCCGACGAATCCGAATCCGAACTACTGTCCGAAGATCCGGAACTTCCTGAAGCCCCCGATCCACCCGAACAGCTCTTCGAACTCGCCGAACTTTCCGACTTCGAAGGCTGCTGGGGTCTCGTCACTAAACCTGCAAAATTTTTTCAATTTTTACGTGAACAATGATTTTTTTTTGATTTTACGAAAATTTTGACGTTTTCTGACTTTTCAGCATTTCTTACGAAATTTCGAGAAAATTGTCCGGGAATTTTTTTTTTCCGCTTCAGAAAGTTTCGAAATAATTTGAAAAAACGTTTTTGACCTTTTAGAACATTTTTTAACTAAATTTGTAAGAATTTTGCAATTTTTACGTGAACGACCATTTTTATTTTTGATTTTACAAAAATTTCATCGTTTTCTTACTTTTCAGCGTTTGTCGATCAACGAAATTTCGAAATAATTGACCAGAAGTTTCTTTTTTCTTTCAGAAAGTTAGAAAATAATAAAAAAACGTTTTTGAGCTTTCAGAAAATTCTTTTGCGAGTTTATCATTTTTTTACGACACTCTGTGGATCTTGAGGAATTTGTAAAAGCTTGTAATTTCCAAAAATTGGTTTGAAATTATTTTTAACACGATTGGATCCTTTTTTTTCGTAAAAATCTTACTCACTGGGTCGATTATTGGCAGGCGCGCGTGCTTTGGACTCGGCGGGTTTGCTCCTCGGCGGCGGAGGCTTTGACCCTTTCCCTGGATTGTTGGTACTTTTTTGAGGATTGGATTTACTCGGCGAAGAGGCGGTGTCGCTTTCGCTGCTGTTTTCCGGACTGAAAATGCTTTTTTTCTTCAACTTTTTTTGCACCGGTTCGGCGACAGTTTTCAGCGGTTTGTCTGAGATTTTTGTGCCGCTGTTGACGGTTCCTGACGAGAGAAAAAAATTGAATGAATATTTGGAAAAATGAAAGAGCTTTTTCGAATTTTTTGTGATTTTTTTGTTATTACCAGAAAATTTGCTGCCTTTCTGATGAACGAGTTTGGCAGTCGCGACGTTTTTTTGCGCCGCGCCGGACGCCACAGGCTTGCTCGTCGGGCGCTGAGGTTTGACGACGGGCGCGATAGTCGCCGTGGCTTTTGGCTTTGGCGGAGGTTTTCTTTTGGCGGGTTTAGCTTTGCTGGGCGCTTCTTCCGACTCGGAAGAATAAACGACGGGTTTTGACTTGGGCGGGATTTTTTCTTTGACTTTATTTTCTGAGGCGGTAGCGGTTGCGCCGTCATTTTTCGACTTGATATGGCGGCTGACGGCGGGAGGAATTTTTTTCTTGTTTTTTTCAGCGTCGGAAAGTTTTTGACTGCGCGCGGAGCTGCTGGAGTTTTCGGAGTCGGAGGAGCTCGATTCGCTGCCTGAGCTCGAGGAGCTCGAGGACGAGGAGCCGGAGCTGCTCGACGAAGTCGACTCCGAGCTCGTCGTCTAGATTTTTAGGAACCGTGCATTTTTTTTGTTATTAACTTAACGTGTGATTGTTATTTTTCGATGTTGTGAAAAAAGCGCAAAAGAAGGCATTTCGCGAGCGATTTTTTAGCGCCGACTCGCAGCGCAAATTTGAAAAGCTCTTACCTTTCGTTTCGGAGTCATTTTTCAACTCGTATCGCGTCCTTAAATATACTCTGGCAACCACATTGCGCGCGTAAACACTCGCGAGCTTCCAAGTACGAAAAAATAATAACAAACGAATGAAAAGATGAGAAAAACATTCGATGTCAGCTGTTGTTTGTCAAAAGAGATCCTAACCTCAAAGCGCTGTGTGTCCCGTACTGTGCGCTAGAGAAACTAAACATTCGGAACGTCCTTGACGCGCCCTCGCGCTTCGTTGTGGGAAAAAGATGCAGCGCATGCCCGAGTGATCGGTTGCGCGAAATTTTTACACAGCGCAATGAAATGTTGCTGTATGGAGTGAATTTTCGTAATTATTCAACGGTGTAAGGATGCGCGGAATTTCATTTTTCGTCTTTTCTCCTAATTTTCCTCATAAAACTGCAATTTTTTTCGTGCCCTCAAGGCCGAGAGCATCGGGTCCGAAGAATCTGTATACCCGACAGCGCAAAGCTGGATCCTCCACAAACTTGCGGAATACGCCACTTCAGCACTTTTCGCATGATCGTAAAATTTGAATTTGGCGCTTTTTTTCCTCCGAATCGCAGCAGCAAGGCAGCAACAAAAACTATCATGGCAAAGTTGTGCTGATCGTGTCGTCAGTAAAATTGTTTATAAATCGTTTAGACTCATGCTCGAGCTCGAGGCTTCGATTCTTGTTTTCCATTAAAAGAAAAAATGACGCTCTTACTGAGAAGATTGAAATTCAATGACGTTATCAAAATATCGAGGAGATGCAGAAATGGGCCGGACCATTGGGTACGTTTTCGATCAGTTTCTTTAAACAATTGTTTGGTAAATAATAAAATTTGTTTATCATTGAAAATCCGCTCAAAAAGTGAGCAATTTTTGCTGAAATAATTTTCTAACCTCCAAAATACTTGGCAATCTTAATAACTGGGCGTTTCGGGGTCGGCGTTTCGAGAGTAAAAGTGAGGTTAGGTTACAGAATTGCGCTAAATCGATTTTTTCGATTCTTTCTCAAAAAACACGATAAACGATGTTCGAAATAACCTCAAAAACCAAAATAACTCACAATCTCAAAATATTTGACGAAAAAAACATTGCAGCGTAATAAAAAAATGAAAATTGTAAAATACAGGCAACCGTTAAGAAAAAACAAACACCAAAGGACAAAGCGCTGAAACATTTCGACGATTTTTACCAAACGGTTTACGGCGAATCGTGGGAATTGATAAGAGCCGCGCTGCTGCAGCAGCGGAGTAAATACGTAGCGGTTTTGAATAATTTTGGGGATACCAAAGGGACGATTGAAAAGTTTGAGCTCATGGGGGCGATAGACATGAAATCTATTTACGAGGCGCAATTACAAAACCTGCCGTTCAGGAACTCCAGAGCAAAAGCAAAAGAGTTAGAGCGCCAAAAGGAAACGGACAAAAAATTGCGCAGTCGCCTGAAAACGGTAAAAGGGGAGAAAGAAAAAGAAGATTTAAAAAGCGTTTATCCACCGGAGTACGAACCGACGCCGATTTCCTTGGAAGAGGCGAGTCAGGAGGAAACGAGAAAATTGCCGGAGCCTCTTTCCCCTGTGGCGATGAAATCCATAGAGGAAGAAGAAACGGCGGATTGCACTGATTACAGCAGAATCGTGAGGTCCTCGACGGGGATCACGAGCGCTACGATCCACGAGTACGTGCCGGCGACCAAGCTCCGGGGCCTGGACGATTGGGTTCTGGAGTCTTCGCACTACGATTATTACTCGCGCGGCGCAGATTTCTCAGTTCAAATAGAGAAAGACCCAATTTTGAGATTTCCTGAACATCTCAAAGTTTACACGTTCGAAGCGCTCAACGACAGCAGATTTCCTTCGCCGAGACGAGGCCCGGTGGGCGTTTATGACTTTTACCTAATGGACGGTGGCTCGGTCCTCCCCATCTTGGCTCTGGACCTTCAGCCGGGAGACGCCGTGCTTGACATGTGCGCAGCGCCAGGAGGAAAATCTCTGACTGCGCTGCAGACTTTGATGCCGAGAGTGTTGGTCGCCAACGACATTCAGCTCAGCCGGCTTAATCGCTTGAACAAAGTCATCGATGAATATTTTGGCGGGCTGAAAGTTTGGGAGAACAGATTATTCGTGACGCAGAAAGACGCTCGCGAAGTGGACGACGCGGAAATATTCAACAAAGTAATTAACAGGAAGAACAATTGTTTTGTTGGATACAAACTTTGTTTCCCCGCGTGATGATTTTTTTTTTTTTTTTAAGATCTTGGTCGAT
The DNA here is from genome assembly GCA_963921915.1 of Hyposoter dolosus. NCBI lineage: Eukaryota > Metazoa > Arthropoda > Insecta > Hymenoptera > Ichneumonidae > Hyposoter > Hyposoter dolosus. The sequence goes on from OY998135.1 coordinate 494,590, forward strand.
GTCCCCTGCACGACCGACCGCCACGTGCTCCACGAAAACGACAACAACATCTTCAAACCAACGCGTCTACGAGAGCGACTCCAGCTGCCGGAATTGCAGGCGGAAATATTGACGCAAGCACTGAAAATCGTCGCACCTGGCGGCACTGTCGTTTATTCCACTTGCTCTCTCAGCCCCATACAAAACGATGGAGTTGTTCAAATGGCTTTAAAAAAAACGTGGGAAGAGACTCAATCGACGATGGTCGTCATGTAAGTTTTCCTGAACCGTAAAAACACTTAAAACGTGATGATTGATGATTGTTTGGGCTCCCAGAAGTTTTTGTTTGTTTGTTTCGTGATTTATTCATTTTTAATCATTTGTTTGGCTCTGTTTTGTAATTTATTCATTTCTAATAATTTGTTTGGCTTTGTTTTGTGACTGATTAATTTTTAATAATTTGTTCGTTTTGTTGTTTGTTTGGATCAACGTTTTCAGGTAGCAGTTGTTTGCGGATTGATTGTTTCTGGATCAGTTGTTGCGTAGCCATTAATATTATTTTTTTGTTTATAGGGACATGATGGACGGCCTGGAGCCGTTGCGATGTCTCTACAAATTCGGCAACTTCGGGCTCAAGTACGGGCACATTGTAATACCGAGCAAAGGAAACAATTGGGGTCCGATGTATTTTTGCAAAATTTGCAGAGTGCGTTAAGCCCTCCCAAAGCCCGGAGAATTTCTTGGCTCTCGGCAAAGAGGATTATACAAACGTGAATATTCTTTATTACAACGTACAACGTTCTTCCCGGCCGAGCAGGAAGTTTCTTAACATTTAAAACATTTAATACGAAACAGCTGAGTCATTATCGAGTTAAAATCTGTAAATACGTTTTACTTTTGTGAGTCTGTCGCTTGTGAATCATCGGATGAAATAGAAGAAGATAAATGAATCGGACGAATGGAGAAATTGTGAGTTCAGGTGGATTCTTTAAGAGGCAAAGTCTGGTCACTCGCCATTTCCTCGTCCTTTGATTTCACTCGATTCCAAGGCTGTTCCTCGCCGGAAGCAAAAGTCGTGTAGACGACGATGAGAACCGCGTAAAGCCCGACAGTTGTCAGGAAAATAATCCGCCAGGCTTCGATCGTTTGCTGCGGAAAAATGCGGTTTTTATTTGTTTTTCATTTTCCTGTAAAAAAAAAAAAATCGGCATTTTTAATCGGTTTTAATTTCTTACGTTTCCTTCGGTGAGTTTTCCGACGAAAATCGGCACCAGGAATCCGGGAATCGTCGCAATGCAGTTGGTGATGGCGACCAGGGTCCCCGCAAAGTTCGGAGCGATGTCGATGTGGTTCGCCAGGAAACCGCAATACATTCCACCGATGCAGGTCACCCCGATCGTCATGAAGGTAACCGCGAGGCTGCGATTGCAGCCGACGAAGGAAACACCCACCAAACAAATTGCAGGTACACCGGAAGCTTGAGAATTTTGAAAATTCGATTATTTCTCAATGGAAAAGCACGGTGAATGATTGAGAATGAAATTTGGAAAATTTACCGATCCACGTGCCGATTTTCCTCGACAAAGTGACGGAAATGACTTTTTTGTCCTGAATTATGCTCAGCGACTTGCTCAAAATCATCGTGAACAGCCACATGCAAAGAAAAGGCAAAGAGGAAAGGCCCGCGTTCTGGAAAATGGAATAAAATTTCATGAAAAACCCGAAAAAATCGATTTTATCGATGAAAATTGAAAAATTTAGGAAACTTCTTTACCGACGACATTTTGAACTTGAGGATTTGATTCATGAACGTCGGCAACTCGATCAGCAGCATGTACCAGCCGAAATTGCTACAGAAGTGAGCGACAACGATCGCGAGGAAAGGAGGCGAAGTGAAAATCTGCCGCCAGGGGACAGGCAGCTTTTCCGCGTGGATCTCGTTCGTATTCCGGCCCAAACAATTCAAAATGTAATTTTTCTCCTTCTGAGTTATGAAGCGCTGTTGTTGCTCCGGAGAATCCTCGATCATCAGCCACCACGCCGTACACCATATCAAACAGAGACCCCCCTCGATGTAGAAAACCCAAACCCATCCCAGCTGAGCGGCCAGCAAACCCGACAATAAAATTGATATGACCGTGCCCAAGGCTGTTCCTGCGTACACGATCGAAACGAGAACACTCCTCTCGTCCGGAGGCGCCCATTTCGAGACCATAACGTGCATCGCTGGAAAAGTCACACCCTGAAAAATTAACAAGTGTGTGAAAATTTTCATTTCCACTCGATTTTCCGCGAGGAAAATCCTGCCCGTGGTTTGAAGTAGTCTACTTTCCCTCTTTAGAGGCGTAATCTAGAGACTCGGTAGAGTCTCGGGACAAGTACATTTGACCTGGAAAATTAACAAGTGTTCAAATTTTCATTTCCACTTGATTTTTCCGTAGGAAAATTCTGCCCGTGGTTTGAAGTAGTCTACTCTCCCCCCTCCATAGAGGCGTAATCTGGAGACTCGGTAGAGTCTCGGAACAAGTACATTTGACAGCGTCGTCTGCTGGCCCGAGTGCATTATCTCCGAATAAAGCAAATTCGGTGGTAGGGATAAGCATTTTCTTTAATTACGGAGCGCAGAAGTAATGTCATGATCTGAAAATTGAACTGGAGACTGATTACGTTGTTCCCCGTCGATTGAGCCACAAATCGTCACGATTGATGTCGTAATTGCGGAGAAATAACTTTGCACGGGCAGTGCAAATTTGATGCCCATCAAGACCGATTTCCATGAAAGTCAATCTTCCCATAAAGAAGCGACGAGTTTCTATTACCGCCGTAAGGTTAGCAGGTCAATTTTCGGTTTTCTACTTTTTTTATCTTGAGACCTGACGAATGTCAAAATTCAACCTTACTGACATTGCGGTTTTAATTTATTCAAAAGATTTATAAAACAAATGGAGTTGTCCAGATTTTTTACCCGTAAAGGCGAGATTTGCCATGATACACGGTTCAAAACCTTTTTCTTGGACGTCCCCTCATGTGGAGGGCTCACCAATTGTGGGGGCGGAACAAAATGGGAAAATTCAATTTTTCCAGTTTTTTTTTTTTTCATAATGGATCAATTTGGAGAAAAAATTAAATCTGTATTGTTCAAGTTGCTGCTTACTCCACCGATGCCTTGTAGAAATCGCATCAGCATGAAGAGAGAGTAATGCATTTCGGCAGCCACAGGTGACAGAACGGAAGCGAAAACGTTGAGCAAAACTGATCCGTTCATGACCCATTTGGCTGATAAAAGTTCGGCCATTCTACCACCTGGAATTAAGGAGAGCATGTAGCCCCAGAAATAGGCGGAGAGAATGAATCCCTGAAGAGGTTCGTTCCACACGAATGGACCATCCTGAAAATTTTTATTTCAATCCAAATTTTAATGACGACCTTTTTTTGCCCATCAATTTCCTCGAATAAAAAAAACGGAAAAAAATTATTCTGAAAATTTCGATACTTCGGCCGATTAAAAAATCAAAAATAATGCCAATTTTTTTATTTACAATTCGAAAGGTAAAATTTTTACGAAATTTGAATAATTTTCGGAAATAAATTTTTTCAATTTCTCGAATTGAAAAACAGAAAAAAATGATTTTCAAAATTTCGACTTGCGATTCAATTGGAAATAAAAATGAGGTATTTTTGAATTGCAATGTTCTCGAAATTACAACAAATTTTCAAACAAAACGAACACAACTGGTAAAAAAAAAAATTTTAATTGCCTCAGAATTCTTGGCGGTGTCGTTTTCGGTTGAAAATCCGCAAACGTCAGCGGGCAAAGATTGATTTTCGTGTAGATTTTCCTGCTGCAAAGCGGATCGATTAACCATCGCGACAATGGCAACACTGACGTTGACCTTGAATCCGTAGATAATGGCGAGTCCTATGGAGCCCATGATCGCCATGAGATAACGGACCGGAAGCCGCCATTTTGGACCGGTCTGTTCCAGAGCGTTGTCTACATCCCAATAAGAAAAATTTCTCAATTATTCACTGTAAACAAGCAGAGACAAGTTCTTTGACCCCGAGAACAAAAATAGAAGATTCTCGTGCCAAAGTATCGCTTGCTCCTAAATGGTCGCGAGGTCTTTGACTCGCTCGATTCATTCTTCATTATCGTTCGCCGTGATTCGCAAAGCGTTCGAGGTTCCCCGATCGAACAAAAAAAAGAAAAAAAACAATTCTCGAATTTCGTAATTCTAGAAAATTTTTGTTGGCCAGTTTTATTTTTAAAGAGAGTGCGAAAAGATTTTTCTGAAAAACTGTCAACTTTGAGCGCCCGATCGTTCGACACGAGTCTCGGCCCCGCGTAAGCTGGGAAATTATTTTAAGAAAAAACGTACGTGGAAAATGCTCGGTGGAAAAAGACGAAAAAAAAATTCGGGTCAGACGAATTTCCTTCGCCCAGAGCAGCGGAGCGTCTGCTTATAAATTCTCCAATCGCGGCTTCCAAATTAAAACTGTCAACAGACACCGATCGTGACACTTTGCCGTTGACCTTGACGGGATTTCGAGAATAAATTCAATTTGCAGTCGAATTATTTCGTTCATTGTAATTGATCGTGTTTTTGACTTTTCATTGTATCACGTACACGTTCAATTTGTTATTTTTTCATCCATCAAATTCCCACACTCCCGAACATGCTCAAAGTTTGATTCATCTCTCGATTGACACATTGGGTCAGATTGACCCGCACGAATTTCCATTTGACGTCAACGTTCTAAGCCTAAAAAAATTGACGAGAACCGTGTCGCCATCTTTGACCGGATTCCGCGATCTTCGATCAAAAAAGACGAGCCGAGTCCACTTGTTCAAATAAAAACTTTTTTTTCGTCAATTTCGCTACATATTTCATTACAAAAAATAACAGAGAACAATGAAATTTGGCATTTACTGTATTTTTATTCCTTTACGAACGACGCGAATCGCAAAATTCACGGAAGCACGCCGGACGGACAAGAAAAGGGCGAGGGATACGCGGAAAGAGTGAAAATTCTTGGAATAAGGCCGAACCGTAGCGGCGTCCGCTCGATGTTTACGTTCGGCCATCGCCGCAGACCGAAAGTCGACGATTTCAATTTCTTTTAATATCGTGTCATTGTGCTCGAAATATTACACCGAACGTAAATATTCATTTCGAGACTTTCTATCGGTCGCGTGAATGCGGACGAGATATGTCAAGAGTCGCGCTTAACAACGTCAAATCTAAATTTTTGTTTTCAGTTTTTCTTTCATACAAAATGGTTTGCGAGCCCAAGTTGATTAAAAAAATGTTTCTCCGAGGAAATCTGTATTTTTTATATAATAAACAAAATTTCGAAAAAATTTTACGAGCCATTTTTTTGAAAAACTAAATAAAGCTTCTTCGATGTTACACAAAAGTGTATGCAAAGTTTTAAGAGGCTTCACCGTTTAGAAATCGAAATATTTAATGTTGAAAATTGCAACTTTTAACACACGCTCTTATGAGAAAGTACTGAAAATTATGATTTTTATAAATAAATATCTCGACTTCTACACGGTGAAACCTCTTAAAATAGCGCGAGCTATTAGACATCACTATTCTCTTAGTGTGGAGAAAATTTAAAAGAATTCAATATTGATAGAAAATGTTGCATAGAACGTCCTTAACGTTTCGAACGAGAAACAAAAGTTTGACTTTCATTTTGAAATAAAATGAAAACTAGTCCAGAGGAAAAACGTGCAGTACGATTTCTTCCGATCGAAAGTTCGATGGGCCGCTATATAAAAACGTTTCCAAAGGTCGTAGCGCAAACTTTCAAGGTCAAACGTAATAAATACGTGAAAAGCAATCAAAAAATCGAGTTTTTCGATCTCGGAGCGAATCCCAAACACATTAGACGCAAAATCGCAAAACTTGTTGTTTCGCAGAGCGCATGTGCGGCAGTAGAGGTCAAACGAAACTGTCCGGCAAGTTGGAATAATAAAAAAAACTTAAAAAAACGTTAAAAAGTCCCTTAAAGTATTTTTCATGCGTGAAGCTCGCTTCATGGGGAAAAGAAACAAGAATGTGTGAGAGAAAGAAAGAGACATGGTTTCGTATGTCCTTTTACGGGGGAGATCGATCGATGGCAAAACATGGGAGGACGCGCCAAGGTCAAAAGGAGGCGGACGTGAATGCGACCCCAAGAACCAAAGTGGCGTCTCTCGTTTCCAAAATTGAAAAGTAATTTGGGCACGAGATTCTTTGACAAGGTCACCCACGCACGAAAGAGACACGCGTCAATGAAAATCAAAGTGTTTTACGAAGATGGAAAAATCTGGTCGACCTACCGTTTGCGTTCTCGCCGACTGCCATTGCGTCAGCGCGATTCCTTCGAAAAGGCACTCACTCTTTTCCTATTCTCACAATTTTAAAAAAACGCCGCTCGTTTAAATCTCAATTCGAAAACAATAAACTTGTGTTTGTGCGTAAGCCTGAAGCCAACTTATCTTTTTTGTACTTGAACATGGAAGATAAAGACTCTCGTGTCAACGGGAATGCGAATCTTTTTAGGGAGCCAAATTTTTATCGTGGCTAATAAAATTGATTTTTGGTTTGTTTCAATTTTCTTTTAAATGAAAAAAAAGTTTTCACGATTCGTTAGTTCTTCGAACTATTTCCCACGGATTCTTAAAATAAATTCTCCTTTTTTTATCGCTTTGATTTCTCGTTATTGAAAATCACGATTTCTGACATTGGAATTTAAAAAATTTTCATTTTATGATTAAAAATGTTTGATCTTTATAAATTCTCGGAACTTTGACGAAAATCGTGAGCGTCCAACGCTCGTTATAGAGCCGGAACGCACTGTCGAGAAACTCTTCTTTTTCGAGAGTATATACGCGCCGGGCGGTCGCACGTTATTTGGAATACTCGCTCGTCGCGCTCGCTCATTCGCGCGTGCGTGCGACCCCCCCTCCCCGCCCCCATGCGCACGCAGCGCGTGCACATCGCTCCCGCCGCGCACGCTCCCCACGCGTCGCTCAACCGAAATCTCGTCCGTGCGTACACGCATGTACCTGTTGTCCGCAAATTTGTGCGTTTGGGCGCGAGCACGAGCTCCGGAGCAGAGTACATCGATCCCGTAAGCATTTTTTTTCCGCCGATGCGTGGCGCATCAATTTTAACGGAAACACGCGCTTTTTTTTTCACGCATCGAGGCACTACGGAGAAAGAATACTAACAGTTCAGCGTGCAGAGGAAATTCATGTTTTTGAATTTACAGCTTCCTGTCTGTGAACCGGAAGTTTTGTTTTTTCCGATAAAATCTTTTTTTTTTATTCGATGACGCAATAAAAATGGGGGATTGGCAAAATCAAACTTTGCAGACATTTTTTTGGTCGAAAATGCAGGAATAAATGGAAGAGACATCGAGCCAACGGTCAATCGCGAAAACCGGCCGTTTGAGCAACGTGACGAAGTTTCGCGCAAGATTCTCTTCCCGTTGTGCAATCCGCGGCTGACTTCTCTCACGTACACGAAACTTTGCCGACCGATAGACCAATCCGCTGATGCAATAACGCAATCGACGATGATTTCGCATCTCTCTCGCTACCAACGCAATTTCTTGGATCGATTTAGCTCTAAAAGGAATTTTAAACACGATGATGCTGTGCAAAACGGGAGCCCTGTAGCTCAAACCGTTCTCGAGTTATGAACGTTTGAATTTTCAAGTGCCAGAACATACACACACACACACATTCGGACATTTTTTCTAAATAAGATTTTTCGATGTTTTGGGACATTTCAAGCGCATTGACATTAAAAACTGTAAAAAAAAGTTTCACCTTCACATAGCTTCCTTTATGAGGAAGCGAAATTTCGCAAAAATCTCAAATTTTCTTTGGTTTCTATTTTTTCTTGCATCGTTTTCCAAGATTTTTTCATCGCATGTTGAAAAAAAACAAATTCGTCTTATCAATCAGGCCAGGGTAGGGCCTGACCCCGAAAAATTGATTGCGACTCTCGACAGTTAATATTATTGGAAAATAATAATAATAGCGAGATAGAGCGAAGTGAGTCACTTGTAGAAAAAAAAGATCGATCGATGAGCTTCGAAATAGATTTTGTCACGTCTTTATGTTTTTAACGTTGTGTTAACCATTGCTTTGGAGAGCAAATTGTCAAGTTTTATATATTTTGATTTTTTAAATAAAAAATAATGTTGAAATCGCCGATCTCGTCGAGAGAGGAGCAAAAGATGGAAATCGGGTGTTTGGCACATCCGGAAGTCGACGCAAAGAGCACAACGGACTGCTCGTCAAAAAAAAGCTTTGATAATAATTGGAGCTCGAGCGAAACCGGAAGTTCCGCGACATTGAAAACTGCCACGAACAATAAAAACCTCGAAGAGATTTACGCTTGGGTCGACCAGTTCCCGTTTTCGAGACCGAGGAAAAATATCGCCAGAGATTTCTCCGACGCTGGTATTTTCGTTGCACCATAAATTTCGTTCCTTTTCATTTAAAAAGCCAAAAAATCGACCGCTCTGCTCAATTTTCCGATAAGTTCATTTTCCACATTCAAATTTATCGAAATATCGATTTTTTATTGAATTTTCCCGCGCGCAGTCTTCATGGCGGAATTGTTGAAGCGCTATTATCCCCGTCACGTCGATTTGCACAATTACGTGTCGCGAAACGGCGTTGCCAACAAAATCGAAAACTGGAGCACGCTCAACAGAAAAGTCCTGTCAAAAATTGGCATGAAACTCAACAAAGACACGATCCTCAAATTGGCATATTCCGAGGCAGGAATCATTGAAAATGTCTTGGCCGGACTGAGGAAAAAAATTCTCAAGGATTGCAACGCCGAACGAGAATCTTTGTATTTTGACTACCAAGACAATCGAAAGGGTGGTTAGAAATTAAAATTACTCGCTTAAAAAGTAGCAGCGTCGCTGTATGATTTTTCAAGATTTTTCTGTTAATTTTGGAAAAATTGCCATCGCCGTCAACTTTGCATCTTGACGTTGTCACAATGTGACGACAGATTTGTGTAAAAAGTTGCGGCGTCGCTGTATAACTTTCCAAGATTTTTCTGTAAAATTTTTCAACATTAGCATCGCCGTCAACTTGGTATCTTGTCATCGTCACAATGTGACGACAGATTTCTATAAAAAGTTTCAACCGCCCAACGGAAGTATCAATTTTTCTTGATCCGAGTTTATTTTTTCGTCAAAGCAGAAACCGTCAAGTCTGTGCTGAACCCGGAAGAGGTTGCCAACAAGAAGGTGCCCCGTCAGGCGTTTGTCAAGTTGAAGAACGAGTTGCAAGAAAAGAAAAGCGTGATTAGTACGCTGAGCGAAAAACTGTCACATCTGGAGAGCCTCGTCAAGTTGAAAGACCAAAGAATAGCAGATTTGACGACACAAATAACTGGCGCTTCAGAAAAAAATGCAGGACCGACTTTGTGTGCGGAAAGTGGGAGAAAAAATGCCAACAATTGAGGGGATCGGAATGTAAATAATTGAGAATGCGAATATACTTTTGACGGAAGAGAACAGTCGTCAAGAGTGGAAATTTTTTTGGTTCTGTGAATAATTGAGCGCGAGAATTTGGTGATTTACTTTTTTTTATAGAAAAGTAATTTATTCGTAAATTTGAGAGATTTTGTCGAAATACCTTAATCTAGAGAAAACACAATTATCGTCTAAATCTGGGCCCGCATGCTCGGCGGAGAAACAAGAATAACTCCGTCGCCGCGAACGAACAACATTGGAATGTTTCGCTTGGTCGTGCGGTAAACTTCCTCGTAAGTTTCTTCGTCGATTTCCACAGTCGTCACGGTTTCCTCAGCCTCTCCGAGAACCATGTTCAAATGTTGGTCGTAGGCCTGCGAGAAACAGCGAGAAAAATCCTTTGCATTCGTTGTCAATTTGAAAAACATCGAAATTTCGAATTTTCCCGCCATTTTTCGTCGATTTTTAAAAATTATTCGTTTCTCACGTGTAATCGTCCGCGCAGCTCTCTCTCGTTACGCATTTTCACGTATATCCTCTCGTCCAAACTCAACCTGATGAGATCCAAAGGCTCCTTAACGTTAATCGCCGGAACCTGAAGAAAACAGAGCCGGAGTTTGAGGTTATGTTCGTTTGTTTCACTCTTGTACGTTCGTTCTCCTAACCTGTTCAGTTTCGTCCGCCATTTTGTTCAATCGTCGATATTGACAATATTTTGTTGCCAAAAGTGTCAAACAATCGATAATAACGTCAATAACTGAGCGCGAAAGTAATTGATATTTTGCTGCGGACTTCAATCGATCGCCGGCGAGTGTGTGAACAAATGTGCTCGTGGCGTCGCCACGAATCACGAGAAAATGGCTAACTACGATAGTAATTTCTTAAGAATGTCGGCAATTGCGTTTTGCGGTCCCGAACCAGTAGAATTTCCCGGAAATCAATGTTTTTCTACAATTTCTTCATTAATCTAACAAATTTCTTTGTTTATTTGCGTAAAAGCGAAAAATAAAAATAGTTTCTGCATCTGGATGGCTCTCGGGAGAAACTTTTTCGGATTCTAGTTTGTTTCGTTTTGTAACCACAAGGGCTCGGGGGCGCCGCATTGATTAGCCTAGTGATAAACGATTTCTCGTAGTTGCGGAAGTCGCCACGAGATACGCGCGTAATGGGCGCCACGCTCGCGCGTTCGAGACTCGGGGACAGTACGAGTTGGAGGAGCGTAAGCTCCGCACCGCCATTTTCCTCTTGCTCGAGCGGAGTGTGTGTTTTCGTCGAGAGATTTAAAGAAAAGGCTCGTACTATCCGTACAAAGTGTTAAAGAGTGCGATGAATGTCGATCGTCGGAGGTTTTAGTTTTTGGGATTTCGTGGGTTAAAAAAATAGTTGAAAAATCTGTAATAATTCGAGGAGTAGACACGTTGGTCGCGCTGCGTAAGTTAGACAAGTGAGCTGGCCTCGCGTTGTGCTAAAAAAGGAGAAAAAAGGTTTGCGGGGCGTTTTACGAGAAAACTATGCAGCGACACGCGATTCGTCGTTTCAACGTTCCGCAGACGGTGAGTCGATTTATTAACTGGACGATAAAAATCGAAGAAAAAATCGTTTGACTGCCTGTCACTTTACGATTCCGTACACACGAATGTGAGACTTTCATCGAAACTTTGTTTCACTTTTGGCACGGGTTACATCGATCATATCGTGCCAGGCTGAGCGGGGGGATGAACCGATCTCCTCGAACTCGTCGTGTGTGTACTATTCGCTGCTATATACATAATACTACCGCGTAACGGTGTAACGGCTGTTTTTACCATTCGCATCCGTTCCTCTCGATCCTCCATACTCCGCGGCACATTTATCAGATTCTTCCGTACAAACACGCGACTATGTCGCTGCGCGCGCGCGCGCGTGTGTGTGTGACTGAAATTTTACGAGGAAATTTTTCTTTGTTTCTTTTTTCGCTGATGATTTTGACAGTTTGTTCGTCGTTCTTTCGGGAATTACGAAGATTGGAGGTCGTTGTTTCGGCTCGTCGGCTCCGAGGGTTGATTTCGTCGATAGGTGTGGCGCGTTTATTCACCAATAAGGGCGGCGGTTCACGACTGTGCTCTCTGCACATGGCCGTCTCGCGAGCCGGCTATGCAGGGGGTGGCTTTTTCACTCCCTCGCCGATCTCTCCCTCGCCCGGATAGGTGTGGCGCACGCGACCGACTGAGACAGCGCGTCCCACTCGATCCCGGGCGGTCAATTTTTATTTTCTGCGCCCCGCGAACGATCGAAATGATTTTTGGACGAGAATTTTGAAAAAAAATTCCGTTTTCGGGAAAATTCGGAAAAAAAATTCCGTTTTCGGGAAAATTTTGAAAAAAAATTCCGTTTGGACGAAAATTTCGAAAAAAAATTCCGTTTTCGGGAAAATTTTGAAAAAAAATTCCGTTTGGACGAAAATTTCGATAAAAAAATATGTTTGGACGAAAATTTCTCGCATCTCCATGGAAATTTTAATTCTAACGTTTCGAACCTTCTTTTTCGAGTCTCGGAAGTTCTCGGCACCATTGTTTTCCTCATTTTTTCTCCCCTTTCCCAAAGAGAGAAAAACGAGAAACATCGAAGCGTGAAAGCTTGTTTTTCCGACTGAGCTTTCGTTTATTTCGACGGAGGCTTCGTGGGTGGCGAGTTTAATGGTATTTTTAAATATCCGAGCCTCGACTCATCCCCGAGACGCGATCGCTGCATTTTCTCCAAAAAAACGATTTTTTCTTTCGATTTCGAAAATGCTCGTCAAGGAATTTGCTCGCAGGCCAAAAAAAAAAAAATTCTTACGTTTAGATTTCTGCGACTCGGCTGCGTCGAGAATCCGTGTGGATTGACGACTCGATCCGATGCTTCGAGATACAAGAAAATAATGAATTATCGGAAAAATCCATTAATAGCAATGACGCAATTGTGTCAGTAATGAAAAAAAAAAAATTACTCGAGGAAAGAGCCGCTGAGTAATTTGCTCTGCCTTCTCCAAGAAAATGTCCATCGGTCGGACGAAAATTTACGTTTGACCGAGCAGCAGCTCATTAAGCTCACAGTCAACAAACCTTTTTATCAACGCACACAGAGCAAAGCTTCGAAGAGAAACTCTCTCTCTCTCTCTCTCTCGCGCTGTCTCTCTGGGTCGCTCGTTGGTAGAAATTCCACATGACTGAGCGCCCTTCTCCGTCCACATTCACGCGCGTTGTGTCGCACGTGTGCAGCGTAAGCAAAATAATGTATACACGAGCAGCATCGCGGCAGTTCATAACCGAGTTATTTTTTCTCGGTTATTTTAACCTCCGAGCTAATTCCCATTTATTTTCATTTTGTCCAAAAATTTTTCTGTTCTCCGTCTCAAAACGAAGAAAAACAACAAAAAAAGAAAAAAAAACTCGTCGGTTGCGAATTATTTTTTCTTCCAAAATTTGAAAAACTTGGATCTGTAAATTTTTTTTTTTTTTTTCATAATCTCGTCAGTGTGGAATTTTTTTTTTTATGGACAATTCGAAAAATCTCGATATTTAGTAAAAATAAAAAATTTCGTCCGTGGTGAATTTTTTTTTTTCGGAAAATTCGAAAAATCTCAATTTATAAAAAAAAAAGTCTCGTCAGTGTTGAATTTTTGTTTTTTTTTCTTCGAAAATTCGAAAAATCTCGATTTTTTGAAAAAATAAAAAATTTCGTCCGTGGTGAATTTTTTTTTTTCGGAAAATTCGAAAAATCTCAATTTATAAAAAAAAAAAGTCTCGTCAGTGTTGAATTTTTGTTTTTTTTTCTTCGAAAATTCGAAAAATCTCTTGAGGGGGAAAAAAAAGCAGAAAAAAACGCGAGTTTTGATTTTTTTTCGAAAATTTGCGATATTCGAGGAGAAAAAATGATTTAAAAATTGTTTCTTGGTCCTCGGACCTCGGGATCGGGAGCTCGAACGTTTTTTCCAATGGTCACGAGCTCCGGGACTCCCGGGACTCGCGCGCCTCACGTGCTCCTCATCCATTCACGTATTAACTTCTCCATTGACCTTGGAGATTCGAGATAAAAGGTTACTGCACTTGCACTGTGAATATTTCACACTTGCAAGCTGGCGAGGCTCGGAACATCGTCGTCGATGCTTTACTGCCAACAAAAACGAGAATTAATCGCAAACAACACGCCATTACCACGGGATATAGCGTTTTACGAATAAGAGAATGTGTCCGGACGTGTATAATCGCGTGTACACTCGTTCGTACCCACGCGAGTGCCCTCTCGAGAGGCTAACCGGATTGGGCGACGTTCTACTACGAAGGAGTATGAAAAAAATTTTTTTTTAAATTTTTACACGTCCACTTAAGGGTCTCGAGGTCTCTGTAACTCAATTAAGGGCTCGCGCGTGCGTGGAGTTACGAAAATCGAGGTCAATCGGGAATTTTTCATTTTTTTGACAATTTTTTTTTTTTTAGTCAATTAAGGGTTCACGTGTTCGTGGAGTTACGGAAATGGAGGCGTATCTCGAATTTTTTTCTAAATCGAGGTCAATCTCGGGTTTTTAATTTTTTTTTCGAATTTTTTTGAGATTTTTTTTTTTTCAAGCTTTTTTTTACTTGATTAAGGGCTCACGTGTATTGGGATTTACGAAAATCAAGACGAATCTCGATTTTGAATTTTTTTTCAAATCGAGGTCAATCGCGAATTATTATTGTTTTTTTTTGCTTTTTTTTTTTATAAATTCAATTAAGGGCTCACGTGTATCTGGATTTCCGAAAATCGAGAGAAGTCTCGATGGTTTATTTTCGTTTAACAATTTTTTTTTCGAAATAAAAATTTTGAAATTTGAAAATGGATTTTTTATTGAATTTCGATGGAGATTAAATTGTTTTAAAGGAAACGAGGTTTTTGGTGAATGCATGAGAATTTGAATAAATTTTCTTACGTAGTAATGAGGTTCGCATGGTATGCTGGAAGGTGCGCCCGTGAGCGGAGGCTTCGAACAACGATCTATTGGTCGTTGATGAAAGTCCATAAAGACAATTACTGCGCAACGTTCACCGTATGAATAACAATAATAATAAAAATATAATCGAGCGATGGGTATCTCGTAAGAAAGGGAGAAAGAGAGAGAGAGAGAAAATTTATTACGCGTTGGATAAATCCGCAAGGCACGTAATAATAAATAATAATAAACAACAAATAAAAATAAATAATAACAAATAATAATAAATAATAATAAATAATAATAAATAACAATAAATAATTATAAATAATTATAAATAATAACAAATAATAATAAATAACAATAAATAAAAATAAATAATAACAAATAATAATAAAGAACAATAAATAATAACAAATAATAATAAAGTTCAATGAATAATGATAAATAATAATAAACAACGATTAATAATAACAAATAATAATTTATAATAATTGATAATAATAAATAAAAAATAAATAGGCTATTCAAAATAACAAAAATAGTGTCATTTAAAAAAAAAAAGAAAAATAAAGAATAGGGAATTGTCGCAGAGGGAGAGAGAGAGAGTGGGGAGAGGCGATGAGGAAATAAAAATCTCGTATCGACACGGTGGCATAGAAAAAGGTACGTCGAACGTGCGGAAAAAGGAGGTGAACGAAAAGAGAAATAAATGACCGAGCGAATGTAGTCGAAGCGGGAGTTTCGCAATGACCCTTTGGCTCCGGGCCAGTCAAACCCCCAGACTATTCCAAATGCGGCAAAAATTCTCTCTCCTCGCATTTCGAGCCAAAACCGAACGACATTTCTTTACCAAGTATTCACGATACGTTCTTCACGTTTTTTCTTTTCAACTTTATTTCGTATCCTGCAATCACGCTCCCTGACCTATCTTCCTCCACGTTCTTTCTCAATTTTTATTTATTTTTATTTATTTTTATTTATTTTTATTTATTTTTATTTATTTTTATTTATTTTTATTTATTTTTATTTGTTTTTATTTATTTATTCGAAACGAAGGAGCAGAATTGTTAAAATTAATTTTTATAAAATTCTCAATTCCACTTTTTGGATTTTTGAAGCCAACTTTTTGGAATGCCGTTAAAATGCAGACGAACGTGGCAATTTTTAGTTTATACAGCGAATCGTTGAGTCGTTGGCGTTATCACGTACGACCTCGAAAATATTCTGATTTGGTGGTCATTAAACACATCTGTGTTGCCGATAAGAAACCGTTATCGTCGCCGACACGCCTCGCTGGCTTCCAGGCTCGTTCGACGTGCCTCAAGGGCAAAGGGCATCTCGCTTCTCTCTCTCTCTCTCTCTCTCGTGCCATTCGATACACGAAAAAACAGACGAACAGCTGTTCTGAACTCGCGCTGCTCGGGAAAAAATTTAGCTCGAGTTTTTTTTTTCTAAATTGTGAATTTGATAGAATTTCGAGGCTTCGAGATTTTCAGTTTTTTTTCTCCATACTTTGTAAATGCAATGTTTTTTTTTTCTT